>JANAVB010018527.1:0-105364 GCA_029216955.1 Iris pallida | reverse complement strand
AGGCGCTGCTACAAGATCTGGCCAAACAAAACCAGCGGGGTCAGATCCGAATAGCAAGTACCACAAGGGAGCACAAAGGAGTGAGATAAAATCCAAGCATAAAATAATAATACTAGTAATAATAAAGCTTTCGGTCGTAACCTCGGTCCACAACCTGTTCTAGCACGATAGACCAACCCAACAACCAAACAAGGACATGGGTTGGACCACGAACCATGACAGTCCATGTCCCTCGGCTACTAACGGAAGTTACAAGGCACAGTCAAGTCGTTTTTCAAGCGGCCATTCATTCCTGCGACTTTCTATGATTGGCGGAGTTATCTTCGCGATACTGATTAAAAAGGAATCCTCAGATCGTGTCAACCCAGCAGGGCTAGCTAAACCATTAGACATATAGCACATTGAGTATGCACTGGTCCCCCGAAGGCTAGCGCGCTAATACATATAACACATAGCTCGTAGAAGTCGGATATAGTCATCTACTAAAGGCGAATGAAACCATATCTGTGGCGGCCAACCCGATACGTCAAGGCTGGACCTGGGGTGGCTAGTATGGCACGATCTCGGGATTCTTTCCACCCAATGCATCTACCAAGTTAGTTGCCTAGTTAATCCCTAGGTTATCCTCGGAGTTCACATGTCGTGGTCACATGCTTCCTCCTCTAGATGTCGTACATTGTACGAGTACCCCAAGAATGGATCCGTACTGGCTCCTGGAGTCATACATATGTACCCCCTTCTTGGTGTAATGTAACACACAACACATACCACGTCATTGCTACCCGACCATTCGCTATGTAAATGCTGGACTCTTGGAGGTACTGGCAGGTATCACGTAGGAACACGTAGCACATAGAATAGCACCTCGGTGCTCACGTAGATTGTACCTTAGTACACACATAGGGTTATCCAGCACATGCATAGGTAGTCAGATCAGGAATGAGGATCAAGACACAAAAGGGAAGAGAACAAAGAGGTACTACGCACTTAGGGTATGAAGTGCTCGCAAGTCATGAAGTGGCCCAAACGGCGCATGGGCAATGTGCAAGGTAAAAGGTGCACAAGGTACAAGGTGCACAAGGTGACAAAGTTACATATAAATTCTGATTAAAGTGAGACATGAAGATTCTTGAAGCAAAGATAAAGATTTACAACTTTCATGTTGGGAGTTGGAAGAAATTATGGCCATAATTCAGCCAAATAGGACATAAAACAGCCAAAATAGGTACTATGCAGCCTTCTACGGCACTATACGGCATTCTGCGGTACTATTCAGCCTTCTGCGGTACTATGCGGCCTTCTGCGGCACTATTCATTCATGCGGCACTATGCATCCATGCGGTACTATGCATCCATGCGGCACTATTCATTCCTGCGGCACTATTCATTCCATGCAGTACTATTCATTCCTGCGGTACTATTTATTCCATGCGATACTATTCATTCCTGCGGCACTATGCATCCATGCGGCACTATGCATCCATACGGCACTATTCATTCCTGCGGTACTATCTATTCCTGCGGTACTATGCATCCATACGGCACTATGCATTCCTGCGGCACTATACATCCATGCAATACTATTCATTCCTGCGGCACTATTCATTCCTGCGGCACTATTCATCGTCCCTGCCAGAACTAGGACAAATGAACATAGGAGATGTCCAAATATTATTTTGGCCATAACTTCCTCAAAATAAGTCAAAATTTGGCGGTTCAAAAGCCAAAATTGGGTAGAATGAGATTTCCTACAACCTAGGATTTTTCGAAAACAACCAAGTTTGATAGATCAAAACTATGAAAATTCATAAAACTTTAGTTTTAGAAACTTAGATCTACACAAAACTAGTCATTCAAATCAAAAACTCCAAGAACTAAACTTGTAGAGAATGAAGAGAAGAACAATATAGACAAATAATATCAAAGGAAAAAAAATCAAGAATGAAATATGCACAAATCTCCACTTTTGAGCAAGTTGTACTTGCCTAAGGGTGGTGGTTGAGGAAAATGAATGAAAGAGTGAATGAGGAGAGAGAGTAAGGAAGAGAATATAAATAGGGGTTGGGTTGGCTTAAGAAAACCCTAATCTCTAAACATGCTCTAACCATTCCACTAATGACATGCTTAAAGGCTACATGTAACCATTAATAAATAATAAATAGAATTATGCACATGCTAAATACAGGATACCATCTACAGGATTCATGAAAGAATACGTATATCGGGATCGGGGAGTGACATTCCAACTACTCGAAATTGACCATAATGGTCTGAAATTGGGTTGTTACAGTTCAAAAGGTTTAAATTAATTTAAGTTCAGTATAAAATTAGCTCTAAAAGGTTTCATAGAAGGCTTTAGATTAATAAAACCTAGCATCTAAGTAAGTGCGTCTTTAGATTAATAATTTCAAAGGCGTATCGGTCAAATAGGATGTTTGGATGATTGGGACCTATCTAAACAAAAAAATTCAGCATGTGTATGGTATAGAAAAGCATGTATGTCAACTTTGGATAAGGAATACTTAGTACAATAAGTTAAATATCAATGGTATAGAGCTTCTTAGGCGTACTGGTCCAAAAGTGAAGTATTTTGGCAATTTATTTTTAAATTCGGCATTCACATGATTTAGAATGCTTTCTATGATAATTTTTATAAGATGGAAATACAACACAAATTGGTTAAGTACCCATACTATAGGTAGGCTTAAGTGCATCAGTCCAAATGGATATTTTAGCAAATTTTGGCTTAAGATTTATATAATTCATCAAATAAGTAAAGTATGCGTTGCAAGGTTCGATTTTCATTTATTATAGCACTACCTACACCAAACTAGAACCAGTATTCTGTTTAGGAGTTTCGTTCTAAAACTATAGAATGATCAATATCTTACGAATAAGTTACTTGAATAAATTTGTGTTTAGAGATAAATAAATTGTTTATGTTAAATTCTTGACTTTTGAATTTGTTATAAATTATAGTATTCTAACATCCTTGTTTAGTTGGATTTTGTAGTAAATATTGCAAGTTCGTGGATTGCTAACATTAAGGTATATATATATATATATATATATATATATATATATATATATATATATATATATATATATATATATATATATATATATATATATATATATATATATATATATATATATTTTATATATTGGCCAAGGTAAAATGAAATACTCCTATCCTTTCTATAGTCTTGTTATAGATATATGAACTGTATGTGATTTTCGGTGTTGAGAGTTGCTCCACCGAAGGGGTCGACGAACCCGAAATATTAACTGCGTGGTTCCGGTGTTGAGAGTTGCTCCACCGAAGGGGTCGGCGAACCCGGAATTTTAATTTATATATATATATATATATTTTATATATATATATATATATATATATATATATATATATATATATATATATATATTGGAAGCAATGGGTAATTGTGGCGAACTCGCCTCCATCGGGACTCGAACTCCCGACCACTTGGGCCGCATGCATCTCTCTTAACCACTAGGCTAGAGGTCATTTGCTATATATATATATATATATATATATATATATATATATATATATATTGTCTCTTGTAAATTTTTGGAGTCTCTAAATACAAAGGAGACTCTGCCAAAATTTTTGGAAATTTCAAGAGAGCCAAATTCTTAGAATTATAAAGAAATCGGTTTATTTTCGTAAACCTAGAAGTTCTCGGGGAAATCCTCGAAAAATTTATTTAAAGCTTTGGGAGGGGGAGAACAACCTGAATATTCCTAAAAAGTCCCGCAACATAACATAACCAAAAAGTTGATCAGTATTTTTATTTACTCATTCGTAGGGTCATACGAATCGAGTATGTGAGGCTTAGCTCACTTATGTCCAAGGGAGGCAAATTTCAATTTTGTCCAAGGGAGGCAAAATTTATGGGAAGCTCAAGGGAAGCTCGAAATTTTTTACATCTACATCGACAGTAACATCGGGTAGATAAATTTTTGTAAGCCCAAGAGAGGTGCAGGGCCGGAATCTAAGCACCGTGCTACCAAACTCACAGCCTGATCCCAGGTATACGGGATTATTGACGGAAAGCTATTTAGATGAATATTCAGGAGGTTGTTCTCCAAATTGCATCGCATTTTAGGGTTAGTCCTTCGAATTTGCATCTCATTCTAAGAGGAATATACCCCTATTTAAATAAAGGCAAAAAGGGATGTTTATACTACTTAAATGAATGAAACTATAACAATTGCATATTCCTATTCTCTTAATAGAAAATCTTTATGTTTCATTCCTTATTATATTTTTCTTAACCGTTTTTTGCCGAGGACTTGCTTGTCGTTTCTAAACGACCTAGTATTGTTTACTAGGTTTTGTAGTAGTGTACCAAGTGAAGCCGCTATCAGGTACTGAAGGACAACTGGAGATCAAGGATGTGATGATACCATTGAAGACGTTCAAGTTGGAACAAGAATTATTTTTCTCTACTTGTTTAAGGTATAATTGTATTATTTATAGTTGGGCTCAAAATTATACTGGGTAGAAATAGTTATGTTCATGTTCAATTAGTTAGAATGTCTTAGTTTTAGATTATTGCTGACTTAAATTTATGTAAGTTATGACATACTTTTACCTATGCACGAACCTTACGGGCGACGATCGCGGATATGGGTATTGGTGTAGTGCCCCGTCCCGCTCAGTCAATCGGAGGAATAGGAACGCCGACGGCGTTCGAACTTAGCCTTGCAAAGGCTGCTCGAAGACATCGCTCAGGTGGGGTAGTTTTGGTGAACTTGCCTCATCTTAGCCTTCACATAATAAATCGCATGTTTTCAACTTACACAAGTAGACTTGATAATAAAAGAGACGAATCCACATAGCTAAAGGGAATAATCCCGACGGGTCGAATTGAGTTAGAATATGGAAAGGTCCAACGGTCGGCTTAGAGTTGGTGCACGGCGTGCTTTGAAAATGACACTCGGTCCTTCGTCCCGTGGCTTGGGAGAAGGAAAGTTGGTTGAGTAGGCGAAGTCATGATCGTAACCTAAGTCATAGGCGTCGCCCGCATGAATGCTTCATAAAGCATGTACGGTCCCATCGTCCAAGGCTTGGCATAGCCTTGACCCGCCCTATGAGTTAAGTTGCGTCGCACGGCTGCTGGCGTAAGTCTAGGTGCCCAAATGACTTGGTCGTTCAGAAGTCGAACGCATGTGCGGCACGTTTCCGCAATGCGAGGCTTGACGCAGCCTTTGCTCGTCGAGTCGTTGTGCGTTTAAGTCAGGCAAGTTATTTTAGGCTATCGGAGTGGTAGTAAGCACGGTCCTACGAGTTCTACGGTGGGATATAACCACATAGTCTTACACAGAGAGTGTTGGACAGAAGATGATAATTTCGTCCTAAAGTTTTGGTCAAACGCGTTGACCGTCGAGCACAGAGAGGAAGGCAAGGGACTGCTGTGAAGTAGAAGATGATAATTTCGTCCGAAAGTTTTGGTCAAACGCGTTAACCGTCGGTCTTGGACAAAATCCTTAAAATATGGGGAGTAACTTACATTAAGGTAAAGCAGTGGGGTGCACCTTGAAATATGACCAATAAAGTAGGATACGACTCAAATTTTCTCAAAAAAAATACACACAAAGTACCACCACTTTCATTCCATTTTTCTATAACCAAACAACTCCTAAATATATGTTCCATCTTTCCCACAACAATAAATAAATAAAAATAAAATAAAATAATTTGTAGAAGAAAATATGTCTAAATTTTATCCTACTTATATTGAATCTTGATTTCTCTTTGTCGTAGCAACAACTACTTTTATTTTGTCGTTTTTCTTTGGGTCAACAATAATTTATAACAATACAACAATAGAATTTTTTTAATGTCTTTGTCATCCAACTCATTTGGATTGTTTCTTTCAGTTTAGATCCTTATTGGTAACAAGAAGTTCAAAGGCAAAATTATAAAAACTTTTCAAAGTAGATGATAATGGATGTTAAAATATTTTTAAAATATTAAAAATTATCAAGTTCTAAATTTGTCAAATAATAATTGATACAAAATAATTGTTACTATTGACTTTATTATTTGTTGTTGTTTTTTTGAAAGTTTGTCAAACTTTTTGTGAACTTTTAAGTTGATGGACATGACAACACTTTGAGCCACTTCCCATTAACTGCAATTATGTCAAAATTAATATGATGGTTGTTCTAGAAATTTAAGATAAATAGTTGTTTGTGAATCCAATTTAATAAAGAAAGTAGTTGAAGTAATAATAGAACATATCTATAACAATGATCAATGATGTTGATTTGATCTTGTAACCATCTACCATGCATCATTTTTTTGTACGTATGTAAACTTTATTAGCCTAATAGAACATTTCCAATAATTATTGACTAAGATAACATTATATTTAGAAATATCCACTAGGAGTCATTGTCAGACTATCATTCTTTTCTAAGATGACATCAAAACTACAATTTCAAGCCACATTCTCAAATAAAATGCACTTCGATAATATCTATTAATAATATGTGCTTCAAAATGGCTCAAAATTAAGCCGTATAAGTCATTTGTAAATCCTTCATCAATTAATCTCTACTAATACAAAATGCAATTCGATAATCTCTACTAATATAATATGGGCTTCAAAACGGCTAAAAATTAAGTCGTCTAAGCCGTTTGTAAATCCTTCATCAATTAATCCCTACTACACAATGAACATGAAAACAACTCAAAATTGAGCCGTCTAAGCCGTTTGTAATCCTCCATTAATTAATAATAATAATTACGAAAATAATTTCAAATTTATTTTTTAGGTACCCTTTCTTTTATACACATTTATCCATAACAAATTATAATTTAAAATATAAACAAATCCTTATATATATATATATATATATATATATATATATATATATATATATATATATATATATATATATATATACTGAAAATTGCTGAGAAACCCAATTTCGTGGTTGGTTTGTATAAAAAACCCACCCGCAGGATGAGTTTTATGAAATGCCCAAAATTATATATTTTCACTTTAAATATTCTAGGATTCCCTTTAGATGCTATGTATTTACAAAATTATCATTTTATAATACCATAACTACCCTTCGCATAAACTCAGATTTGGATTGTGATTTTCGTCTTCTTCTTCATCACGAGAGATCTGAATTCCATTGCTCTCATCTTCAGCAGAGATCACAAAGATCGTTCGTAGTTCACTGTGCTTTTCTTCAGTCGAACTCCGATCATCGCTCATCATCATCATCATCATCATCATCATCGTGGAGAGATTTGAAGTTTTTTGACGATTAGGTTAATTGTGGAGAGAAGATCTTCTTCTTTTTTTCCATAAGAGTTAGCATCGTTTGAAAGAAGAATGAAAACTCTTGAATTTTTGTTCCTGACAAATTTTTTTCCAAAAAAAATAAAAAAATAGGTTTTAGGTTTCTGTCGTCTGTTCTCCATCATTTTCCGTGTTAAAATCACGGAGGATGACCATTCTCATGCTAAAACCACGAAGAATGGCCTTATCCATGTCAAAATGATGGAGAATGGTCATTCTCCATGACAAAATGACGGAGAATGGCCATTCTCCGTGTTAAAATGATGGAGAATGATCATTCTCCATGTTAAAACCACGGAGAATGGCTATTCTCCGTGTTAAAATGACGGAGAATGGCTCTATGATAAAATGTCTGAGAATGACCATTCTCTGTCATTTTAACACGGAGAATGGTCATTCTCCGTGTTAAAATGACGGAGAATGGCCATTCTCCTTGTTAAATTGACGGAGAATGGCCATTCTCCGTCATTTTAACACAGAGAATGGCTATTCTTTGTCAATTTAACAAGGAGAATGACCATTCTCCTTGTTAAATTGACGAAGAATGGTCGTCATTCTAACACGGAGAATGGCCATTCTCTGTGTTAAAATAACGGAGAATGGCCATTCTCCTTGTTAAATTGACGGAGAATGGCCATTCTCCGTCATTTTAACACTGAGAATGGCTATTCTTTGTCAATTTAACAAGAAGAATGATCATTCTTCGTGGTTTTAGCATGGAGAATGGCCATTCTTCGTGGTACCACGAAGAATGGCCATTCTCCATGATATTACCACGGAGAATGATCATTCTCCTACATTTTATGTCCAGTTGAAACTTTGAAGGGCCATAACTTTTGACTGAGAGGTCGAAACGAGGCCCGGTTTGTCGCAAAGGGAATGTATTTCCGAGGAGCCGGAGATTAACCATTTCTTCGTTAGTCGGCCCTCCAAAATTTTAGAATCGCGAAAATGATGTTTGAACCTCCGTTTTAACAGTTTTACCGTTTGTCCGTCTTTTCGAAAAAAATTTGACGAGTTTTTGAAGTAAGGTTTGAAGGTTTTGGAGGAGAAAACCTAGATTCGAAACTGAGCGGCATATGGAAGAAGAGGAAATATCGAAATATTTTTTTGAAGAGTAGGGTTCAGGGGTGTTTTCAATAGGGGTGAGTAAATACCGACCGATACCGAAAAATCGACCGAATACCGATTAAAAATATTCTGAAAAATCGAACCGAAATTATGTACCGATACCGAATTGCCGAACCGACTAAATTACGGTATAATGGTAATGGTAACGGTTTGAGTGTAATACCATACCGAAAATACCGAACCGAACCGATTCACACACACACACACACACACACACACATACACACACACACACACACACACACACACACATTTTTTAATGTTGTTCATGATTAATTTTACACTACTCATTTTCATTTTTATCTTTGTTTTGGTTGGTTTCCTAGAACTTGGAATAGATTTTAGTGGACTTTAATTTATGTTAAGAATGCTAAGAATTTAGTTTTTGATCTTTTGAGCTTATGTTTTTGTGTTCTCATAGAATTTTGAAGTGAATTTTGGTTACTTAAACTTATACTAAAGATTAAACTTAGTGACCGTGTTTGATATTTTAAACTCATTTTTAGGTGTTTGCGACTTGTTACATATTGTTCTAATAATTTTGATTAATTGTTTGGTTGGTAGAGGTTTAGCTTTAAAATTAATGCTTCCAAAAAAGTAAAAAATATATATTATAGGTTAAGAGGTTCTACAATATTAAGTGTGTTAATTGATCAAATATTAATTGGTAAAATATCGATACCGAACAAAAATCGACCGAATACAGATTTAACTGAAATCAAAAAAATTGATTCTAAATGGTACGATATTGGTATTGATTTTTCAAATACCGATTTAAAAAAATACCGAAAAAATTGACCAAATACCGACCGATTATACCGACGCTCACCCCTAGTTTTCAATAAATTAGAAGGGCAAAAAGGTCATTCAGAACCCCCTTTATATATTTTTTGCTAATTCTGGGCACGCGATGAAATGTTATTTTGCGGTAGGTTTTTCATAAAATTTTTACAATTTTTGGGCATTTCATAAATTTTCCACATATATATATATATATATATATATTTTTTTTTTTTTTTCCACATATATATATATATATATATATATTTATATATATATATATATATATATATATATATATATATATATATATATATATATATATATATATATATATATATATATATATATATATATAACAAATCATAATTCAAATTTATTTAAATATTTAAACTATATTTTAATAATATCAGAAAAAATATATTAGGTACCTCCGCATTTACTAGTAAGTGGTAATAAGTCTACAAAATTTCATATTGTATAAAATAAAATACTTAAATTCTAATAAATTTATGTCAAAGAATCCAATACTTGAAAAAAAATTATATGTTTCCAAAATCATTCCATACAAAAAGAATGTCAAATAATCCAACTGAAAAATAAATAAATGGGGGTGAGAGTATCATGAAAAATATAAGTCACCATCGTCTCTCCCAGGAAGAAGCAACATAGCAAAAAAAGAGACTTAGCCCAAAAAGAAACATAAAATAAAAAGGCAATATTAAAGGCTACCCCTTTTTTACTAAGGACAACCATCCTACTAAGGGCAACCATGACCCTCTCAAATTTTTACTAAAAGCAACATAATGTAAAGTGATTTACTAAGGGCCACCAAGAGGAACCAAATAAACGGGAGGAGGCGTAGGCCGCGTAGAGCGCGACCGCCAGCGCGGGGCAGAAGCGGAAGGAGGGGGAGGAGGGGGGGAGGGAGGTGAGGAAGGAGAGGTCGGAGGGGAGGGACAGGTGGCAGGAGGAAGAGACGTCGGACTGCTCCGGGAATGCCGGGATGACGGAGGAGGGAGGGGAGTTCAAGGACTGGACCCGGACGGGGTCGGGCTCGGGCAGGGGCTGTCACGCCCCGCTCCCGTAGGAGCGATCGTCCTCGCTAAGGCGTGATGCCGCACGAGCCTAGATTGCGCTCGTGCAAGGCGGGTTCCATAACGGCCGATTTCAGCGGCTGCGACGGGGTCGTCGCACAGAAGTCCTGAGCAGAGACATTGAATAATAGCAGCAAAAATTTGAACAAAATGCAAGTTACTCAAAAGAACTCTTTATTGATATTGAAACAACGGTTACATTGGGGGCACAAGGCCAAGATTACAATTCTCTCAAGCTCACTCAACTCACATTACAAGTCACTCAGCTCTCTCTCATCTCTCAATACAAGTCTTGATCCAGAGAAAGCTTCGAAAGGCGATGTCCATACATTATGTCCCGTATAAGTCTTGACTCCATGCGGCCGCACGCTTCGAATCGCCAAGGAACTCCGGGCCTCGACGCATCCAAGCGAGCTCCGTGCCACGAGCTTCTACCTGTGCCTGCACATAGAAACTATGTGGGTGTCAGTACTCAACTGTACTGGTAGAATGAGCTCCTCGCCCACCCATACAAAACCAACACGTTTGATTTACTTTGTGCAACATAGTCCATACTTATCAATTGTCTTTCTAGTCTTGTCTTAGGATCAGTTTTATGACGGACGCCTAGGCATACTTGTGTCTGAGGACCATCCCGTGCTTGCACAATGACGTTAACTCATACTTTGCCTTAGACCCTTGTCGTGCCAATATCGTTAACCTATCAAGTCGTGTTTGCCTTACGGCTATAATCAGAGACGCAACTACACGATAGACTCCATTTCCTTGCCTCTAGACCTTTCGCGTGCTTGCATTTCCAACATACCGACTCATACTTGTCTTTCGTGCCAAACTCTGGAACGTAACGACTCGGTCGTGCCATGAACTCATTTCGTGCTTCAATAACTCTGAGGCAGCGCCTCCTCGTTTAGTCTTGCCTATGCTTTAGTTTTGTGCAACACGGCCGTGCCTCACATTTCGAGGTCGTGCCCAGCAACTCAACGTAACTTCACACAACTTGCCCTACGGCCCTTCTCGACTTAACTCGCAACAACTCAAGCCTATCTCATGCAAACTCCTTGCCTTACTTAATACTCGTTGCCATATCCCGTGCCAAAGCACGCCGCCTTCGCTGTAGCCAAATATTAGGCCCAGACATTGTGTCTTCTAACTGCATACACATTCAACTCAACTCAATCCAAAGGCACACACACGCGGATTGCCGCCCGTGTCGACACATCTATATGAAAGGTCACTGGCATTAACTAGCCATTTTAGACATAGCCTGGCATTCGGGACCCTTGCACCGCCGGTTGCGATCCTTGATGCAAGTCCCCGACCTACCGGTTGCTTCATACCCAGCTCAGCTATAATCTGTTCTTCCTAGGCCGGATCGGTCCCTGGCCCAAGGTTTTCGATCCGAAGAACCATCGCCCTTGTCGACAAGTTGTCCATGACCACGCGCCTACGCTAACTTCTAGACTTAACGTAATGCATGGTCTCATCATCATCACTTAGTTCCTTGCTCTACTTCTTCCACTTTTCACACTTCCTTCGCAGAGCCCAAACCAGGGTTGCCTCGGCGACTGAACCACAGTCCCGATATATTTTCTCTCGGCGACTAACCATCGCTTAGACTTAACATTCTTTGAACTCAGGGAATGGCTACTGCATAGCCTTCCAACTTACTTGAACATAACGTGTTTCCTTAAGTATCGACAGACCGTGGCTAACTTTCCACTGAACCAACCGCGGCTCGAGCCTTAAACCGACTCGTGTTCTACGCAACACTATCGCCCAAGTCATACTTCATATGACGGGCCTTGGGATCGTGGGACTATTTAACTCGACAACCGTAGAATGAGCGGGACAGCACTTAGAATGACTTAGGTCGACCGGCATAACTTTGCCTAACTTACTCAAGCCTACAACTTAACCCGAGGGACGAACAAAGGCTATGCCAAGCCTTGCGCAGTGGAATTGTGCACGCTTTATCAAGCGTTTATGGGGACGACGCCTATGACTTAGGCAAGTTCATAGTTTTGTGTCGAAGACCAACTTTTCTTCTCCCAAGCCACGAGACGAAGGACCATGTGTCATTTTCGAGCATACCGTGCACCAACTCTAAGCCGACCGTGGGACGTTTTTCCAGGTTCTAACTCATTTTGACCCGTCGAGATTATTCCCTTAGCTATGTGGATTCATCTCTTTTATTATTAAGCCTATTTGTGCAAGTTGAAAACACGATTTATTATGTGATGGCAAGGATGAGGCAAGTTTACCGAAACTACCCCACCTGAGCAATGTCTCCGAGCAAGCCGTTGCAAGGCTAAGTCCGAACGCCGTTGGCGTTTCGATTCCTCCGATTGACTGAGCGGGACGGGGCACTACATCATACACCACTCAGAACAAGTCTCGTCCTCGAGACTTACTGAGTACACTTATCGATCTTATCACTTATTCAACATCCTATGTTTCTTGTACACACTTCTCCTATGTATTTCTGAAATCCGAGCCACGCTCGTGCTATCGCTAATTTAGTCATAAGGCACACCAACCGATCAACCAACATTCGAACTCATCTCAATTCAATGATCGCATTGCCACCAACATTTTCTTCGAAACTCACGATCTCAAAATCCTCGACACTTTTCCGTTCCTCAAGTCTCACTTGATTCAACGTATCACTTAGTTGGATCGTGCACATATTCCAGGCGTCCCTAAAATACATGCATTTCAGCCAAGCCTCATGATAAAGAATCCGCCATCACCACTCGAGTCGGATCATGCACCTATTCGGGCGTCCCTGATATACGTGCATGTCAACCGAGCTCGCGAGCGGTGCCTCCATAATCCTACCACTTCGTACTCGGACGTCTGCCTAACTACTAGGCTATGTCTTTTCGTCAGTATTGGAATCATAGTTCCCAACAACGATATCAACACTGACCCTATCCTAAGGTCAAACCAAGTTGATAGTACGGGTTTTTCTACCCAGCTCGCATCACTCCGATTTCTAAACATCGAGCATCGATTTCCTACGCACATCCTAATATTTCGTCGCACGGGGTCTGAGTCATTCAACAAAGCCATCCTACGATAACTCACGTTCAATCAATTTCACGACGTATCAAAATCGCTCATTCGATAAGTCATCTTGTATAGTCTATCTCTTTGAACACGTTCGACATAGTCCGCCTATCAATCCTTCCAAGTCAAGCACGCTACGACACGATTCATCGCTAAACCATAAGTCACATTTCATACTCCCTAAGTCATTTATCCCAATTCACGAAATCGATCACAAGGTCATCTGACTTAACAATACGTTGCGCCCCGATATCACGCGAGTCAGATTATCCACGGTGGGCATGAATCACCATGCACGCTCCCGCGGGATAATCATCCTCATCGGGACGTAACTCTTGTTCGAGTCTAGACTAATTCATTCTCGATGCGCGGATTGGACCTACTCAATCCTCAAGTTTATTTCATTCATCAATCGCAAGTCCTAACATCCTCAAATTTTCTTTCACATCAAACCGACAAGTCGAGACAATCAAAGTTGCCGCATCCTGATTTTCCGAGTTCGATCACTCCCGCGACATGAATCACCATGTCAGCATTCACGCGGAATGATCGCCCCAAGTCCGACGCAACGCATGTGCGAGGCTGGAGTTGCGCTCATGCAAGACAAGAAAGTCGACGTTGTGGTTATCCGCATAACCATCAAGACACAATCATTTTCATCCAACATTCATCTCAATCAAAATCCAAAGCATAGCATCCAATCGAACAATAACACTTGTACGATCGTCTTTCGCCGAGTCAGAGTACCCCCGAGTTATCGCATAGCGATCTTTGATACGCCTCAATACCATCGACGATATGCGTAACCTGACGATCTTCCTTTGCAACCAAATTTCGAGTCGTGCGAATGATGCTATCGTTCGACTGGATTATCTCCTCGACATTCAATTCAAGTTCGATCATTATCCCTCGAATCATTCACAACATCAATTTCCTCAATCAATCGATCGACATCCCTGAGGCTATCACATACACCACTCAGGGATGAAGTCATTCAACAAATCCTCAATTTATCATTCGAATCAAAATCTACTTCTTCAAATCCCGTTCGAACCATTCCTCGAATTCCAAACACGCTCATCTATATCGCATTGACGTCATCGTCGCTCGATAGCACCCTTATCGATAGTCATCTCACTTACTCAATCGAGTTCAACTCATTCTCGTCCGACACAATTCAATTCCCGTACTCAATTTTTCTAAGGTCGACGCAACTTTGGTGTATATGCCCAGCCCGACTTAGCCAACCGTGCTTACGCGAACCATCTTTTTGTTTTGTTATCAAAAACTGTTCTCCTACGTTTTGTAAAATAGATAGACTTATTGTATGGACATCCCGTGGGACAATTGAGAGAGAGCGCACCAACGATATCAACTTTGCGGAAGCAACGATTCAGAGTTTGCAGAAACAATAAAGTTAAAGAATTCAATCGATAGTCCAAGGATGTAAAGCCGTGCTCTGATACCATTATGTCACGTCCCGCTCCCGTAGGAGCGATCGTCCTCGCTAAGGCGTGATGCCGCACGAGCCTAGATTGCGCTCGTGCAAGGCGGGTTCCATAACGGCCAATTTCAGCGGCTGCGACGGGGTCGTCGTACAGAAGTCCCGAGCAGAGACATTGAATAATAGCAGCGAAAATTCGAACAAAACGCAAATTACTCAAAAGAACTCTTTATTGATATTGAAACAACGGTTACATTGGGGGCGCAAGGCCAAGATTACAATTCTCTCAAGCTCACTTAACTCACATTACAAGTCACTCAACTTTCTCTCATCTCTCAATACAAATCTTGATCCAGAGGAAGCTTCGGAAGGCGATGTCCATACATTATGTCCCGTATAAGTCTTGACTCCATGCGGCCGCACTCTTCGAATCGCCGAGGAACTCCGGGCCTCGACGCATCCAAGCGAGCTCCGCGCCACGAGCTTCTACCTGTGCCTGCACATAGAAACTATGTGGGTGTCAGTACTCAACTGTACTGATGGAATGAGCTCCTCGCCCACCCATACAAAACCAACACGTTTGATTTACTTTGTGTAACATAGTCCATTCTTATCAATTATCTTTCTAGTCTTGTCTTAGGATCAGTTTTATGACGGACGCCTAGGCATACTTGTGTCTGAGGACCATCCCGTGCTTGTACAACAACGTTAACTCATACTTTGCCTTAGACCCTTGTCGTGCCAATATCGTTAACCTATCAAGTCGTGTTTGCCTTACAGCTATAATCAGAGACGTAACTACACGATAGACTCCATTTCCTTGCCTCTAGACCTTTCTCGTGCTTGCATTTCCAACGCACCGACTCATACTTATCTTTCGTGCCAAACTCTGGGACGTAACGACTCGGTCGTGCCATGAACTCATTTCGTGCTTCAATAACTCTGAGGCAGCGCCTCCTCGTTTAGTCTTGCCTATGCTTTAGTTTTGTGCAACACGGCCGTGCCTCACATTTCAAGGTCGTGCCCAGCAACTCAATGTAACTTCACACAACTTGCCCTACGGCCCTTCTCGACTTAACTCGCAACAACTCAAGCCTATCTCATGCAAACTCCTTGCCTTACTTAATACTCGTTGCCATATCCCGTGCCGAAGCACGCTGCCTTCGCTGTAGCTAAATATTAGGCCCAGACATTGTGTCTTCTAACTGCATACACATTCAACTCAACTCAATCCAAAGGCACACACACGCGGATTGCCGCCCGTGCCGACACATCTATATGAAAGGTCACTAGCATTAACTAGCCATTTTGGACATAGCCTGGCATTCGGGACCCTTGCACCGCCGGTTGCGATCCTCGATGCAAGTCCCCGACCTACCGGTTGCTTCATACCCAGCTCGGCTATAATCTGTTCTTTCTAGGCCGGATCGGTCCCTGGCCCAAGGTTTCCGATCCGAAGAACCATCGCCCTTGTCGACAAGTTGTCCATGACCACGCGCCTACGCTAACTTCTAGACTTAACGTAATGCATGGTCTCATCATCATCACTTAGTTCCTTGTTCTACTTCTTCCACTTTTCACACTTCCTTCGCAGAGCCCAAACCAGGGTTGCCTCGGCGACTGAACCACAGTCCCGACATATTTTCTCTCGGCGACTAACCATCGCTTAGACTTAACATTCTTTGAACTCAGGGAATGGCTACTGCATAGCCTTCCAACTTACTTGAACATAACGTGTTTCCTTAAGTATCGACAGACCGTGGCTAACTTTCCACTGAACCAACCGCGGCTCGAGCCTTAAACCGACTCGTGTTCTACGCAACACTATCGTCCAAGTCATACTTCATATGACGGGCCTTGGGATCGTGGGACTATTTAATTCGACAACTGCAGAATGAGCGGGACAGCACTTAGAATGACTTAGGTCGACCGGCATAACTTTGCCTAACTTACTCAAGCCTACAACTTAACCCGAGGGACGAGCAAAGGCTATGCCAAGCCTTGCGCAGTAGAATCGTGCACGCTTTATCAAGCGTTTATGGGGACGACGCCTACGACTTAGGCAAGTTCATAGTTTTGTGTCGAAGACCAACTTTCCTTCTCCCAAGCCACGAGACGAAGGACCGAGTGTCATTTTCGAGCACGCCGTGCACCAACTCTAAGCCGACCGTGGGACGTTTTTTCAGGTTCTAACTCATTTTGACCCGTCGGGATTATTCCCTTAGCTATGTGGATTCATCTCTTTTATTATTAAGCCTATTTGTGCAAGTTGAAAACATGATTTATTATGTGATGGCAAGGATGAGGCAAGTTCACCGAAACTACCCCACCTGAGCAATGTCTCCGAGCAAGCCGTTGCAAGGCTAAGTCCGAACGCCGTCGGCGTTTCGATTCCTCCGATTGACTGAGCGGGACGGGGCACTACAGGGGTAGGACGGGCAAGGCCGCGGGCAGCAGGGGGAGGAGGAAGAAGAAGAATAAGAATAGAGGAAACATTGTTCTTTACTTGGCTTTCACTTCACTCACTCACTTCAATACGAGGGAGGGGTTTTTAGCTTTGGAGATGGAGAGGAGAAGGGGGTGGGGTTGTGGGAGTGGGGAAGAAATGGAGAGGTGACAAAAAGAGAAGGTCTTCTGACTTCATGGTTGTTTCTCCACCAAGAGTCCTCTCCGTGAACCTCTTCATGGTTGTTTCTCCAATCGACGGAGAGGACTGCAGGCAAGTCCTGCAGTCACTGTAGGTAAAAAAAAAATTCTGTTAATTGAGGACTGCAGTCCTCTATTCACTTTGGACTGCAGGCAAGCCCTGCAGTCCTCAATTGACAGAAGTAGGGTGGCCCTTAGTGTTTTCAAAATAGCAAACTTGTAATTTTTTTAAAATTTTAAGTTGGTGACCCTTAGTAAAAGTGGGATGGCCTTTAACATTTGCCAATAAAAAAACATTGCCCCCTAATTCCCATTATTTCCCCTTCAATCCCTCCGATAACCCGAATCCCCATTCATCAATTTTGCACAACCCCCCTCCCCTCCTTCTTCCTCCTCCCTTCTTTTTTCAATCCAATCCAAAAGTGATGATTCTTTCTTAAAGTGGCAGCAAAATCCAATGCTCCTGTTCCCGGATCCACACTCTCCTTCTCCTCCGTAAAATTTCCGAAAATTCCCATTCTGCCCCCGCCATTTCCCCATATTCCCCTCCCGCCCTGGGGCTACAAAAGGAGCTGTTCTCTTTTTCTTCTTCTTAGGGTTTGGTGTCCGAATCTGGAGGCGGAATGGCGCTTTTCCGGAAGTTCTTCTACAGGAAGCCCCCCGATGGCCTGCTCGAGATCTCCGAGAGAGTTTTCGGTAACAAAGTTGACATTTTTCTGCAAAGTTCTGTCAAATTTTTGGAGTTTTTTTGGGGGAGATTTCAGCTGCATTGTCGATAAAAGTTGCGAATTTGAAACAGTTTTTCTGATGCTACATTGTGATATTGTTGTTATATAGGGATGGATTAGGAAAATAATTTCACTTGGAAATCTATTAGAATATTTAGAATAAGTGGGAGTAAAAAATGTGATATTATTTGTTATATAGGGAGTATTTTCGAAAATTTCAGCTAAGAATTGCAAGACTAAGCATTTATCCATTGTTTTTGCCGTGTTGCGGTGTATTTGGGATGTTCGTGCCGTGTCCGACACGACACTGACACTGCTAATTTTCAGATTCTCGTTGGTCCCAAGGTTTGCTTGAATTGTTTCTACTGGAATTAGTACTTTGCTTGGAAATTATTAGTTCTGGTGCGCAAGGATGTCGACTTTTGAAGTAATGTGATAGGGTGCGGCTATACGCACCGCATGACTTACTTAGCATACCCCAAGTGCTAATTACACCACATTTTAATTGATCAAAATTAGCATAAATGCTAAGTACACCCCATCAAATGACCAAAATATCCTTTTTCTATTCTAACCTAAAACCTATCTATCATTCCTAAGCACACCCCAAATCATTCTAATCTCTCTACTCTCCTCTCTCCTCTCTCCAATCGACCCGCCTTCTTTCCTCTCCGATCCCCTCTGCTCCCAAGGCTAATCCCAAGATCATTGCTAGGGTTTTTCGCTTAGGATCACTGCTAGGATTTTTTGAATCCCTTCAATCGTGTGAAAACAAAAAAAATTTCGAATTTTTTTTTGGATTTTCACGGTTCTGTTCGAGCCTGGTTTGTCGAGCGCTCGGACTGGAGTTCGACCCACGACAGTCAAACTTCTTTCTAACGTTCGACCAAAGTTGGTCGAACGATAAATTAAATGAAAAAACATAATGTTCGACCACAACTAGTCAGACAAAGCTCTATTGTTCGACCGTTATAGGTCGAACTGTCCTATATATGTTCGGTCGACACAGGTCGAGCAGACAGTGTTCCGTTCGACCTGTGTTGATCGTGCTTATCGCGGATTTTTTTTTTAGTTTAATGATTCACATACAGTGCTTCAAACCGAGAAAGAAGGATTGTGTCTTTGAAGTGGACTTCCTTCCTCCATGATGCCTTCTTCACAATTTCTGTCACGTCCCGCTCCCCTAGGAGCGATCGTCCTCGCTAAGGCGTGATGCCGCACGAGCCTAGATTGCGCTCGTGCAAGGCGGGTTCCATAACGGCCGATTACAGCGGCTGCGACGGGGTCGTCGCACAGAAGTCTCAAGCAGAGATATTGATATGCCAGCGGAAATTTAGTACAAAATACAAGTCATTCAAAAGATGCATTTTATTGATATTAAAACAAGAATTACAATGGGGCACAATGCCAAGATTACAAGTCACTCAAGCTCACTCTTCTCACATTACAAGTCACTCAGCTCTCTCTCATCTCTCAGGTACAAGTCTTGAGCCAGCGGATGCTTCGAAAGGCGATGTCCATACATTATGTCCCGTATAAGTCCAGGCTCCACGCGGCCGCACGTCTCGAATCGCCAAGGAACTCCGTGCCTCGACGCATCCAAGCGAGCTCCACGCCAAGAGCTTCTACCTGTGCCTGCACATGAAAACTGTGTGTGTGTCAGTACTCAACTGTACTGGTGGAATGAGCTCCTCGTCCACCCATACAAAATCGACACATTCATTTACTTTTGTGTAACATAGTCCCTTTATGATTGTCTTTCTACTCTTGCCTTAGGATCAGTTTTAGGACAGACGCCTTGGCCTATTTTGTGTCTCTAGACCATCTCGTGCTTGCGACAACAACGTCAACTCATACTTTGTCTCTAGACCCTTCTCGTAACGACGACGTTAACGTATCAAGTCGTGCTTGCCTTTCGGCACATAATCAGAGACACAACTACACGATAGTGTCCAATTTCCATGTAACCGTGCTACAAATCCATATGCCGTGCCTCGCAAACTCAGTATGATTTAACCATATTGCCGCCTCGCGGCCCTTGCTACTTTAATCATCAACTGACCCAATCAAGACTTGTGAACTTATTGTCACCCAACCGACTTTGCCTTACGGCGTTTCCTGACTTAAACTCGAACGACTCAAATCCAACTCATGCAACTTATATGTCAACAACTTAAGACTCGACGCCATATCTTGTGCCGAAGCACGTCGCCTACGTTGAAGCCAAATCTTAGGCCCAACATTGTGTTCTAACTGTACACACACATTCAACTCGACTCAATCCAAAGGCACACATGCGGGTTGCCGCCATGCCGACTCATCTATATGAACATGGTCACTAACGTCCAACGCTATCCTGGACTCCGTAGCATTTGTTAGACGGACGCCCCTTGCCAGCGCGAGTAGCGAGCTCTGCTGCAAGTCCCCGCCTAACCCGTGCGGTCATCCAACACTGCTAATAATGTCTCTATCGAAACGGTCCCGTTGGCCGCCTGGGTCGCCGTTCGAGAAACAAGCTCACCTTGTCGACAAGTTGTCCATGACCATGCAAGACTCGACTCAAACTGACGTCTCACACAGTCATTCTACCTCTAGTGTTACCTTCTCTTTCAGGGCCTAGTTCAATACTTTTCACATCTGAGAACGCCTCGACGACCCATGGTTGCGAGCATTCTTCCTTCTTGCCCTATCGTTTTATTCGACTTAGAAACGACTATTTGAAAGCCCTCCTTCCAACTCAATTAAATCAACCGTGGCCCGTGCCTTAAAACACTAAGTCTATGATATCGTGCCTTAAACCAACTTGAACTCTATGCGACACCACCGTCCAAGTCAGACTATATATAACGGGCCTTACGGTCGTAGAACCAAGTAATTTCGACCTTCGCAGGAAACGTGGGACAGTGTTTAGAAAAGACTTCGATAGCCTATCATAACTCAGCAGTGTTCTAAAATGCGGCCTAGGTGGCCGCCTAGGCGGCGCCTAGGCGCTAGGCGGCCTCCGGCCGCACCGGAAACCCCCTAGGCGGCCGGCCTAGGCGGTAGGCGGCAGTAGGCGGCCCTAGGCGGCCTTACGCGGCCCTAGGCGCTCCTAGGCGGCCAAAATTTTTGAAAAAAACAAAAAATTCAGATCTGAAAATCCAAAAATTTGAAATTTGAAATTTCAAAAAAATCAAAAAAAAAAAAAACCTGCTGCTGCTGCTGAGTCCTCCTGCTCCTGCTGCTGCTTCTTCTTCTTCTTGTTCTGCTGCTTCTTCTTCTTCTTCTTCTTCTTCTGCTGAGTCCTCCTCCTGCTGCTGCTGCTGAGTCCTCCTGCTGCTGCTGCTGTGTCCTCCTGCTGCTGCTGCTGTGTCCTCCTGCTGCTGCTTATTCTTCTTCTTCTTCTGCTTCAAACATGAGGAGAGGAGAGGAGAGGAGAGGACTCAGAGGAGAGGGGGAAATTAAAAGAATAAGATTTTTGATGAGTTGTGTATTTATGAGCAGCAGCTAAAAAGAAAAAAAAAAGACCTGTGACTCGAACATGTGACCCCACCTCCCCCAACAACTGACTTTAATACTCAGTGTGCTAACCAAGTGTCAAACTTGTCTATGTGTGTCTATTTACATATAGATAATATATATAGAAGTAAAATATACATTAAACTTTAAAAAAAAAATCAGCTCGCCGCCTAGGCGGCCTAGGCGCTAGGTGCCCCTTTGGCGCACCGAACCCGCCTAGCGAAATTTACAACATTGTAACTCAGTCTAACTTAATCGTGCAACAACTTGACGAGCAAGGACTGCGTCAAGTCTTGGACGATGGGACCGTGCATGCTTTATGAAGCGTTTATGCGGGCGACGTCTATGACTTAGGCTAACTCTTTGCTTGTGGCGAAGACCAACTTTTTCTTCTCCCAAGCCACAGGACGCAGGATTGAGTAACATTTTTAAAGCACGTCGTGTACCAACTCTAAGCCGACCGTTGGACCTTTCCATATTCTAACTCAATTCGACCCGTCGGGATTATTCCCTTAGCTATGTGGATTCGTCTCTTTTATTATCAAAGCCTACTTGTGCAAGTTGAAAACATGCAATTTATTATGTGAAGGCTAAGATGAGGCAAGTTCACCGAAACTACCCCACCTGAGCGACTCGACCGAGCGATGTCTTCGAGTAGCCGTTGCAAGGCTAAGTCCGAACGCCGTCAACGTTCCGATTCCTTCGATTGACTGAGCGGGACGGGGCACTACATCATACACCACTCTGAAAAAGTTTCGTCCTCGAAACTAACCGAGTACTTACTCATCAACTTATCACTTGAATGTTCAACGACTTGCGCGCACATTTCTCCTATGCATTTTCCAAATTCGAGCCACGCTCGTGCTACCCACAATCTTTTCTTCAAAACTTACGATCTCAAAATCCTCGTCACTTCCCCGTTCCTCAAGTCTCACTTGATTCAACGTATCACTTAGTTGGATCGTGCACATATTTTAGGCGTCCCCAAAATACTTGCATTTCAGCCAAGCCTCGTGATAGCGAATCCCGCCATCACCACTCGAGTCGGATCGTGCACATATTCAAGCGTCCTTGATATACATGCATGTCAACCGATACTCGCGAGTGGTGCCTCCACAAATCCTACTACTTCACACTCGGACGTCTGCCTAACCGCTAGGCTATGTCTTTCCGTCAGTATTGGAATCATAGTTCCCAAACAACAATATCAACACTGACCCCATCCTATGGTCAAACCAAATTGATAGTACGGGGTTTTCTACCCAAGCTCGCATCACTCCGATTTCTAAACTTTGAGCATCGATTCCCTACACACATCCCAATGTTCGTCGCACGGGGTACGAGTCGTTCAGCAAAGCTATCCTACGATAACTTACGTTTCAACCAATTCCTTGACTTATCGATATCACTCGTTCATCAAGCCATTTCGTATAGTCTATCTCTTTGAACACGTTCGACATAGTCCGCCTATCAATCCTTCCAAGTCAAGCACGCTACGACACGATTCATCGCTAAACCATAAGTCACATTTCATACTCCCTAAGTCATTTATCCCAATTCACGAAATCGATCACAAGGTCATCTGACTTAACAATACGTTGCGCCCCGATATCACGCGAGTCAGATTATCCACGGTGGGCATGAATCACCATGCACGCTCCCGCGGGATAATCATCCTCATCGGGACATAACTCTTGTTCGAGTCTAGACTAATTCATTCTCGATGCGCGGATTGGACCTACTCAATCCTCAAGTTTATTTCATTCATCAATCGCAAGTCCTAACATCCTCAAATTTTCTTTCACATCAAACCGACAAGTCGAGACAATCAAAGTTGCCGCATCCTGATTTTCCGAGTTCGATCACTCCCGCGACATGAATCACCATGTCAGCATTCACGCGGAATGATCGCCCCAAGTCCGACGCAACGCATGTGCGAGGCTGGAGTTGCGCTCGCGCAAGAGAAGAAAGTCGACGCTGTGGTTGTCCGCGTAACCCTCAAGACAATCATTTTCATCCAACATTCATCTCAATCAAAATCCTAAGTATTGCATCCAACTGAACAATAACACTTGCACGATCGTCATTCGCCGAGTCAGAGTACCCTCGAGTTATCGCATATCGATCTTTGATACGCCTCAATACCATCGACGATATGCGTAATCTGACGATCTTCCTTTGCAACCAATTTTGAATCGTGCGAATGATGCCATCGTTCGACTGGATAATCTCCTCGACATTCAAGATCAAGTTCGATCATTATCCCTCGAATCGTTTACATCATCAATTTCCTCAAACCAAATTCACGTATTGTTCATCCGACCAACGTATTTTCTCAATTCGCATCATTCATTTGCTAACTCAATCATCGAGCAACATTCAATCCAATCCTTGCGTAACTTCAAAATTCAACTTTTTCATACACGCTATCTTTCCATCGTGCTAACTTTTTCTATACGATCCACCTATCGATTTCTTTTATCAAGTCATCCGTTCGCTACACCTTAACTTTTCCTCGATTTGATTTGCCTACTCTATTATTTCTACATTTCATACTTGCGCAATCTCAATCCCGTGCTCGTCATTTCTAACTTTTGTTCAAATCAACTTATCAAATCTCAAGACTACAACTTATTCAACGATACTCAATCTACGGCTTTGCATAACGCGACGCTTGTTGATAGACTCATAGACACCCCGTATCCTCAATCGATCGACATCCCTGAAGCTATCGCATGCACCACTCAGGGATGAAGTCATTCGACAAATCCTCAAAACTATCATTCGAATCAAAATCGACTTCTTCAAATTTTTCGTTTGAACCATTCCTCGAATTTCAAGCACGCTCATCTATATCGCACCGACGTTATAGTCGCTCGATAGTACCCCTATCGATAGTCATCCCACTTACTCAATCGATTCCAACTCATTGTCATCCGAGACGGATCGAATCTCGCACTCGACTCTTCTAAGGTCGACGCAACTTTGGTGTATATGCCCAGCCCGACTTAGCCAACCGTGCTTACGCGAATCATCTTTTTTTTGTTTGTCAAAAACTGTTTTCCTACGTTTTGCAAATTATTTAGACTTATTGTATGGACATCCCGTGGGACATTTGAGAGAGCGCGCCAACGATATCAACTTGCGGAAGCAACCGAGTTTGCGGAAACAACGAAGTTAAAGATTCAATCGATTGTCCAAGGACATAAAGCCGTGCTCTGATACCATTATGTCACGTCCCGCTCCCGTAGGAGCGATCGTCCTCGCTAAGACGTGATGCCGCACGAGCTTAGATTGCGCTCGTGCAAGGCGGGTTCCATAACGGCCGATTACAACGGCTGCGACGGGTCGTCGCACAGAAGTCCCAAGCAGAGACATTGAATATGCGAGCAGAAATTTAGAACAAAACACAAGTCATTCAAAAGATGCATTTTATTGATATTGAAACAAGAATTACAATGGGGCGCAAGGCCAAGATTACAAGTCACTCAAGCTCACTCTTCTCACATTACAAGTCACTCAGCTCTCTCTCTATCTCTCAGGTACAAGTCTTGAGCCATCGGATGTTTCGAAAGGCGATGTCCATACATTATGTCCCGTATAAGTCCAGACTCCACGCGGCCGCACGCCTCGAATCGCCAAGGAACTCCGTGCCTCGACGCATCCAAGCGAGCTCCACGCCACGAGCTTCTACCTGTGCCTGCACATGAAAACTGTGTGGGTGTCAGTACTCAACTGTACTGGTGGAATGAGCTCCTCGTCCATCCATACAAAACCGACACGTTCATTTACTTTTGTGTAACATAGTCTCTTTATGATTGTCTTTCTACTCTTGTCTTAGGATCAGTTTTAGGACAGTCGTCTTGGCTTATTTTGTGTCTCTAGACCATCTCGTACTTGCGACAACAACGTCAACTCATACTTTGTCTCTAGACCCTTCTCGTACCGACGACGTTAACCTATCAAGTCGTGCTTGCCTTTCGGCACATAATCAGAGACGCAACTACACGATAGTGTCCAATTCCCATGTAACCGTGCTACAAGTCCATATGCCGTGCCTCGCAAACTCAGTATGATTTAACCATTTTGCCGCCTCGCGGCCCTTGCTACTTTAATCACCAACTGACACAATCAAGACTTGTGAACTTATTGTCACCCAACCGACTTTGCCTTGCGGCGTTTCCTGACTTAAACTCGAACGACTCAAATCCAACTCATGCAACTTATATGTCAACAACTTAAGACTCGACGCCATATCTCGTGCCGAAGTACGTCGCCTACGTTGAAGCCAAATCTTAGGCCCAACATTGTGTTCTAACTGTACACACATATTCAACTCGACTCAATCCAAAGGCACACATGCGGGTTGCTGTCATGCCGACTCATCTATATAAACTTGGTTACTAACGCCCAGCGCTATCCTGGATTCCGTAGCATTTGTTAGACGGACGCCCCTTGCCAGCGCGAGTAGCGAGCTCCGCTGCAAGTCTCCGCCTAACCCGTGCGGTCATCCAGCACTGCTAATAATGTCTCTTTCGAAACGGTCCCGTTGGCCGCCTGGGTCGCCGTTCGAGAAACAAGCTCACCTTGTCGACAAGTTGTCCATGACCGCAAGACTCGACTCAAACTGACGTCTCACATAGTCAATCTACCTCTAGTGTTACCATCTCTTTCAGGGCCTAGTTCAATACTTCTCACATCTGAGACCGCCTCGACGACCCATGGTCGCGAGCATTCTTCCTTCTTGCCCTATCATTTCATTCGACTCAGAAACGACTATTTGAAAGCCCTCCTTCCAACTCAATTAATTCAACCGTGGCCCGTGCCTTAAAATATTAAGTCCGTGACATCGTGCCTTAAACCAACTTGAACTCTATGCGACACCACCGTCCAGTCAGACTCTATATAACGGGCCTTACGGTCGTGGAACCAAGTAATTTCGACCTTCGCAGGAAACGTGGGACAGTGCTTAGAAAAGATTTCGATAGTCTATTATAACTCAGCCTAACTTAATCGTGCAACAACTTGACGAGCAAGGACTGCGTCAAGCCTTGGACGATGGGACCGTGCATGCTTTATGAAGCGTTTATGCGGGCGACGCCTATGACTTAGGCTAACTCTTTGCTTGTGGCGAAGACCAACTTTTCCTCTCCCAAGCCACGGGACGCAGGACCGAGTGTCATTTTTAAAACACGCCGTGCACCAACTCTAAGCCGATCGTTGGACCTTTCCATATTCTAACTCAATTCGACCCGTCGGGATTATTCCCTTAGCTATGTGGATTCGTCTCTTTTATTATCAAGCCTACTTGTGCAAGTTGAAAACTTGCAATTTATTATGTGAAGGCTAAGATGAGGCAAGTTCACCGAAACTATCCCACCTGAGCGAGGAGTCGCCTCGACCGAGCGATGTCTTCGAGCAGCCGTTGCAAGGCTAAGTCCAAACGCCGTCGACGCTCCGATTCCTCCGATTGACTGAGCGGGACGGGGCACTACAATTTCAAAGTAGGATTTTTCTAGGGTTTTGGCGTTGGGTTGGAGAAGAATGTGAAAATGAAAGAAGGAAGAAGAAGGAGGATGGTGGGGTGTGATAGGAAGGTCATATGGGTATATGAGTTTTTTAATATTAATCTAATTTTCAACTTAAGTTATATGGAGTGTGCTTAGAAAGTCATGGGGTGCGTATAGCCGCACCCAATGTGATCTTGTTTGTTGCATTTCGTAAAAAGTTTAGCTGATAATATGATACACTTATACATATTGATCGTTATAGATTATATTAATTTCAGCTAGTTCACTTGGAAACTTACCAGTCTTCGTATCCATTAATGTGGAACTAATGGGGTTAAACAATAAAGTAAATTGAAGGAAAGCCATTAATTTGTGGGTAAGCCTCGTGAGTAATTAATTAGCTATCTGCCAGGAAGCGCACACACTCCAAAATTTGTGCCATGTCCATGTCACATTGTGTTGAACACATTGGACATGACACATAATCTTCAAAATACACTAGGACATGCCAAAACCATCGACCTAACCAAATGGTGTAGTGTCGTATTTTAATCCATGCTGTGAAAACAAGCAATCATATGCCTAAGAAAATTGAAGCAACCACAAGAATGTATAGAGTTAAGGAGGTTCGCCCACTGTGGACTACTTCCCCTGAGAATTATCATGCATAAATTTCACTTTTGATGAACAATATAGAAACCTCCAGTTTCCCTCTGGCTATCCAAAACTGTAATACACTTATTTTTAGAGTACAAAATCTCAGAATAAAACCCTAACTGGGAGAAAGTACAAACTTGCCCCTGAAGCCCATAAACTTGGACAAATACTCCTATACTAACTCTTTGCACTGAAAAAATCAGGTTCCATTTTCAACTCATGCAATATAGGCTATCTGTTGGGATTCCAGTCTTCCTTCCCCTTTTAGGGCATATCCAACAAATAGTATAGTACAACTAGTGGGCCTACATGTCATGAAGAAGATCAATCCCATCGAGGAGGACGAGCTATTCATACTAATTATGCGATTTGTCTGCTTATATTTATTCAACGATAAGCTGTTCTGATTCATTTAGTAACTGTCCCACAAATGCAAAGCTTTCTCGATGTTGCCTTATAGAAATTTATTTGGACTTCACAAGAAAATCTTTATCCTCCCTTGTCCAGGCTAGTTATGGTTAACTAGAAAAAGTACTCACTCAAATGAATCCAGTTCATTCTCGAGAAACTGTTAATGAGGAAATATATGGACTTCAGTCAATTTGGGGAAAAAGACAAAATGGATGTGAATCTCATTGCCTTAGAGAGACCAATAGAACAATTCTTTTTTACTTTATAGTATTTAATGTTTGGATTGTATGAACCCAAGCGAATTTTCCTTGTTTATACTGTAAATGAAGATACCAATTCATTGAGCAAGACCATCTGTCTAGTGGAAGTTAATACATGTTACAGTCAGAATAGTTGAAGACAAACGGTGAGTTTCTATAACGGATCATTTGACCTTTATCTCTTTGAAAGAGCAATTTCGGATGTCAGATATCTATCCTCAGTAGATGGTGTGCTTTTTGATGCGGAATGGATGTGAATTAAAAATCAACAAATAATTTGAATTAAAAGTAGGTTCATTTAAATTTCTACTAATTACCAAATACTTTCTAGGTCGCCAAAATTAATGATTATATTAGCAAGAGATTACATGCTAGCATGCAAACCTTAGAATTTTACGAGGTTACCACTAAATTCGGATAGTTCTATATTTAATAAATAGGTTGATAACAACAAGTTCCATTTATAGAAGCATTCAAGTTATTTGTGGATCAACAGCCTATTGATAGCGTATTAGATGTTGATGCAGTTATCTTAATTACTTGGTGCAATAAGGAGAAGGAGACTAGAATCAGAGTGTCGAATGGTTACCGGGAGGAAGGGGATGCGGGGATGCTGCTTAGGCTTATGCTTGTGCTTCCTGCAGGTTGAGTCCGCTGCTACCATTGTTGTGGCTGCTGCTACCGATGCTCCTGTGATTGCTATTGCTGCTGCTTCTGCTGTAGCTACTGCTGGTGCTACTGCTGCAGCTACTGTTGCCCCTGCTATTGCTGTTGGTGCTGTTTTTGCTGCTGTTGCAGCTGCTTCTACTGCTGGTTTTGCTTATGCTGCAGCTGTTGCTTCACTGCTGTTGCGAGGGGAAGGAGGAAGGTGTGGTAGAAATGAGGGAGGGTTATGAGAGGGGGAGGGGTTGGGCCATCTCAGCCATAAAGAAGTTCATAAAGAAAAACAAGGTACTTTTTTCATTCATTCATTGCCCCGTTTCTTTCACAAACAAAGATATAAATAGGCTCTCAAAACAATCACTCAACCAACTAAACAATTCCTAAGGAATAGGTAAGTTGCAACTACAAAACAACCTCAACCATCTCTCCTCTAAAGACTAGGTAACAAATATGAAATAAAATAACAAAATGAAAACAGAATAACAAATAAAATCTGAGTTCAAAATTCAAATTTGAACTTAAATGCTAATCCAATTGAAGTCATGATGTCCTCATCAATTCTCCTGAGGTGAAAAGAATTCGGCTCTGACGAATGACTCCCACAACTGCTGTCATAGTACTATGGATCAAATGCTAATCTATAATGAGGCCGTGTCGCATCGTCTTCTGCGTTGGTAGATCTTCGTAATTGGGGGTCTGAGGTCCTCATCAATTCTTCCGGGGTGGAAAGAATTTGGCTCTGGCAAGTGACTCAAGTGGCTACTGTCGTAGTACTCCAGTAAATCTGGATCAGGCTGCTACAGCTCCTCCCGTTTAATCCACAAGTCATCAGATTCCGAACGACCTCTCCATCGAACCAAGTAACGTTGACAACCACTATCTCCAATGGAGATGATCTGATTATTCAATATTCTATCAATACGATCTGCTGATTGGGACCATAGGAGTGAGGGTAGTGGTGGGGAACTCTCTGGAATAGGCTCAAGGGTAGGCTCATTTGAATCCATAAGTGAATTTTCTGGACTAATTAGGGGACCTTTGTAAGCTGTCATATCCTCAATATTAAATGTAGAACTGATCCCGAATCTAGGTGGTAAATCAATGACATGCATTCGGTCCAATTCTCTGTAAAATTCTAAATGACCCTGCATTGCGAGCATATAATTTCTTAACGGATCTTGGAGGAAACCGCTCCGGTCTAATCCTGATCATAACTTAATCACCAACTTGGAACTCAAGAATTTTTTTGTGTTTATTAGCAGAAGACTTATATTGAACATTACTTAATTCAATTTTTTTGCTGATTTCTTTATGCAAATTATGAACATATTCGGCAAATTCAGATGCAGAATCAGAAATCCTAGAATGCTGAGACATGGGAATGAGATCTATGGTCCTAATTGGTTTGAACCCATGCACAACCTGAAATGGACTCATACCTATGGACCTATTAACTGAACAATTATATACAAACTCGGCTCTAGGTAAAATGGGATCCCAATTCTTGATATTTTTCCCAACCAAGCAACGCAAAAGATACCCTAAACTTCTATTAACCACCTCAGTCTGCCCATCAGTCTGGGGATGATAAGCCGTGGAAAAGGTCAACTTTGTTCCTATCAAGTGCCATAGGGTTTTTCCAAAAGTAGCTTTGAAACTTAACTTCTCTGTCGGACACAATCTATTTTGGCAACCCATGCAATCTAACGACTTCATCAAAATGAATTCTAGCAACTTTGGAGGCGTCTGACGTTTTAGAACATGGAAGAAAATGGGCCATCTTTGAAAACGGTCTATTACCACAAAGACGGAATCGTGTTTCCTAAGTGTCTTCGGTAGACCTAGCACAAAATCCATACTAATATCTATCTATGGGCGGTTAGGTGCAGGAAGCGGAGTGTACAAGCTTGTATTTTGGTTTTGTTGCTTAGCTAATTGACAAGTACGACATTGACTGACGAGTTTTGCAACATCTCTTTTGACACTAGGCCAATAAAATTGGTCCTTAACAGCTTTTATAGTCCTATTTCACCCAAAGTGACCGGACAAACCAACTGCATGTAATTTCCATACCAAATAATCTCTTAATGACATACGTGGGATACATAACTTGCTAAATCGAAATAAATAGCCATATGTCAATAGAAAGCCATCTATCTCGCGAGTCAACCTATCTCTTAAAAGTATATAAATATCACCAAAATCAGGGCACGACTCGTACTCCTCTTTGACCTTTTCAAAGCCAACAACTTCAACACTCATGCTAGACAGTACAACTATACATCTGCTAAGCGCATCCGCGGCTTTGTTCTCAACTCCCGCCTTATGTTTCAACACGTAAGTATAGCCTTGCAAGAACTCAACCCACCTACCGTGTCTAGCATTTAGTTTCTTTTGGGAGTTAAGGTATCTCAAGGTCTCGTGATCCGAATAGATAACGAATTCATGCGGTAGTAAATAATGTCGCCAATGGCGAAGGGACTGAATGATCGCATAAAGCTTCTTATCGTAGGTGGAGTAGCGCTGCCTGATCTCGTTCAATTTTTTGCTAAAGAAAGCTACTGGATGTCCCTCTTGGGCCAAGATCCGACCTATGCCTATGCCATAAGCATTACATGCAATCTCAAACACTTTCGAAAAATCAGGAAGGCGTATAACATGAGCCTCCGTCATCTTCTTCTTAATGTCTTGAATGCTTTGGCGGTGGCAGTTGTCACTCCCCAATTCCGTCGAATCGATAGTCGTCCTCCGGGCGTGATGCCGTGCGAACCTAGTTTGCGATCGCACAAGGCATAGTCATAAGGTAATCCGAAACACGAGATCTAAGAGAGCAAGCAGACAAATTGAATCTCACATTAAGTAAAGAGAACTTTGATTTTTATTGATAATGGACATCATTTACAGACTCCAGTACAGGACTCATGCCGCGCGGGCTACAACATGACTCAATTACAAATGAGTGCCGATGAGATAGTCGTTCCATACATTGCACACATCCCTCAATATACAACAGAGTATTCCAGTGACCAGGAATGGAGGGACGCTGAGCCATCTTTCTTTGACAGTTGAGAGTCTTCCAAAAGTGGAGTTGCGGGGAAAGTCTTCGACGCGCGGCCGAAGCTTCAAAATTACGAACGTCGTCGAGCTAGTTGGCACGTCCTTCCTGGTTCACGGGACCTGCAAAGAGCGAGGATCAGTACGATCACATGTACTGGCGAATGGCTAATTAAAATTCAAGCTCTGCATTTGATTCAAGCAGTTTTATAAACATGCTAGATAGCTATTTCTGTGATCTTTCTAACCATCCTGATCGATTTGCATGTTAACATATTTTGAGGCAAGCATATGAAATTGTATATATTAAGCAGCTATTATATTCATCCCGTGTCACGTGCATTAGTTAAGCAGTGAAAGGGTGTGAAGGTCACTGACAATGTCAAGCTATTACGGACTATAGCTGGGTTAGACGGTGACCCTTTCGCGGCGGGTAGCAAGCCCTGTGCAAAAGTTCCCGAATAACCTACGCCAATGTAAGGCTAGCGCTTGCTATACACGTTCCTCCCGGGTCGAATTGGTTCCTTGGCCTAGGCAACCGTTCGAGAAAACTACACCTTGTCGACAAGTTGTCCAATGACCGTTTTGCAGAGTCTTGAAAAATGCTACCTCTTTTCTAGAACCTTATCCTTTCTCTTTTATGTGCGAAACTTAGCCTTTCTTTTGAACTTAGTCGATGTACTCACTTAGCCATATTGTTGCAATAAACGTTAATCGATTCATTCATTGTTTTGCATATGCTAAGTGGAATTGCATAAGAAAGCACATTTTCCATTTTCAATACCGGCAGTTTGATAGCAAGTGTTTCGTGAAGAATTGTGCAATAATTTCTTTGATTCTACACTATGATGACAAGCATTCATTTAACTTCATATTGATTTTGAAATAGAGGGTCGAGGCGAAGGAGGTCAGCTACTCGCCTTAGACTTGCTTCAAGCGAGCGACTGGTTGGCTGCGCTGACGTCGTCTACGCGATCACCTGCAATCACATAAGCAACTGATTAGAACACTGTGTAATTCAAGGAATTTATATGAATGCGAAGCTCGAAAACGCAAGTCACGAAAACCCATCGGAAACATTCACGAAAAATGCATTCACGAAAACCAAAGCCAAAGCCAAATCAAGTGTGGCATGAAAACCAGAGCAACGGGAGGTCTCTCCCGACTCAGCCGCAGAGCCAATCCTTGAGGCGCAACCCATTGAATATGGGACTTCCGAAGAAGCAATTCCATAACGGAAAATGGATCTTAATTCAACCGTTCCCGTTCGATCGATTCGGCCGTTTCCGACCTATCGGTCCCGACCGAATCGATAGCGACAGTGTTTCTTTCTCGCGCATCCCGTAGACGGAAACGGGACACGATGTAGGGACGGGGCACTACACCATAACCAACTAATAAAAAGTTTCGTCCTCGAAACTTAAGGATAGAACCTACCTCTACGAGAACAATGAAGGAAATTTCTCCTTCATATCCGATTCAAGCTCCCACGTCGACTCTTCGACCGAATGGTTACTCCAGAGTACGTGGACGAGAGGGATCGCTCGATTTCGCAGCAGCTTATCCTTGCGTTCTAAGATTTGAACTGGCACTTCAACGTAGGATAAGTTGAACTTCAGCTCCAGCTGGCCAAAATCTACCACGTGGCTCGGGTCGTGCACGTACTTCCGCAACTGAGAGACGTGGAAGACATTGTGTACACCTTCTAGCGCCGGTGGTAGGGCAATTTTATAGGCCACTGGGGCGACCTGCTTGAGTATTTCGAACGGCCCAACGAATCTCGGACTCAACTTTCCTTTCGCGCCGAACCGAGTAACTCCTCGCATGGGCGACACTTTAAGAAATACGTGATCGCCTTCTTGAAACTCGAGGGGTCGATGATGAACATCCGCGTAACTTTTCTGACGACTCCGTGCAGTCTTTAATCTTTTTCGAATGAGCCAAACTTTCTGTACGGTATGTTCCACCAGTTCGGGCCGAGAATCTGCCGCTCTCCGACTTCGTCCCAGCAAATGGGTGATCGGCACTTTCGTCCGTACATGACTTCATACGGCGCCATTTGGATGCTGGATTGATAGCTATTGTTGTATGCAAATTCGGCCAGAGGTAGATGAACGTCCCAACTCGACTTGAAGTCAATTGCGCAGAGCCGTAATATGTCTTCGAGAATCTGATTGACGCGCTCCGTTTGGCCATCGGTCTGGGGATGATAGGCTGAGCTAAAGTTCAACTTGGTACCCAGAGCCGACTGAAGGTTACTCCAGAATCGCGACATAAACCGTAAATTCCGATCAGAGACGATGGATACTAGAACTCCGTGCAGCCGTACTATCTCATCAAGATAAATCTGCGCCAGGCGATCAACGCTCCAAGTAACTTTAATGGCAATGAAGTGCGCTGACTTGGTTAGTCGATCGACGATGACCCAGATGGCATCATTTTCCCGCGGCGTCTTCGGCAGACCAACAATAAAATCCATGCACACGTGCTCCCACTTCCATTCTGGAATTGCCAGATTCTGCATCTCCCCGTCCGGTCTCTGGTGCTCAGCTTTCACCTGCTGACAGGCCATGCATTGCGACATGAAGAGTGCCACATCTCTTTTCATCCCGTGCCACCAAAAGTTTGTGCGGAGGTCCTTGTACATCTTCGTGCTACCGGGATGCAAGGTGTATTTCGCATATTGTGCCTCCGACAATATCTCCTTTCTAAGTTCTGAATCATCCGGAACGCAGAGCCTACCCTTCAATCGAAGCATGCCGGTTTCGTCTTCCGCAAAGTCGGTCGTCCTACCCGTCGGATTAGCTCTCGTATTTTCTTCAGGTACGGATCGTCCTTCTGAGCGGTCTTGATCTTTTCTTCTAAGCTCGGCTCTAACTGCAACTTTGCCAATTGCACATTCCTGAATCAGACTCGGAGTTCGATGCCCATCTCTTCTAGGTCGCGTAGCAGTCTGTGGTCGATGGATAGCGAGGCAATATACTTCCGACTCAGAGCGTCCGCCACAATATTTTTCTTTTCCGGCGTATAGTTAATAGTCAAGTCTTAATCTTTGATCAGTTCAAGCCAACGCCTTTGCCGCAAGTTCAGTTCCTTCTGCTTGAATAGATACTTGAGGCTCTTGTGATCAGTATAGATCGTGCACGCCACGCCATAAAGATAGTGACGCCACAATTTCAACGCGAACACAATCGCCGTTAATTCCAGGTCATGAGTAGGGTAGTTCTTCTCGTGCGGCTTTAGCTGTCGGGAAGCAAAAGATATCACCTTGTTCCGCTGCATCAGCACACACCCCAAGCCCTGACCGGACGCGTCGTTGAATATCTGGAAACCCTCAGTCCCTTCTGGAAGTGCGAGTATCGGGGCCGAGACGAGCCGTTGCTTTAATTCCTGGAAGGAAGCTTCACAGTCGTCTGATCATTCAAATACGACTCCTTTCTGGGTGAGGCGAGTCAGAGGCGATGCGATCTTCGCGAAGTCTTTCACGAATTGTCTGTAGTATCCTGCTAAGCCAAGGAAACTTCGAATCTCGCCGACGGACGTTGGCCGTTTTCAATCGACAACGGCTTCAACTTTCTTTGGGTCGACTGCGATGCCTTCAGCTGAAATGATGTGTCTGAGGAATGCGATGCTGCTCATCCAAAATTCGCATTTGCTTCGCTTCGCATACAACTGATTTTCTCGAAGGGTCTGAAGCACGGTCCGTAGATGCTCAGTGTGTTGCTGCCTATTCTTCGAGTAGACGAGTATATCGTCGATAAAGACTACTACGAACTTGTCGAGGAATGGTTGGAACACCCGATTAATTAAATCCATGAAAGCAGCTGGGGCGTTCGTTAGGCCGAACGGGACTACCAGGAATTCGTAATGGCCGTATCGAGTACGAAAGGCGAACTTCGGCACATCGTCCGGCTTGATCTTGAGTTGATGGTAGTCCGAGCGCAGATCAATTTTAGAGAACACCGTAGCTCCTTGCAGCTGATCAAACAGATCGTCTATGCGGGACATGGGATACTTGTTCCGGACGGTGGCTTTATTCAGCTCACGGTAATCGATACAAAGACGCAGTGAGCTATCCTTTTTCTTGACGAACAGCACGGGCGCTCCCCATGGCGAGACGCTGGGTCGTATGAATCCCTTGTCGAGCAACTCTTGCAATTGTACTTTGAGTTCTTTAAGCTCTGCAGGGGCCATTCTGTACGGGGCTTTAGAGATCGGTCGGGTATCGTGGAATGTATCAATAGTGAACTCAATCTCTCGATCGGATGGCATGCCGGACAGTTCGTCCGGGAACACGTCTGGAAATTTTGCCACAACGTCAGTCTGATCCGCGTTTGCACCATCCTGTCGCATGTCTCGAACGGACGCTAGATAGCCTTCGTACCTGGAATGCAGCATCCGTCGAGCAGATATTGCGGAGATCACCATGCAGGTCGGCGGCGCCTCACCACATGAGTAGCAGAATTCAGGCACTCCAGGTATACGGAATGCGACCCTCTTTTCAGCCCAGTCTATGGTTGCATTGCACGGACCGAGCCAATCCATCCCCAGAATGATGTTGTAGTCCTTAATATCTAGAACTATCGCATCAAGACTGATCTTTTGACCACCTATACAGATGATTCCGTCTCCGCAGACTAAATTTGCAAGTAGTGGCATGCCCGACGGTACATTAACAGTGAGATCGAGACCCAGCGGTGTCAGGAGAAATTTGTGCTCGGCGGTGAAGTTCGCCGATATAAAACTATGCGTGGCACCTGAATCAAACAATACACGAGCAGGCTTATTATTGAAATGCAGTATACCTGACACGTGTAATGTCCCGCTCCGCACGGTGCATTATGCTGAGTCGTTGACTCGAAGAGTTGCGTTGACCTGATTACGTATCGATGCGAATCGATACAAAGTGTTAAGTTGTCCCGAGCAATGCATCGAACTAAGTCGATGCGGAGAGTTGCCTTGTCCCAAAGAATGCATCGAGTAAATCGATGCGAAGCGCCGCGTTGCCTCGAAGGATAAGTGCGTTGAGATGGCTCGAAGATTCTAAGAAATCGAATCGACCAAGGCGCAAGTCCGAATCGATACAAGTATTGATTTTAGTTGGTTTCATATGCAGGCTATATGTTTACGCTGAAATGTTAGAGGTCGATCTTTTGCCTTATTCAGTAAGGGGTCCGCGAAAGCAAATCGTCGCCTTGCGACGGACTGAGACTTGGACACGGTAAGCCAAAACGGACGTATGATTCAATGAAGCACGAAGTGCTCGAATGGCTAAGTCAGGAGAGTTGCCCGTGCAACGAAATTACGAAATCGAGACGCATCGGCTCGGCGAAACGACAAAGGCATATCGATTCACGGTGGGGGGACATTAACTCTCTTTCCTACTCCGTCATGCTTAAGTAAAATACATATCATTGAATGCTGAGTTAACCTATCAATGCCACGGACGTGGCTCGATAGAGAGATAAACGTAGTGCGTGTCGAACACTAGATAGAACAATTGAAATGAATCGTACGGCAGACGTACGAGTCACTATGGAACATTGGATATCGCAAAGACGAGCGTCTCGGTGCGGAAGCCATAAGAACATGGGATAACTGTACTCGGCGAGTGCCTTAGTGCACGAACCATACCGTGCCTTCGCGCACGAGTTAGAACGGATAGAACATTGAAAGACAATAGGCGAACGCCCTAGCGCGCAAGCCACGGACATTAAATGCTAAGTCATAGAAGATCGGAAATACGGTCGAAACGTGCCTTCGTGCACAAGATAATAAAAGATGGCTTCGTTACGAAAGAATACAGTTGTGGCATAAATGTGGCGGAACTGTCGGATATGACATAATGCCTCGAAAGGTGTTCGGGACCTTCGGGTCGTTCGGTTGACGAACATTGAGTTGATGCATAATGCCATTGAACATTGAAACGAAGTATGAAACGTAAGAACATAGTTAACGGAAGAAATACGGGATGATAATGCGGCATGGTGCCCTTCGAAATGTTCGTGGCCTTAGGGCGTTCGTTGAGGACATTCGGGCGTTGTGCCAATTGAAATAGAGATAAGCGAACTTGCTTGGTTGTATGAAAGATGAGATTCGTTGCATGGTCAAATGGACTTAAAGATATAAAAGCCCGTGCATGGGTATTCCCTCGAACGCGGCGCGCCAGGGCGCTGGGACTGTTCAGCCTAGGAGGGATTCGTTTACGGTATTGTTGGTGCACTTCATTTAGATGGGTAGCGACCGTCTGGTGAATGTGATAAGCCACTTGCTGCGATTATTTCGGTGGCCTCTGATGTTGGTTAGCAACCGCACAGAGTTAACATCGTCTTATGTTTCGATTCGATAATATAAAGTCCATTCTAGCCCGGAAAGCTAGTGACCTTCGTATAGTTAAGGGCGATGGGTTTGGAAGTGCAAGGTATACGTATATCCTGCATGGATGGATCCCGAATAGAGGGCACTTATAACATGACAGGGAAAACGGATAGGCGTATTCACCTTGCGTCGGTGCAAGGGCAAGTACGTCAATATTGGTAAGTCGTGCCACGAAACAAACACGAGATTGCTTGCCTGTTTGCTTATGCGAATTGAATAACATGCTTGCCATGCTTTACAGTCTTCGAATATGCCATGAACTCATCCTAAGGAGAATATAGAAAGAGAACTAAATTGTATGTTTGCATGAATCAATACAATACTAAATGTCGGTTTGTTAAGTGGGTTTTTGATCAGTACAGCGAGGACGAAAGTACTAATCCCCCACTAGTTTGCTAGCAGGTTCAGGGATTGGTCTGCTCGCGGCGGAGCTTCGCTTGAACGCGTTGAGGCTTGGAATGCCGAAGCGTATTGAAGCGTGCGATCGTATTGACGTTCGGATACGCGACAGGATTGATGCGGCCGAGATATAGAAGGCATGATGTATGGAACGGTGAAATCCTTTGTGGGCAAGAGAGAACCTGAGTGTTGTAGCCAATCTGGCAAATTCCGTCGGGCTATCGAAAGCCTTGGTAATCTGATTTCGAATATCAATAAAGAGAATCGTTTCGTATACTCTGTTTTCCTTTCGTTGTTAATGTTCAACTCAAAGATAACCATTTGAGAACTTGTCATCTTGCCTTGCACGAGCGCAACTCCAGGCTCGTGCGGCATCACGCCCCATGCGAGGACGATGATTCGGGTGATTTCGGGTCGGGGCGTGACAAATTGGTATCAGAGCTCTAGGCTCAATTTCATCTGGACGCTTGCTTCATTTCAATTCCAAAGAGTTGTCCACCACCAATCTAAATCACTCTTGACTCTACTCGATGCCGCACTGGATGTTCCATACAATAAGTCTAATACAAATCATGTAATTTTGCCGCGTGTTGTTTTGGAAATTACATGGTGTTTGCGGGAAAAGTCGTGAAAGGTTTGTTGCTGCAAGTGCAACAAGTTGCGAGATTTGAATTCAAAGAATTGTTGCTGCGGATGCAACACGTCGTGAATTGTAATTTGAGATATTCGTTGGTTGCAACGATCGATATGAGAAATATTGGTTGCATCGATACAATGATAGTCGTGGAATGTTGCTGCAGCAATTGCCACGCGTTGATTGTAAATGATGCGTTGAAAAGAAAATGAAAGTTGATATGGAATGTGTCGAACGGATTCACATATTGATTTCGAATGTGCGTTGCGATGAAAAGTGATAAGTCAATTATCGAATGTGTTGAACGGATTCGGGCATTGACTTTAAACGTCGGGAGTAAATCATTGCACGAGGTGCGGTAAATATCGGAAATAAATCGTTGCACGATGTGCAATGCGTATTGAAAGTAAAATGTTGCACGTGGTGCAACGCATGTCGAAAGTAAAATTATTGCACGTGGTGCAACGCGTATCAAAGTAATCGCTGCACGAAGTGCAACGGATATCGAGAATGAATTTTTGCACAAGATGCAGCGAAAGAAAACAAAAGTTATAAATCGGGGAACGAAATCGGTTCGGTTGCGCACCGAGCTTGTGTTGGCAAATGAATGCATTGGCCGAGTTGCGTCGGATTTTGATTAATCAGAGTTACGGTTGTGCTCAAGTACGATCACTGTGAAAATCGTGAGTCGGAAGAGATCGTTTATTCGTAAAGAGTACTTTGCGACGGAAGTAACTTGATTTCTGGGTGGTATATGGCATACCACCGATGCAATGAATGGCTCGATTCCGAGTGGTATATGTAATACCATTTGTGCGATGAATTGCATCGAAGTATTGTGAGAATTGCGGAAGGTTTGTCCGCAACGGACGGGATAGCACCGAGTCTCGAATGAGAATTTGTACGACGACATGTTGATGCAAGTGTTCTTCGATGATCGGTTAGAACGGTAAGGCGGGACTCGTAACATTGAATGATACGTCGATTGAAAATTATGTGTCGGTCGAATGACGGGAACTAGCGAAACGATTATGCCTTGAGGCAACAATCGGATCGACGGGATAGGAAACTCGAAACGTTGAAATCGAACCGCACGACTTGCGAGCTCGATGAAAATGTTGGGCGATACAAATTATAATCGAACCGCACGACTTGCGAGCTCGATGAAAATGTTCGACGATGCAAATTGTAATCGGATCGTATGACTTGTGATCTCAACAGAAATGTTAGAATACGCGAATGGTAATCGAATCGCACGACTTGCGATCTCGATAGAAACGTTGGGCGAGGCGAACTATAATCGGATCGTACGATGTGCGACTTCGGTAAGAAAGTTGGTTGACGCGAGTAATAGTGCCTAAGAAATAGTTGGTTACGTTACGGCGAAACTCATTTGGGTACGACTGAAAACACGCGAAACTTAGAGGGCAAGATCATATGACTTGAGGGTTCGATGTTGGATAATCGGTTACTCAGTTACGCGATCAAAGTATAGCGGGATGCGGCAAATCGGAAAATGAGTTGATGCGTATGGAAAAGTTCGTTGCGAACTTGGATGTATGCGATACGAGTTAAGTTGACGTTGAAACGGATTCAAAGTTGACCCTTACATTATCGAAATGGATACGGCGTATCGAGATCGATACGTAAGGAAACGTAAACGATGTGAGGATACAAAATAGAGTGAGCCTCGCGCTATGAAATTTTATAAGTAACGATGCGAGAATGAACGAACTTGGTTGATCGTAAATTTTGTGATTGATCAGGGCGAGACTATAAGTCATCGACGATTGTTCGATACGTATGGCATCTCGTGTGTCGACCGCGAAATAAGATAGACTCGAACTCAATACGAGTAGATGTTTCGTAAATTGCGGAATCCTCGACGATAGTGCATGACTCTACTCGGAGGATAGTTGCGCATCAGTTGCGCCGATAGAAATGGTTATGTACGGATTGGGTAGTCACATAGAAAATCGTCGGAACGTGATTTGGCTCTGAAATAAGATATAGCATGGTTCGTAGTAAACTGTCCTTCGGTGATGATCCACAATTATCGAGCGTAGCTTCGGGGCAGCTGACCCTAGAAGACTTGACCGCCAAATCAAATTGAATGCTGCAGACCGTAAGATGACCCATGCGATATCGCATATGAGATTGCATCGATAACAAATATAACACGGTGTATGTTGACGATAAGTCTAGGCGATCGAGAATTGTTGGAACAACTTTCGATTGAGAATGATGTAGCTAGATTTTGAGTATTCGTCGGATGAATGCTCGAATGGTTATGTTGGTCGACGATAGAACTTGAAATTCACCAACGAACTTGGTGATTCGGATAGGCGAGTGCGAGAGTCGTGCTAAGCACGAGAGGGAACGATAAGGGAATGACTTATGAGTCATGTCGTTAGATTCGGATTCGCCTTGCAATTGAGCTTACGTGAATCGAAATTAGGTTCGATGTTGCGAGACGGATAAGTTGGGAATTTGGCTAGTGAATTCCTACTCGTTAGGAATCGAACGTAAGGCGCATCGTTAAGACTTTCGTGTCAAGGCGGTCGTTGTCTTGAGCACCGTCACCTCGATGTAAACTGTTATGTCGGATAGATTGTGGCCTTTGTGCAATGTCAATTTAAACATGCGTCGGAAGGATTTGAGCACGGTGTCTAGGTAAGTCACCTAGCGGACGTAGTCCTAAATGTTGATGATTTTGCAAGTCAACAAAAGAGAATCATGTCGAGATAGGATACGAAGTGAAACATCAGAAATCGTTAGATAGTGATGCCGAACGCAAGGCGTTGCGGAGACTCGTTGTGATCGGATACGCGACGGCTTGACGCGACGCGTAGAATTGATAGTCCCGATGAAACATACGAGATTGAGAAATGCGAATTGTTGAGTCGCATCGTGTGCCTTGACTTTTGTTGGAGGATCGCGTATGTATCAAAATGCATGTGTGCTAGAATTGCGAGAACAAGTAATAGAGCCAAGTCCGATCGAGAGTACGAGATGGCAAGTAAGTGTTAAGTTGTCCCGAGCAATGCATCGAACTAAGTCGATGCGAAGAGTTGCCTTGTCCCAAAGAATGCATCGAGTAAATCGATGCGAAGCGCCGCGTTGCCTCGAAGGATAAGTGCGTTGAGATGGCTCGAAGATTCTAAGAAATCGAATCGACCAAGGCGCAAGTCCGAATCGATGGAAGTATTGATTTTAGTTGGTTTCATGTGCATGCTATATGTTTACGCTGAAATGTTAGAGGTCGATCTTTTGCCTTATTCAGTAAGGGGTCCGCGAAAGCAAATCGTCGCCTTGCGACGGATTGAGACTTGGGCACGGTAAGCCAAAACGGACGTATGATTCAATGAAACACGAAGTGTTCGAATGGCTAAATCAGGAGAGTTGCCCGTGCAACGAAGTTACGAAATCGAGCTGCATCGGCTCGGCGAAACAACAAAGGCATATCGATTCAAGGTGGGGGGACATTAACTCTCTTTCCTACTCCGTCATGCTTAAGTAAAATACATATCATTGAATGCCGAGTTAACCTATCAATGCCACGGGCGTGGCTCGATAGAGAGATAAACGTAGTGCGTGTCGAACACTAGATAGAACAATTGAAATGAATCGTACGGTAGACGTACGAGTCGCTATGGAACATTGGATATCGCAAAGGCGAGCGCCTCGGTGCGCAAGCCATAAGAACATGGGATAACTGTACTCGGCGAGTGCCTTAGTGCACGAACCATACCGTACCTTCGTGCACGAGTTAGAACGGCTAGAACATTGAAAGACAATATGCGAACGCCCTAGCGCACAAGCCACGAACATTGAATGCTAAGTCATAGAACATCGGAAATACGGTCGAAACGTGCCTTCGTGCACAAGATAATAAAAGATGGCTTCGTTACGAAAGAATACAGTTGTGGCATAAATGTGGCGGAACTGTCGGATATGACATAATGTCCCGAAAGGTGTTCGGGACCTTCGGGTCGTTCGGTTGACGAACATTGAGTTGAGGCATAATGCCATTGAACATTGAAACGAAGTATGAAACGTAAGAACATAGAAAGTTAACGGAAGAAATACGAGATGATAATGCGGCATGGTGCCCTTCGAAATGTTCGCGGCCTTAGGGCGTTCGTTGAGGACATTCGGGTGTTGTGCCAATTGAAATAGAGATAAGCGAACTTGCTTGGTTGTATGAAAGATAAGATTCGTTGCATGGTTAAATGGACTTAAAGATATAAAAGCCCGTGCATGGGTATTCCCTCGAACCCGGCGCGCCGGGACGCTGGGACCGTTCGGCCTAGGAGGGATTCGTTTACGGTATTGTTGGTGCACTTCATTTAGGTGGGTAGCGACCGTCTGGTGAATGTGATAAGCCACTTGCTACGATTATTTCGGTGGCCTCTGATGTTGGTTAGCAACCGCACAGAGTTAACATCGTCTTATGTTTCGATTCGATAATATAAGTCCATTCTAGCCCGGAAAGCTAGTGACCTTCATATAGTTAAGGGCGATGGGTTTGGAAGTGCAAGGTATACGTATATCCTGCATGGATGGATCCCGAATAGAGGGCACTTATAACATGACAGGGAAAACGGATAGGCGTATTCACCTTGCGTCGGTGCAAGGGCGAGTGCGTCAATATTGGTAAGTCGCGCCACGAAACAAACACGAGATTGCTTGCCTGTTTGCTTATACGAATTGAATAACATGCTTGCTATGCTTTACAGTCTTCGAATATGTCATGAAAACATCCTAAGGAGAATATAGAAAGAGAACTAAATTGTATGTTTGCATGAATCAATACAATACTAAATGTCGGTTTGTTAAGTGGGTTTTTGATCAGTACAGCGAGGACGAAAGTACTAATCCCCCACTAGTTTGCTAGCAGGTTCAGGGATTGGTCTGCTCGCGGCGGAGCTTCGCTTGAACGCGTTGAGGCTTGGAATGCCGAAGCGTATTGAAGCGTGCGATCGCATTGACGCTCGGATGCGCGACAGGATTGATGCGGCCGAGATATAGAAGGCATGATGTATGGAACGGTGGAATCCTTTGTGGGCAAGAGAGAACCTGATTGTTGTAGCCAATCTGGCAAATTCTGTTGGGCTATCGAAAGCCTTGGTAATCTGATTTCGAATATCAATAAAGAGAATCGTTTCGTATACTCTGTTTTCCTTTCGTTGTTAATGTTCAACTCAAAGATAACCATTTGAGAACTTGTCATCTTGCCTTGCACGAGCGCAACTCCAGGCTCGTGCGGCATCACGCCCCATGCGAGGACGATGATTCGGGTAATTCCGGGTCGGGGCGTGACAACACGACTGTGTCAGATGCGAACGCCTCGTCTCGACTCATGGCATAGACGCAACCCTGAGCATTGGGGCGACGGTCCTGGCCATTCTGTTGTGCAGTCTGTGGAGCCCAAGGTGCTTGGCCTCGGTTCTGTTGATGTTGTTGGGGGAGCCGGTTCAGCTTCTCCGGACAATTGCGTGCAATGTGGTCCGTTCGGCCGCACCCGAAGCATGCTCCATTCTTCAATCGGCACTCGTTGGCTACATGCCCCTCCTTGTGGCAGAAATTGCAGACTACTCGACCCTTTGCCTGGTTGCCGCCTCCGTTGCCGCGATTTTGACGCTTGTGCGCATTGTCGCCTACCGCATTACTATGACGTTTGTTATTAAAGTGAACAACGCCAGTAGTAGCAGGAGGATACTCGACTCCAGATGGAGGGCATGGTTGAGTGCCTCGCCCATGGTTTTGTATTCAGGCACCGAAACATGGGCACGAATAGAGGAACGCAGGCCCAATTCGAATCGTCGAGCTCGACTTGCAGTTGTAGGTAGATATGCTCCAGCAAATTTGGCCAGTTTGTTAAATTCGGCCGTATACTGTCGTACTGTCATATTCCCTTGCCTCAACTGCATAAATTCGTTCTTTTTCCTGTCGCATGGCTGCAGAAAGATATTCGGTCTCGAACACGTTCTGAATGTGGCCTATGAGATCGCTGCCGTCTCGTCTTCACGTCGAATTGCCCGCTTTTGCACGGCCCACTAATCGTGCACGTTCATTCGAAGTAAGAGTTGAGCACACGCGACTTTCTTTGCGTCTTCGACAACCAGAAGTTCGAACTTGTCTTCCAGCTCCTCCAACTAGTTGATCGCCACAGAGGGATCTTCTGTGCCGTTGAAGGAAGTGTGGCAGCTTTTTGTGAATTTTGACACGTCGAAGTTAGAACTTCTTGGTGCCGCAGGTGACAGCACGGGCGCCTCCGGTTCAGCTTCGTTAGATCGAACCGCAGGCTCGGTCACGGCAGGGGTCATCGTTGAAGTGTTGTTGGCTACGACCGATTGTACTATTTGTTGGAGTGTATTCAGCTGCTGCTGCTGCAGCTTGAATTGAGCCTCGAACCGATTCTCGAACTGGGTCTGACGAGCCTCCGCCTGCTGACGATGGAGCTCATTTCGGCGTTGCTGCATTTCGAGCATCTGCAGCATCCGTTGTATCGGGTCGCCGGAAGGTTCGGCTACGATAGACGTCATCCCCGTTGGGTTGACGGAATGCTCGGATCTAGAAGTACTCGAGCCGCTGGAAGCGCTCGTCTCGTCCTCTGCCCGAGCTCCCGCAACTGCATGGAAAAGAAAGGCAACTCTCGTTAGTTTCAGAAAATGTCCTGGGTTCAGCGTATGGAACAACTCATCTCATCGACACGAGGTCAACGATTTGAGACTAGAAACTCGACACTGGAGGCCAAGGACATAAAGCCGTGCTCTGATACCATTATGTCACGTCCCGATTCCGTCGAATCGATAGTCGTCTTCCGGACGTGATGCCGTGCGAACCTAGTTTGCGATCGCACAAGGCATAGTCATATGGTAATCCGAAACACGAGATCTAAGAGAGCAAGCAGACAAATTGAATCACACATTAAGTAAAGAGAACTTTGATCTTTATTGATAATGAACATCATTTATAGACTCCAGTACAGGACTCATGCCGCGCGGGCTACAACATGACTCAATTACAAAAGAGTGCCGATGAGATAGCCGTTCCATACATTGCACACATCCCTCAATATACAACAGAGTATTCCAGTGACCAGGAATGGAGGGACGCTGAGCCATCTTTCTTGGACAGTTGAGAGTCTTCCAAAAGTGGAGTTGCGGGGAAAGTCTTCGACACGCGGCCGAAGCTTCAAAATCGCGAACGTCACCGAGCTAGTTGGCGCGTCCTTCCTGGTTCACGGGACTTGCAAAGAGCGAGGATAAGTACGATCACATATACTGGCGAATGGCTAATTAAAATCCAAGCTCTGCATTTGATTCAAGCAGTTTTATAAACATGATAGATAGCTATTTCTGTGATCTTTCTAACCATCCTGATCGATTTGCATGTTAACATGTTTTGAGGCAAGCATATGAAATTGTATTCATTAAACAGCTATCATATTCATCCCGTGTCACGTGCATTAGTTAAGCATTGAAATGGTGTGAAGGTCACTGACAATGTCAAGCCATTACGGACTATAGCTGGGTTAGACGGCGACCCTTTCGCGGCGGATAGCAAGCCCTGTGCGAAAGTTCCCGAATAACCCACGCTGATGTAAGGCTGGCACTTGTTATACACGTTCCTCCCGGGCCGAATCGTTCCTTGGCCTAGGCAACCGTTCGAGGAAACTACACCTTGTCGACAAGTTGTCCAATGACCGTTTTGCAGAGTCTTGAAAAATTCTATCTCTTTTCTAGAACCTTATCCCTTCTCTTTTATGTGCGAAACTTTGCCTTTCTTTTGAACTTAGTCGATATACTCACTTAGCCATATCGTTGCAATAAACGTTAATCGATTCATTCATTGTTTTGCATAGGCTAAGTGGAATTGCATAAGAAAGCACGTTTTCCATTTTCAATACCGGCAGTTTGATAGCAAGTGTTTCGTGAAGAATCGTGCATTTTTTTCTTTGATTCTATACTATGATGACAAGCATTCATTTAACTTCATATTGATTTTGAAATAGAGGGTCGAGGCGAAGGAGGTCAGCCACTCGCCTTAGACTTGCTTCAAGCGAGCTATTGGTTGGCTGCGCTGACGTCGCCTACGCGATCACCTGCAATCGCATAAGCAACTGATTAGAACACTGTATAATTCAAGGAATTTCGATATAAATGCGAAGCTCGAAAACGCAAGTCACGAAAACCTATCGGAAACATTCACGAAAACCAAAGCCAAAGCCAAATCAAGTGCGGCATGAAAACCAGAGCAACGGGAGGTCTCTCCCGACTCAGCCGCAGAGCCAATCCTTGAGGCGCAACCCGCTGAATATGGGACTTGGTTCCGAAGAAGCCATTCCATAACGGAGAATGGATCTTAATTCATTCCCGTTCGATCGATTCGGCCGATTCCGACCTATCGGTCCCGACCGAATCGATAGCGACAGTGTTCCTTTCTTGCGCACCCCGTGGACGGAAACGGGGCACGATATAGGGACGGGGCACTACAACAGTTGACCACTCAAAAGCTTTCTTCTTTAAACAATCGGTTATGGGAGTCATGATGGTGCTAAATTCCCGTATAAACCGACGATAGAAAGTCGCTAGCCCGTGAAAACTCCTAACATCTCTAATGCTCCGGGGCTCGGGCCACTCTACAATTGCCTTTATCTTCTGGGGATTGGCAGAAATTCCCACAAGAGAGACGACAAACCCCAGAAAAATAATCTCTTCAGTAAAGAATGCACATTTCTTAGGGTTCGCATACAGGCTCTCTTTCCGCAACGTGGCACACACTTGTCTCAAATGTTCTACGTGTTGGTCCTTAGATTGGCTGTAGATAAGTATATCATCAAAACACACAACCAAAAATCTACCCATAAATGGCCTAAGCACTTGCGTCATTACTCATAAATGTGCTAGGGGCATTGGATAGTCCAAAAGGCATGACTAACCATTCGTAAAGACCGTCTTTTGTCTTGAGTGCGGTCTTCCATTCATCTCCTGGACGAATACGAATCTAATGGTAGCCACTTTTAAGGTCAATATTTGAAAAGATAGTGGCTCCCGACATCATATCTAACGTATCGTCCAGCCTGGGAATCGGAAAACGGTACTTCACGTTATTTTATTAATCGTGCGGCTATCCACGTACATTCTCCAGGTATCGTCTTTTTTGGAGTCAAGATAGCAGGTACCGCACAAGGGCTCATGCTCTCCCTGATAAACCCTCTACCTAATAACTCCTCGACTTGTCGTCTTAACTCTGCATGCTCACTGGGATTCAATCGATAATGCGGCATGTTAGGTAGGGTTGCTCCCGGAACAAGGTCAATAGCGTGTTGGATGTCACGCATCGGTGGCAAACAGTTTGGGAGATCCTCGGGGAAAACATCCTTAAACTCCTCTAGGACAGGAATTGCTTCAGTTGGGACTTGCTCTCGGAAGTCATCCTGGACTTCCCTAGCAACCAAGGCAACTACTGTAGTCCCTTTAGCAATCTCGTCTTCTATTTCTTTAGGGCCTATAAGGGCAAGCCCTTTCTTCTTGTCTAAGGTTCCACTCCTCTCAACATTTGGATTAGGCTTTGGTTGTATGGGATTGAGCCTAATCTTTTGACCCTTATACATGAAGGTGCAAGAGTTAGAACGACCATAGAGAGTGACGTCTAAGTCGAATAGTCAAGGTCTTCCTAAGATGATATGTCCCACATCCATCTTGATTACATCGCACCAGACCTTGTCCTTGTAGATAGCAAACTCTACAGGAACAAGACGTCTCTCCTTAATGCTGATGGATGACTCATCTACCCATCTAACCTTATACTGGTTAGGGTAAGGTTCAGTCTTAAGCCAGTCTTGGCTACCACGTTAGATGCAATAGCGTTAACGCAACTCCCACTATCCAAAATTACCTTACATGATTGATTACCAATTCTAATAAAGGTGTGAAAATGGAGGTACGACGCCAATCGTCAACTCTCTAGCTTGTGACAAGACATATTGAACAACACTAAGCCTAGGGTTCTCGCGCCCATTATCAACATTTCCTAGGGTGGAGGAACTTTTAATGAGACCCATATATCCATCGTCTTCAGGACGATCATCTTAGCACTCTCCTAGATATGGTTCATGTTCTACTACGTTGTCATCCTGGTCCTCGTCGGGTTGATCATCTAAAAGGAGGGTTCGAATGGGACACTGATGTGCATAATGACCATAACCATGACACCTATAACACTTAGTACGAGGATTGGCCTTGGGAGCATCCCCAAGTAAACCCTTTTTATTGGGGTTTCTTGACAACGACGGTACACTAGGTTTTGGCTTGTTGTGACTGATTAAACCTAGGGTTCGACTCGTTGGGTCTGTTAGAGGTAGTCCATGTTGCCTATTGAAAGATGGTCTTTGAAATCGTTCAAAATTCTCAACCAATTGATAAGCATGCTCTAATGACGTCACCTCGCGCAGAAACAACTCAAGTTGCAAGTCATCTCGAAGTCCAGACCTAAACCTAGAAAGGGTCATTCCAACCTCCTCTGTCACTCCACATTGAATTAAATATTCGTTGAATTTGGAGATGTATTCCATGACAGGACGATTGCCTTGGGTCAGTTTCTGCCATTGGTCCAAGGGCCTTTGGTCCAAGAGCCTTTGTCGGTAGGAAGTTGGCAAGTACTTTTCTTTCAACTTCTCTTTCATCTCTCCCATGTAAGAATGGGTTCTTGCCTTCTTTGTACCAACAATCGCTCAATACTTTGCCAATGCAACTTAGCTTGTCCAACAAGCTTCATTGTGGCAAATCGGACATTCCTAGCCTCAGACATATCATACCATCGAAAATAGTGGTCCATATCTGTCATCCAGTTGATGAAAACTTTTGGGTCCAGCTGACCGTCAAAAGTTGGCGCTTCTATCTTAACGCTTCTCATTATTCTCTCGTCTCGTAAATCTTGATGAGGTCTCGGGGGTGGCATATAGTCATGATATCTGACGGGGTCATTCTGACGGTGATCAAAGCCTCTAGGTCTATTCCTATCCAGATTATCGTGTCGTTGTATATAGTCTTGATGTCCAACTGGGTCATCCCTACATGATCCAAACCCCTATATTTGTCTCTATCTATCTCTCGATGATCACTATAATAGGAACCCTCATCCAACAGGTCACGAGTTCTATGACGTTTGCGTTCTAGTCTTTCAAGTCGGTTTCTAGTATCTTCGTTAGACGTTCTTAGCACATTGACATCTTTTTCCATGTTAATTAGGCGGTTTAAAATTTCTTGCAACATTTGATCTTGTTCAGGGGCCATATCAGGAGTGTGTTGGTATTGTTTACCGTTATGGGTACTCATGCAATGTGATATGGGTCCTAATAAATTTTTATATGTTCTCAATGCACAAATTGAATGAATCTAATGAAAAATGACAAACCATGCTCTGATACCAAAATTGATGCGGAATGGATGTGTACTAAAAATTAGCAAATAATTTGCATTAAAAGTGTCATGTCCCGATCCCGCAGAGTCCTTTCATCATCGCTTCAGACTCTGTGGAACCGTTCGTCCTCGCTTGGGCGTGATGCCGTGCTAGCCTAAGTTGTGCTTGCACAAGGCCAAGACCTGTACAATGACAAATTAGACAAGATAGACAATAACGCAGCGAAACATAATTGCAGATACTGAAGCAGTAGTGGACATATTGCAGAATATGAATTGAAACACAATAATGGCAGAACAATTATGTTTATTGATATCTTTGAACAGATTACAAAGCTCTCATTTCTCTCTGATACAATGCCATATTTGGCTTACAATCAAGGTTGTAAAAATCGCTAGTCGGCCGTTAGTCGGTTCGCGGGAACTAGAAATTAATCGGATTAATCGGAAACTAGTCGGAGGGCTAGTTGGATTAATCGTTTTGAGTTTGTATATATATATATATATATATATATATATATATATATATATATATATATATATATATATATATATTTGGAATAAGGGTAAATTTTATTCCACGCAAATCACAGTAAAGGTGTTACAATACACTATTCTCACATCTCTCCCTCCCCAGTTAAGGGGCCATTACAGATACATCGAATTCTATATTATGAAGAATTCCTACAGGCGGAGTAGCCAGCCCCTCAAAGATACGCCTGTTACGCTCCCTCCAGACATGCCAAACAGATGCTGCAAGTCGAACTCTAGCAATCTTGGCCCAACCAGAGTCCATGCCTCGTCGATCTCTGATCCAGCTGAGGATCCCCCGTATATCTCTAGCACTGCCAACTCCGCCCATCGATCGCATGCACTGCTCAGACCAGATGTGCCAAGTCATCGGACACTCAAAGAATAGGTGGCCCAAAGATTCGGCCTCACCTGAACAGAGTACGCACTTCGGGTCTAGAATCTGCAACCAAAACCTGAGCAGTCTGTCCCTCGTCATCAACCTGCCTAGAAGGAGTCTGTATGAGCAAAGCTGCATTTTGCGAGCAATCCCCTTTGCCCAGATAAAGTCATACTCCGCAATCCTGTCATGTGGAGTCCGAACCAGATTGTAGCAACTTTTAAAACTGAATATCTCTGACCCTCCATCCGAACCAGGGTCAACCCATCTCCAGGAGTCAGCAGGCTGGCTAGTAGCAATAGTGATCTGACGAATCGCCTCTCCAAACTGAGCAGTGAATGGATACTCCTCAGGCCTCCAGATCCCATCCCTGATGATCCGACTACATTTCACCCCCCTGCTCGCCTCTCTGTCCATCTGTGCACCCAAGGTTTCCAGAAGGGAACTATTACCTATCCACGGGTCGAGCCAGGGATCAGTGTTCGTCCCATCTTTCATAATCCTGCAAATAGCGGACTGTAGAACCGGTCTGCACCTAAGGATAACCTTAAATGAGACCGTGAAATTGTTATCAATCCTGCATGTCCAGAAGTTCGTCCGCCGTAAATATCTGCTAGCTAGCCACTCTGCCCAAAGCGAACCTCCCTTGATGAACTGCCACGCCATCCTCACCCAGATGCCTCCCTAACCGCCCGAAGAGGTCGCAACCCCACTCCTCCTTCCTCCCGGGTCCGGCAGAGTTGTTTCCAAGCAATCGCATGCATACATCCTCTCCAGATGAAATTAGCACATATGGTCTCCACCTTCCTTATGGTAGCTACCGGAATCTGGATCGACTGCCACCAGAACATAGCGATGCCAGAAATAACAGACCTCACCAGCTCAATACGGCCACCAAAAGACAGTCCAGCTGCCTGCCAGCCTTCTACTTTCCTTTGGGCAAAATCCACCAGGCTGTGACAATCCTGATCCCTAGCATATTTGACCGTCAACGGAACCCCCAGATACTTCACCTGTAACTCTCCTTTCTCCACTCCCAGAGCAAGGGCCCTTTCCTCCTTGAGGGTGCACTGAGAGCTGAAATAAACCCTGCTCTTCTCCCTATTCAGCTGAAGACCGGACAACCTCCCAAACTCCTCCATAATATCTGAAAGCGCCCTCATCCCCCTCATAGATGGATGCAAGAATACCAAGAGGTCGTCAGCATAGATCAAGTGTGACACCACCGGCTTGACCAGCCTGAAGAGAGGGACAATCTTCCTACTATGCACAACCAGGTCCATCATACAAGTGAAGTACTCCATCACCAGAGTGAACATGTACGGGGAAAGAGGATCCCCCTGCATTAGTCCCCTGTTGCTCTTGAAGCATCCATATGGAGTACCCTGTATAAGGACCGAAAATGTGGGGGAGCATCACCTATCTCTCATCGAACCCCATAGCAAGCATAAGGTGGCAAAGGAAGTCCCTGTTGACCGTGTCATAAGCTTTCCGCAAATCTAGCTTCACACATGTCTTCATCCTCCCTGGCTTGTTGAAATCTCTCACCATCTCATGTGCAAGAAGACTGTGATCAGCAATCGAGCGCCCCTTGACGAAAGACGCTTGATTCCGAGACACCAAGCCCTGCATAATCCCCTCCATACGACGACACATGAGGTGAGTAATTATCTTGTATAGATAATTACAATACGCAATAGGCCTGAAGTCGGCGAGGGTTGTCGCGCCCTCCTTTTTCGGAACCAAGGTTAAGAATGTGTGATTCAGCTCCTTCAACAACTTCCCTTCCAAGAAAAACTCCTGCACCGCCTCCAGTACTGAGAACTTTAGCTCACCCCAGTGTCGTCTAAAGAACCCACAAGAGAAGTCGTCAGGCCCCAGAGCCTTATTAGGATCTGCCTTCATCACAATAGCCTCCACCTCCTCCTATCTCACAGGGGCCAACAACAAGCTATTCCCATAGTGCATCACCAGCCTCTTCGTGACAAGGCCTGGGAACGTGATGGGATAATCAGTCTGCTGATATAAGTCAGAATAGAACCTGACTGCCTCCTCCTGAATCTCCACTGGGTCTCCAACAAGCCTGCCCTCGCCGTTAAGCAGCCTGGGGATGCTGTTCCGGTGCTGTCTGGCACGGATCACATCGTAGAAGAACTTGGTGCAGCGATCCCCATCCGTTCCCGTTCGATCGATTCGATCGATCCCGACCTATCGGTCCCGACCGAGTCGATAGCGACAGTGTTCCTTTCTCGCGCACCCCGTGGACGAACAACGGGGCACGATGTAGGGACGGGGAACTACAACTGTCGCCGCCACTCCGGTGATGGGACTGGGTGCCACCTCTGGCTCAACTACCTCCATCTGCGCTATCGATGTCATGCCCCGCTCCCGTAGGAGCGATCGTCCTCGCTAAGGCGTGATGCCGCACGAGCCTAGATTTGCGCTCGTGCAAGGCGGGTTCCATAACGGCCGATTACAGCGGCTGCGACGGGGTCGTCGCACAGAAGTCCCAAGCAGAGACATTGAACACGCAGCGGAAATTTAGAACAAACACAAGTTATTCAAAGAAGCTCTTTTATTGATATTGAAACAACGGTTACATTGGGGGCACAAGGCCAAGATTACAATCACTCAAATACACTCGTCTCACATTACAAATCGCTCAGCTCTCTCTCATCTCTCGATACATATTTGTCGATCCAGCGGAAGCTTCGGAAGGCGATGTCCATACATTATGTCCCGTATAACTCTTCGAATCCATACGGCCGCACGTTTCGAATCGCCAAGGAACTCCGTGCCTCGACGCATCCAAGCGAGCTCCGCGCCACGAGCTTCTACCTGTGCCTGCACATAAACACTGTGTGGGTGTCAGTACTCAACTGTACTGGTGGAGTGAGCTCCTCGCCCACCCATACAAAACCGACACGTTTATTTTACTTTGTGCAATACAAGCCCCTCTACGATTGTCTTTCTAGTCTTGCCTTAGGATCGATTTTAGGACCGACGCTCGGCCTATTTAGTGTCTTTAGACCATCTCCGTGCCTTGCACTAATAACGTACCCATACTTTGCCTCTAGACCTTTTTCGTGCTTGCATTGTCAACGTACCGACTCATACTTGTCTTTCGTACCATACTCTTGGACGTAACGACTAGGTCGTGTCAAATACTTGTCCGTGCCTTAAACATCGAGGCCGTGCCTCGCAGTGTAACCTAACTTATCCAAATTCGCCTTATGGCCCTTCCAGACTTAACGTGAAACGTATAACCCAACTTGTGGAACCGGCATTGAGAACTCAAGTACGACGCCACATCTCGTGCCGAAGCACGTGTCTTTACGTATAGCCGAATCGTAGACTTTATAATACTTTGGGTGCAACCGAGCACACATTTTACCATTCAACGCATACCGTGCTTACACTTCCTTTGTTATGACCGACACCGTGCATGCGGATTCGCCGCTTAGCACGCCAATTATCTATATGAAAGGCCACTGGCATGACAAGCCATCGCGGACATAGCTCGGGTAGGCGGCGGGTCCTTCAGCGCAGGTAGCGAGCCCCATTGAAAGCCCCCGACTACCCACGCAATAAAAGCATGCGCTGCTATAACGTCTACCTCCTAGGACGACTGGGCCCGGTGCCCCGGCGTATAACCAGCCTAGGCAGAAATCCTTGTCGACAAGGTGTCCAATGACTACGCACCTACGAGACATCTAGACTCACGTAAATGCATGGCCTAATTTGTTGGTACGACTGGAACTATACTTAGCAACTCGTGCTCTGAACCACCCTTTGCATTACGTGCATCGGGGCCGCGAGACTCCCAACCGAGGGACCGCCTCGAACTTCTTAACGTGGATAGGAACGCGAGACTCCCAACCGAGGGACCGCCTCGAAACACCTTAACGTGGATACGAACGCGAGACTCCCAACTGAGGGACCGCCTCGAAACACCTTAACGTGGATAAGAACGCGAGACTCCCAACCGAGGGACCGCCTTGAACTTCTTTGAACTCGAGGGAACGACTACTACGTAGCCTTCCAACTTAACTTGAACAAAACGTGTTCCTTAAGTGCCATGGACCGTAGCTAACTTTACATCGTGCCAACCGTGGCTCGTGCCTTTAACTGACTTCTGTCCTACGCGACGCTATCACCCAAGTCATACGTTATATGACGACCCTTAAGATCGTGGGACTATTTAACTTGACAACCGCAGAAAGAGCGGGACAGCACTTGGAATGACTTAGGTCGATCGGCATAACTTTGCCTAACCTACTCAAGCCTACAACTTAACCCGAGGGACGAGCCAAGGCTATGCCAAGCCTTGCGCAGTGGAAACGTACATGCTTTATCGAGCATTTACGAGGGCGACGCCTATGACTTAGGCAAGTTCATAGTTTGTGTCGAATACCAACTTTCCTTCTCCCAAGCCACGGGACGAAGGACATAGTGTCATTTAAAAGCACGCTGAGCCGATTTCTATTGAGACCGTTGGACCATTTTCCATGTTCTAAGACATTCTGACGGGTCGGGATTATTCCCTTAGCTATGTGCGTTCGTAGCTTTTATATTAGCCTACTTGTGCAAGTTGAAAACAGACGAATTATTAAGTGAAGGCTGAGATGAGGCAAGTTCACCGAAACTACCCCACCTGAGCGATGTCTTCGAGTCGCCGTTGTAAGGCCAAGTCCGAACGCCGTCGGCGTTTCGATTCCTCCGATTGACTTCGCGGGACGGGGCACTACAACATACACCACTCAGAAGAAGTCTCGTCCTCGATACTTTCCTGAAGGCAAACCATCCTACCATTTCTATGGCCAAGACTTAATCGTACACACTTCGCCTACGCGTTTCTTCGATTCCGAGCGACGCTCGTGCGTATCGCTAACTTAGTCGTAAGGCACACCAACCGATCAACCAACATTCGAACTCGTCTCAATTTAATGATCGCGTTACCGTCAACATTTCTTCGAAACTTACGATCTCAAAATCCTCGACACTTTCTCGTTCCTCAAGTCTCACATGATTCAACGTATCACTTAGTTGGATCGTGCACATATTCCAGGCGTCCCCAAAATACATGCATTTCAGCCAAGCCTCGTGATAGAGAATCCGCCATCACCACTCGAGTCGGATCGTGCACATATTCGGGCGTCCCTCATATACGTGCATGTCAACCGAGCCTCATGAGTGGTGCCTCCATAATTCCTATCGTTCTGTATCGGGACGTCTGCCTAACCGCTAGGCTATGTCTTTTCGTCAGTACTGGAATCATAGTTCCCAAACAACGATATCAACACTGACCCCATCCTAAGGTTAAACCAACTCGATGGTACGGGGTTTTCTACCCAAGCTCGCATCACTTCGATCTCTAAACATCAAGCATCGATTCCCTACGCACATCCCAATATTCGTCGCACGGGGTCCGAGTCGTTCAGTAAGGCCATCCTACGATAAATCACGTTTCAACCGATCCTCGATATGAACATATCACTCGTTCATCAAGCCATTTCGTATCGTCTATCTCTTCGAACACGTTCGACATTAGTTCGCCTATCATTCATTCTCAGATCAAGCACGCTACGACATAATTCATCTCTAAACCGTAATTCATATTTCATGTTTCCGAAATCATCTATTCCAATTCACGTAATCGATCACAAGGTCGTCTGACTTAACAGTATGCCACGCTCCGATCTCACGCGAGTCCGATCATCCACGGTGGGCACGAATCACCATGCACGCTCCCGCGAGATAATCATTCTCATCGGGACGTAACTCTTGTTTGTGTCTAGACTAGTTCATTCTCGATACGCGGATTGGACCTACTCAATCCTCAAGTTTTATTCAATCACCAATCGCAAGTCCTAACATTTTTGAGTTCTCCTTCGCATCAAACCGACAAGTCGGGACAATCGAAGTTGCCGCAGCCTGATTTTCCGAGTTCGATCATTCCCGCGACATGAATCACCATGTCAGCGCTCACGCGGAACGATCGCCCCAAATCCGATGCGACGCATGTGCGAGGCTAGAGTTGCGCTCGCACAAGACAATACCGTCGACGCTGTGGTTATCCGCGTAACCATCAAGACACGATCACTTTCATCCAACATTTGTCCCAAATCAAAATCTTAAGTATTGCATCCATCGGAACAATAACTCTTGTACGATCGTCATTCACCGTGTCAGAGTACCCCCGAGTTATTGCATATCGATCTTTGATACGCCTCAATACCATCGACGATATGCGTAACCTGACGATCTTCCTTTGCAACGAATTTCGAGTCGTGCGAATGATGCTATCGTCTGACTGGATAATCTCCTCGATATTCAATTTCAAGTTCGATCATTATCCCTCGAATCGTTCACAACATCAATTTCTTCAACCCAAATTCACGTATCGTTTATCCGTCTATCTTAAGACATCGACTACGTATTTCCTCAATTCGCATCATTCCTTGCTAACTCAAACCATCGAGCACATCGATTTCAATCCTCAGAGTCGTTTGCGTAACTTCAAAGTCAAACCTTTTGTGCACGCTATCTTCCCGTCGTGCTAACTTTTCGTATACTATCCGTATCGATTTCTTCAATCAAGTCATCCATTTATTTTATCGTTTTGAATTTCCATTCAACAATTTCGTAACTCGTACTATCATTTACAAATCGTCCGAACGATATCTCGTTTGCGACTCTCGAATCATGACCAACTAAGCGCTACTCGTTCTAAGGCCTTGCGATATCATCGCTTGTCGACATACTCGTACTATCCGTAAATCCTCTGGTTCCGCTCGAACAATTTCTTAACGTCCATACACCACTCAGGGTCAAGTCATTTCTACAAATCCTCAAAACTATCATTCGAATCAAAATTGACTTCTTTGAATCCCGTTCGAACCATTCCTCTTTAATTTCAAGCACGCTCATTTGCTAATGTCGACGTAGGACTCGTTAGGCACGCACGTGACTTGCTAACTTTAGCACACGTTTTATATCGACTCAAGGTCAGCACCGTTCGGCCCAAAGGCCATCGCCTATCGATGCGTTCGATTGAACACTTGTACGAGCTTTTGAAAATATTAGACTTATTGTATGGACATACCGAAGGACGTTTGAGAGAGAGCGTATCAACGATATCGACTTGCGGAAGCAACATTCAGAGTTCGCGGAACAACGAAGTTAAAGAATTCAATCGGTAGTCCAAGGACGTAAAGCCGTGCTCTGATACCATTATGTCATGCCCCGCTCCCGTAGGAGCGATCGTCCTGGCTAAGACGTGATGCCGCACGAGCCTAGATTTGCGCTCGTGCAAGACGGGTTCCATAACGGCCGATTACAGCGGCTGCAACGGGGTCGTCGCACAGAAGTCCCAAGCAGAGACATTGAACACGCAGCGGAAATTTAGAACAAACACAAGTTATTCAAAGAAGCTCTTTTATTGATATTGAAACAACGGTTACATTGGGGGCACAAGGCCAAGATTACAATCACTCAAATACACTCGTCTCACATTACAAATCGCTCAACTCTCTCTCATCTCTCGATACATATTTGTCGATCCAGCGGAAGCTTCGGAAGGCGATGTCCATACATTATGTCCCGTATAAGTCTTCGAATCCATGCGGCCGCACGCTTCGAATCGCCAAGGAACTCCGTGCCTCGACGCATCCAAGCGAGCTCCGCGCCACGAGCTTCTACCTGTGCCTGCACATAAACACTGTGTGGGTGTCAGTACTCAACTGTACTGGTGGAGTGAGCTCCTCGCCCACCCATACAAAACCGACACATTTATTTTACTTTGTGCAATACAAGCCCCTCTACGATTGTCTTTCTAGTCTTGCCTTAGGATCGATTTTAGGACCGACGCTCGGCCTATTTAGTGTCTTTAGACCATCTCCGTACCTTGCACTAATAACGTACCCATACTTTGCCTCTAGACCTTTCTCGTGCTTGCATTGTCAACGTACCGACTCATACTTGTCTTTCGTACCATACTCTTGGACGTAACGACTAGGTCGTGTCAAATACTTGTCCGTGCCTCAAACATCGAGGCCGTGCCTCGCAGTGTAACCTAACTTATCTAAACTCGCCTTACGGCCCTTCCAGACTTAACGTGAAACGTATAACCCAACTTGTGGAACCGACATTGAGAACTCAAGTACGACGCCACATCTCGTGCCGAAGCACGTGTCTTTACGTATAGCCGAATCGTAGACTTTATAATATTTTGGGTGCAACCGAGCACACATTTTACCATTCAACGCATACCGTGCTTACACTTCCTTTGTTATGACCGACACCGTGCATGCGGATTCGCCGCTTAGCACGCCAATTATCTATATGAAAGGCCACTGGCATGACAAGCCATCGCGGACATAGCTCGGGTAGGCGACGGGTCCTTCAGCGCAGGTAGCGAGCCCCGTTGAAAGCCCCCGACTACCTACGCAATAAAAGCATGCGCTGCTATAACGTCTACCTCCTAGGACGACTGGGCCCAGTGCCCCGGCGTATAACCAGCCTAGGCAGAAATCCTTGTCGACAAGGTGTCCAATGACCACGCACCTACGAGACATCTAGACTCACGTAAATGCATGGCCTAATTTGTTGGTACGACTGGAACTATACTTAGCAACTCGTGCTTTGAACCACCCTTTGCATTACGTGCATCGGGGCCGCGAGACTCCCAACCGAGGGACCGCCTCGAACTTCTTAACGTGGATAGGAACGCGAGACTCCCAACCGAGGGACCGCCTCGAAACACCTTAACGTGGATAGGAACGCGAGACTCCCAACTGAGGGACCGCCTCGAAACACCTTAACGTGGATAAGAACGCGAGACTCCCAACCGAGGGACCGCCTTGAACTTCTTTGAACTCGAGGGAACGACTACTACGTAGCCTTCCAACTTAACTTGAACAAAACGTGTTCCTTAAGTGCCATGGACCGTGGCTAACTTTACATCGTGCCAACCGTGGCTCGTGCCTTTAACTGACTTCTGTCCTACGCGACGCTATCACCCAAGTCATACGTTATATGACGGCCCTTAAGATCGTGGGACTATTTAACTTGACAACCGCAGAAAGAGCGGGACGGCACTTGGAATGACTTAGGTCGATCGGCATAACTTTGCCTAACCTACTCAAGCCTACAACTTAACCCGAGGGACGAACCAAGGCTATGCCAAGCCTTGCGCAGTGGAAACGTACATGCTTTATCGAGCATTTACGAGGGCGACACCTATGACTTAGGCAAGTTCATAGTTTGTGTCGAATACCAACTTTCCTTCTCCCAAGCCACGGGACGAAGGACAGAGTGTCATTTAAAAGCACGCTGAGCCGACTTCTATTGAGACCGTGGGACCATTTTCCATGTTCTAAGACATTCTGACGGGTCGGGATTATTCCCTTAGCTATGTGCGTTCGTAGCTTTTATATTAGCCTACTTGTGCAAGTTGAAAACAGACGAATTATTAAGTGAAGGCTGAGATGAGGCAAGTTCACCGAAACTACCCCACCTGAGCGATGTCTTCGAGTCGCCGTTGTAAGGCCAAGTCCGAACGTCGTCGGCGTTTCGATTCCTCCGATTGACTTCGCGGGACGGGGCACTACAATCGAGGACCTAGCTGTCTCCGTCCCTCTGGTCAGGCAAGCACTAGATGAGTGACCAAAGCACTCACAGAGGAAACACATTGGGGGGACCCAATCATACTCCACGGCCTGAGTCAGAACCTCTCCGGACGCCACATGATACTCGAGAATACTCGGAAGCTCCGTCCCAGCCTTTATCTCCACAAATACCCTGGCATACATCAGTCTGGTACGGAAAGCCGTAGCCTCATCCGCCTTGATCGGCTTACCGACCAAGCTAGCTAATCTCATTAGCAGAGGGATGCTCCAGTATTTCACCGGGAACTCAGGAAAGCGAATCCAGACAGGAATCACATTCAGCACCTCCTTCGCACATCTCAACTCCGGTGTCCACTCCTTCAGGATAATGAGCCGCCCGTCAAAGGACCAGGGCCCTCCTTGAATAATCCTGGACACATCCTCCTCCAAGCCGAATTTCACAAAGTAAAACCCATTCCCACGGAAGAAGATCTCCATGCTCCCCTTGGGACGCTATAACCTCTCTGCATATCCCCGTATCTGCCCATAAACGGTTTACTTTCCAACACATACATCACCAGCGTGTTCTTCCAGAAGTCCGTGACCTCCGCTATCTCCTCTGCTGGGAAATATGCTCGGAGGCCTCCTCCTACCTGCATCGGTGGCACATACTCCATCGACACCGGGCTCTTGTTTCCACCCGGCATACAAACATCCTTCCAGGAATTGGGACGAGGCCCGTCTGTGACCGTCCGGGGAGTGGCAGACGGAGGCCTCTGACTCCCGACATCTCCAGCAATACCCTTTCCTTTTTCCGCCGCCGTCGTCTTTGGCCGCCATCCAGACGCATTGCGCCCCGGTCCTCCTCCCTGTCGTCGTGTGCTTCCTAGGCCGATAGTAGACCTATTTCCGTTCATCCCAGGGCCCGTCCGACTCATTACTTGATTTTGAGCCCCTTGTCCCCCTCCCGGACGCCGTCTCACCACCGTCGTCCAACCATCATCATCTATCCAGCCATCTCGAGCCCCGGATCCCGATCCGAATTCGAACATAGGAGCATCTTCCTTTAACACACGCAACCCCATTCAGTAAAAAGAACCCAATGGCACATTTCTCTACCACTGGATTGTCCACTTACTAGCCTAAGTCTACTGCTGCTGACACAAATTAATCAATACTAGCAGAACAGACTTGTCCACTCACTAGCCTTCAGTCCTAATGCAGCCAGAAACTGCCCTACTGTTAAGTCTACTGCCTAAGGACTTAATCTAGCTTATTAATAGTAGGGCCCACTAGTGACAGTATTTTTTTCTCAATCTCTTTTCTGTCCTATATCTAGTTCGACCACAGGAAGTCAGGAACTCTCAAGAATTCAAAACAAGAATTTGCAACGGAGAGGAGACAACACTTCTAATAAATTGAGTTGACAGCAGTTCCAATAATTTGTTACAGTAATATTGAAGAAGAGAGAATCTCAACCTTTCTCTCATCTCCTTTCCTCTGCCTCCATTATACTTTGGCCGCGTTTGGTTCGCGGAATCTCCGGGTTGGAAAAGGAAAGTGATTACTTTCCTATGTTTGGATGCCAAAGGAATTGAGGAGGAAAGGAAAGTGATTTCCAATGGAAAGAAAATTAGGGGGAAAGTGATTCCATCCATCCAAGCAAGGAATCACTTTCCCACATTGAAGTAATCACTTTCCTTTTCACATTCCTTGGCATTTCCAAACATTGGAAAGCAAAATCAATGGGAAATAAAATTTCCCATAGGAAAGGAAATGACAAGGAATTGATTTCCTTTTCATTCCATTCCGCGAACCAAACGAGGACAAGCTCCTGGTCGGCTACATCCAGGCCCATGGTTGTGGTAACTAGAGGTCACTCCAAAGGCTTGCTGGTATGATGTAAGTACATATACAATATTTTTTTTCAGTGCTCCCTAGTCGGCCGACTAGTAGGGAGCCTAGTCGGCCGACTTGTCCTAGTCAACCGACTTGTCCCGACTATGGAAGCTGCCGATTTTTTTGGCCGACTAGGGGCCAAATTCAGTCGGCCATGTCCGACCACCGCCTAGTCGGCCGACTAGGACGATTTTTGCAACACTGCTTACAATCTCTCAGAAACTTTACATATTACAATGATCCCGTTCCATACATTACATCTCTTTTTATACAAAACCAACTCTTGCAACACATAATCGTCTTTTGAACAAAAAACTATCTTTGCATCTCTTCTGATTTCTGGCTCCTGAGGATGAGGTTCGGGCTAGCGCTTCGGACTATCCATCTCGACGCATCTTGCACCTGCGTGCAGACTGATGGTGGGTCAGTATATCAACATATGTGTGATGTGAACAAAGGCTACATCGTCTGTAACGATCACTAATTCAATTAGTGAGAAAATATTTCTTATGATGTGATCTTGCTACTTTTATCTATATTCATTTCATGTAGTACAGAGTTAGATTATTTCTTTTGAAAACACTTTCGAAAAGTCACATTTTATTTCTTTTCAAGCATTCAAGGGACTATTTAATTCATGTGAAGTGTGCAGCGTGTTTCATGAGCCATATCATTTCATTAGGGACTTTAGCAACAACATCTCATTTCTCTGATGAACATATAGCAGTAATATACACATTTCTATATCTTTGAATCAGACAGCAATATTTTATGATTTCACAAACTCAAACTTAGAATGCATCATTTATTCAGTAATTCTTACCTATAGCCGACGATCAATCCCTACACAAAACAAGGATTAGAATAGTATACTATACATAACCGACAATGTTCCCTGTTCGTCTCTGCATTGTTAGCTCTTAACAAAATCTTTACCGACTCATGTAACCCGATTGGCAGCTGTGACTCAAGGCTCAGCTCTGCACTAATACATGCACATACCAGCAGCTGTGACTCTCCGCTTCAGCTCTGCATTGATATACACACATACTAGCAGCTGTGGCTCAGGGTTCAGCTCTTCACCAATCAACACCTATCTATATGATGGTCCATGGGTCATTCCCCATAGCTAGCCGCCGTGACTCTTGGGTTCAGCTCGTCGCTAGTGGACACTCTCTCTATACACCGCGAGGTCTCTTTTATTTCAGGGTGCTACTCTATCCCCCCAGGCCGAGCGGCTCCAGTGCCCCAGAACCGTTCGTGAGGATCTATACTTGTGCACAAGTTGTCCAGGACCAATACATGAATGCAACTATATCAGATAAACTCTATAATGCACAGATTTTTTGGTCAACAATCATATTTCATCTATTCTCTTCTTTTCATATAACCGAGCCAGTAGCTCTACTCTTTTCTCTATACGGACAAGCCGTATCATCTCTTTTAACAGCACAACGTGCCTTCTATACATCTCTGTCTTTATAGTATCCAATAGAGGGACACTAAACAATCTTTATTTAAGCAAGCATGATAGTAGCTTTTAAACAACAAGCATGACTATACTCTTGATAGCTTACTATTCAGGGACATGTGAGCGTTCTCTTTTCTCTTCTTATTAAGCATGGCAACTGTCATGGTTTTGAGGCAACATATCTAACTTTAGCATGACATCATCTCATTTGATTTAACATGGCAACAATTTATTTCTTATTATCAGGCAACAATCTTCTTCTTAGCATACATGTTCTCTTTTTTTGTTCTTAGCATAGCAACATGTAAATTCTCTTATAAGCATACTAATTCGTTGTATTAGCATTCTCAATGATTACTATCTTGTTATTAACAACATTCATTCAAAAATTCATATTCTTATTAGGCGTGAAAGAATCAAAAAATGAGTCTCCATCCACTCACCCAAATCAATCATCTTCTGTTGCAGTGCCAGTAATCCGATTTCTCCATTCATCTAGTGCCTTCGCGAAGCGAGGCACTACATAATTACCCACCGAGAAAAAGTTTCGTCCTCAAAACTTAAGAAGAAACTTACGATGTCCATAGCAGCGATAGTCCTCGTCCTTCGTCATCATCAATCCATAAAATCTCGGTCCAGATCATATCAAAACTCATGTTCAATAAAATATCTCAATTTCAATCAATCGATAAAACATATGCCGGCATCATAAAAATATTTACGGACTTATTGTATGGAACGTTCATCTCATTACGATATCAAATAGGCAAAAGAATTCTGATCAAGGGAACATCTTCGAATTCAATCGAATCAACAATTTGGCCAGAGGATCATGTTGCTCTGATACCATTATGTCATGCCTCAATCCTGCAGAGTCCTTTCGTCCTCGCTTCAGACTCTGTGGAACAGTTCGTCCTCGTTTGGGCGTGATGTTGTGCAAGCCTAAGTTGCACTTACAGAAGGTCAAGACCTGTACAATGACAAATTAGACAAGATAGACAATAACGCAGCGGAACATAATTGCAGATACTGAAGCAACAGTGGACATATTGCAGAATATACATTGAAACACAATAATGACAAAACAATTCTCTTTATTGATATCTTTGAACATATTACAAAGCTCTAATTTCTCTCTGATACAATGCCATACTTTGTCATGCCCCGCTCCCGTAGGAGCGATCGTCTTCGCTAAGGCGTGATGCCGCACGAGCCTAGATTGCGCTCGTGCAAGGCGGATTCCATAACGACCGATTTCAGCGGCTGCGACGGGGTCGTCGCACAGAAGTCCCAAGCAGAGACATTGAATAATAGCAGCGGAAATTTAGAACAAACACAAGTTATTCAAAATAAGCTCTTTTATTGATATTGAAACATAGATTACAATGGGTGCAAGGCCAAGATTACAAGTCTCTCAAACTCACTCAATCACACATTACAAGTCACTCAGCTCTCTCTCATCTCTCAAATACAAGTCTTGAGCCAGCGGATGCTTCGGAAGGCGACGTCCATACATTATGTCCCGTATAAGTCTTTACTCCATGCGGCCGCACGCTTCGAATCGCCAAGGAACTCTGTGCCTCGACGCATCCAAGCGAGCTCCGTGCCACGAGCTTCTACCTGTGCCTGCACATGAAAACTATGTGGGTGTCAGTACTCAACTGTACTGGTGGAATGAGCTTCTCGCCCACCCATACAAAACCAACACGTTAATTTACTTTGTGCAACATAATCCCTTCTTATCAATTGTCTTTCTAGTCTTGCCTTAGGATCAGTTTTATGACCGATGCCTTGCCTATTTTGTGTCTTTAGACCATCTCGTGCTTGCAATGACAATGTTAACTCATACCTTGCCTCAAGACCCTTCTCGTGCCAACAACGTTAACCTATCGAGTCGTGTTTGCCTTACGGCTTAAAATCGGAGACGCAACTACGCGATGAGGCTCCATTTCCGTGTGACCGTGCTACAAACCCTTGCTGAGGCCGTGTCTCGCAACTCAGTGAGACTTAACCATATCGCCGCCTTGCGGCCCTTGCTACCTTGATCATCAACGGACCCAATCGAGACTTGTGAACTTAGTGTCACTTGACCAACTTGCCTTGCGGCGATTCCTGACTTAAACTCGAACAACTCAAACCCAACTTTTGCAACTCACATGTCAACACATGAGACTCAACGCCACATCTCGTGCTGAAGCACGACGCCTATGTTGAAACCCAATCTTAGGCCCAAACTTTGTGTTCTAACTGTACACACCTTCAACTCGACTCAATCCAAAGGCATACACGCGGATAGCCACTATTTACCGACATCTATATGAACTTGGCCACTAGCATCACAAGCTATCCTGAGACGTATAGTGTGGTTAAATCGGGGACCTTTCAACACAAGTAGCTAGCTCCGTTGCAAGCCCCCGCTTTAACCCGTACTAAAACCTTATGCACGACTATACCCTGTTTTCCTCCTAGGCCGAGTCGGTCCCATGGCCCAGGGTTGCCGCTCGAAGAAACTTCGCCCTTGTCGACAAGTTGTCCATGACCATGCAAGACTCGACACAAACTGACGTCTCACACAGTCATCCTTGTTTCAATGTTACCCTCTCTTTCAAAACCATGTACAAGACTTCTATCCTTGAGATTCCTCGACGACCCACGGTCGCGAGCCTTTTTCCCTTGATGCCATATCCTTTTTACTCAACTTAGGAATGCCCATTTGATAGCCCTTTTTCTAAACTCGACTTGAAACCAACTGTAGCTCGTGCCTTAAACACTAAGTCCGTGCATTGTGCCTTAAGCCAACCGTGTTCTGCGCAACACTCCTGCCCAAGTCGACGGGCCTTGAGATCGTGGGGCTACTTAACTTGACAACCGCAGAATGAGCGGGACATCAATTGGAATGACTTAGGTCGACCGGCATAACTTTGCCTAACTTACTCAAGCCTACAACTTAACCCGAGGGACGAGCAAATGCTATGCCAAGCCTTGCGCAGTAGAAACGTGCATGCTTTATCAAGCATTTACGCATGCGACGCCTATGACTTAGGCAAGTTCATAGTTTTGTGTCGAAGACCAACTTTTCTTCTCCCAAGCCACGGGACGAAGGACCGAGTGTCATTTTTAAAGCACGCCGTGCACCAACTCTAAGCCGACCGTTGGACCTTTCCATATTCTAACTCAATTCAACCCGTCGGAATTATTCCCTTTAGCTATGTGGATTCGTCTCTTTTATTATCAAGCCTACTTGTGCAAGTTGAAAACATGCGATTTATTATGTGAAGGCTAAGATGAGGCAAGTTCACCGAAACTACCCCACCTGAGCGAGCGGTCGCCTCGACCGAGCGAGCCTTCGAGCAGCCGTTGCAAGGCTAAGGCCGAACGCCGTCGATTCCTCCGATTGATTGAACGGGACGGGGCACTACATACTTGGCTTACACTCTCTCCGAAACTTTACAGATTACAATAATCCCGTTCCATACATTCCATCCCTTTACATACAAAGCCAACTCTTGCAACACATGACCGTCTTTTGAACATAAAATCATCTTTGCATCTCTTCTGATTTCTGGCTCATGAGGATGAGGTTCAGGCTATCGCTTCGGACTATCCATCTGGACTGATGGTGGGTCAGTATATCAACCTACTGGTGATGTGAACAAAGGCTACATCGTCTGAAAGATCACTAATTCAATTAGTGAGAACATATTTCTTGTGATGTGATCTTGTTACTTTTACCTATGTTCATTTCATGCAGTACAGAGTCATGAATATTTCTTTTAAACACACTTTCGAAAAGCCACAATTTATTTCATTTCAAGCATTCAAGGGACTATTTTATTCATGTGAAGTGCGCAGCGTGTTTCATGAGCCATATCATTTCATTAGGGACTTTAGCAATAACATCTCATTTCTTTGATAAACATAGAGCAGTAATGTACACATTTCTGTATCTTTGAATCGGACAACAACATTTTATGATTTCACAAACTCAAACTTAGAATGCATCACTTATTCAGTGATTCTTACCCATAGCCGACGATCCATCCCTACACAAAACAAGGATTAGAATAGCATACTATACATAACCGACAATATTTCCTGTTCGTCTCTGCATTGTTAGCTCTTAACAAAATCTTTACCGACTTATGCAACCCGATTGACAGCTGTGACTCAAGGCTCAGCTCTGTACTAATACATGCACATACCAGCAGCTGTGACTCTTCGGTTCAGCTCTGCACTGATATACACACATACTAGCATCTGTGGCTCAGGGTTCAACTCTTCACCAATCAACACCTATCTATATGATGGTCCATGGGTCATTCCCCATAGTTAGCCGCTGTGACTCTTGGGTTCAGCTCGTCACTAGTGGACACTCTCTCTATACACCGCGAGGTCTCTTTTATCTCAGGGTGTTACTCTATCCCCCCTAGGCCGAGCGGCTCCAGTGTCCCGGAACCGTTCATAAGAATATACTTGTGCACAAGTTGTCAAGGACCAATGCATGAATGCAATTATATCAGATAAACTCTACAATGCACATATTTTTTGGTCAACAATCATATTTCATTTGTTCTCTTCTTTTCATATAATCGAGTCAGAAGCTCTATTCTTTTCTCTATACGGACAAGCCGTATTATCTCTTTTAACAACATAACGTGTAATGGAGAACAACTTAAATTTTCGGTTATTTTGATTTTTTTAGTTTGTTTGTTAGGATAAACCAAAATAAAGAGAATTCTATCTCTTGGGTTGGTTAGGGATTGACTTATCTTATGGATAAGAACTTAGAGATTTAGTTTATCTTCTTTTGATTGTTTTGTAGCTTATAAATAGTTTGTAATTTCTTAAGTTATGGATCGAAGAATTGAGAATGAGAAATCTATTTTGAGTTTATATGGTGCGATACCAAAAGATCTCTACCTTAGTTGTTTTTCCGCTTTTGACGTTGACGTCTTCAACGTAGCTTCTCCGCTTCTGATCTCTAACGGTAACCCTAATTATTATTTTCCATCTCTAACGGCAATCCAATTTTTCTATTCATCTAGTGCCTTCGCGGAGCGGGACACTACAAAAATTAGGTTCATTTAAATCTCTATTAATTACCAAATAATTTCTAGGTCGCCAAAACTAATGATTATATTAGCAAGAGATCATATGTTAGCATGCAAATCTTAGAATTTTACGTGAAAAGTTACCACTAAATTCGGATAGTTCTATATTTAATAAATAGGTTGATAACAACAAATTCCATTTGTAGAAGTACTCAAGTTATTTGTAGATCAGCAGCCTATTGATAGCGTATTAGATGTTGATGCAATTATCTTGATTACTTGGTGCAACAAGGAAAAGGAGATTAGAATCGGAGTGTCGAATGGTTACCAGGAGGAAGGGGCTGCTGCTTAGGCTTAGACTTGTGCTTCCTGCAGGTTGAGTCCGCTGCTACCGTTGTTGTGGCTGCTGCTACCGATGCTCCTGTGATTGCTTCTGCTGCAGCTACTGCTGTTGCTTCTGCTGCAGCTACTGTTGCCCCTGCTATTGCTGTTGGTGCTGTTTTTGCTGCTGTTGGTGCTGCTTCTACTGCTGTTTTTGCTTCTGTTGCTTCACTGCTGTTGCAAGGGGAAGGAGGAAGGTGTGGTAGAAATGAGGGAGGGTTAGGAGAGAGGGAGGGGTTGGGCCATCTCAGCCATAGAGAAGTTCATAAAGAAAAGAATAAGTTCTTTTTTTTCCCCATCCATTCATTCATTGTCCTGTTTCTTTCACAAACAAAGATATAAATAGGCTCTCAAAACAACCACTCAACCAACTGATCAATTCCTAAAGAATAGGTAAGTTGCAACTGCAAAACAACCCCAACCATCCCCTCCCCCCCCCCTCTAAAGACTAGGTAACAAATAAGAAACAAAATAACAAAATGAAAACAGAATAACAAATAAAATCTGAGTTCAAAATTCAAATTTGAACTTAAATGCTAATCCAATTGAAGTCATGATGTCCTCATCACTTTCATTTGATTTTTTAATCTCATTAGATTTATCTGACTTGTCTCAGATGCAAGGAAGTTCTATGTTTCTCGAATGTCATAGAGCATTGTTCATTTCATAGTGGCTAAAGCAATGTACTCAACCGAGAGAAAACAAATGATGAATTCAGTTCATTCTCAATGAAGAGAATGTTTCATTTATATGATAATTTCAGGTTCATCCGAATAATGAATTCCAGGGTCTTTATCTTGCTTCAGGTATACTTTTTCTGCTATGGACATTACAATCCATGTCACGAGATGCCAAAGTTCAAACTAGATCACAAATATTGGTCATTTGACATAATTGGCTGAAAATGTTCTTTCCGAATAAAAGACTGCTTTGCTTGTCTTAACATGTTTCAAAGACAGTCAAAATTCTGGAGAATAAATTAAGGTTGTGTGGAGCCAGTGCGTGTTTATATGGGAAGATCCATGAAGGTCTGGAGTTCTCATTTTATGCATATTCAAACCTTATCTTGCTTTATTCTTTAGATGTCCCTCGGCGACCTTTACGATAAAATAATGCTATAGATTATATATAAAAAATTTCAAAATTTCCCTTTAACACCGAATTGAATAAACTAACTTTTTTCTCATGTTGAGGATCGAACAAGGTTGCACCTCTGATTGTATGTGTGTGTATGAAATTTCTTCCCTGCTAGCTAGTGCACCAAAGCAACCACGGCCACTGGAGAGTTCACTACTAAAGTACGCTAGCTAAGAAAGAAAGCAGGGCCGGCCTTGGCCTAGGGCAGCCAGGAGGACCGTCCGTGGCCCACGGATCCGGAGGGTCCAAAAAAATCAGTTTAAATATAAATATATTAAATTTTTTGTATCTAAAATAGACCTAGTATGATTCATGGGTCCCATTTAACACAACAATTATGGTGTAGTGGTTACTATGTTAGGCTTGCATATATGAGATCCTTAGTTCAATTCTTGGTGATGACAGTTTTTTCTAATTTACTTTTGTTTTTTTTATTTAGTTTTTTTACATTATGTATGAGGGCCCCATTTTGGAAGTTCGTCTCGAGCCCCCATGAGCTAAGGGCCGGCCCGGAGAGAGAGGAGAGCTTTGTGCTTTCGTATCTTGTATTTCTTTTGAAGTTCAAGAATGATGTTCTTTCTAACAAAAGAACCACCATTTGAGTGAGAAAAGTTCTCTGCTGATTGCCAACACCCCCCACCCCACCCCACCCGGCCAAGGATGGGGTCAAACCGTTAATCCAGGATTTGTAGTATAATACATTTCCATTATGTTACCAAGCCAAACCCGCCATTATATATTAGTCAGTGTGTTTAAGTTAAAAAATTGCAACTTCTTTGAGATGCCAATTTATTTAAACAATAGTACCTATTAGTAAATGTTTAGCTTTAAGAGGGGAAGTCCTAGGATCATTTTAAAAAAGAAACTCAAGTAGCTAGTTTTTGGAGAAAAGAAATAAAACAAGCCTATAAGGGAGCTACAAAATTTATGTGAATAAACCAATCTGAAAATTGCAGATGTCATGTCCCTGTCCAAATATGAAGAAGCTCGTTTCACACTTCCGATGGGAACTCAATGGAGTCACTTATGGTGATCCTGCAATTTTGGAAAATATACTAGGCCTTCTCAACCAGGTCGATTTTTAATTAGACGGGGCTACTTTGTTATTTTCATGGTGTTTTGGTAGAAATGTAAGGGTCCGGTTCATTTTTGGGCGTACGACATTTGCTTTGCTCTTCTTTTCTGAAAACATTGATGTATTAACAAAGATGTTCTTAAATAATTTTCTCATATAAGTTGTCGGTATCAATATACAAGATCATATGGGTGGCAAAGTAACAAACGGATAGTCATCAAATTGGGATTTTTTTTTTGCACTGAATCTCTCTTTCTTACAAGATTACTTTGCCAAAGGTTTAAATTCGACTTTCTTGGGCTTTTTTGTTTGCTTATTAGTTAACTGATCCCTATGAATGTAGAAACTTGGAGCTATTAGCAAGACAATTAAGTTTCATTGGAATAGGTCTTTACTTGTCCCCTTGATCAAGATCTTCCATTTTTAACTTGAAAACAGAAGAAATGAAATGACTCCTCCAATCTTTCTTTTCCTCTTGATGAGGAACTTTTCCTCACAACCTCACAACTAGAAAGAAATGGCTTAGACAAATCTCATTTGCCAGTAGCCTGATCGGTAACATAATTGATTGGCATCACTTGAGTTGGTTCTTCAATTTGGAAAAGGAATGTTACAAATGTTCCTCAGTTCTTGCTCCAAATTGGACCATTTGTATCCTTATGGATCAGGATCCCGATTCATGGATCTCTTGGGTCAGGGAATAAGTGGACCAAACCATTTTTTCTGACTCTTTCTCAAATTAATAATGTTGGTTGATTGTATCCTGCTGTATATTTGATTCAGGGTATGATTTACTATTTAATTTTCAATGGATATTGACTCCTCTAGATTTTTTTCCTTCAAACTTCTTGAGTATTAATGGAGCTGCTAGGACTGAGGTAGGCCTAGATTAACATGGTTTGAAGTGTTAAGGAAGGATTTGGATCTTGGTAGTGTTACAGAGGACATGACCCTTAATAGAGCCGAATGGAAGAAGATGATTCAAATAGCCGACCCCAGAAATTTGTGATAAAGGCCTTGGTTTTGTTGTTGAAACTTCTGGAGTATTGCAAAATCAATTGGTCTTCTTTAATCATCTGTAAGGAAAGGAGTAACCCCCCGTGCTTATTAGAGATATAGTCACTTGAAATATCTGTTTTCATGAGGTGCTGATCTCTTGTCCACCTGCAGTGTTTGATTGCTGCTTCACAACCGATGTCTTAGAAGATCCTGAGTACAAAGTCTACATTGGAGGGATCGCGTCTCAACTCCGAGAAAATTTTCCTGATGCCTCGTTCATGGTCTTCAACTTTCGAGAGGGAGAACATCAGAGTCTAATAGCAGACATCTTATCAGAGTATGATATGACCGTGATGGACTACCCACGACACTACGAAGGGTGTCCATTACTAACAATGGAGATGATTCACCATTTCCTGAGGTCAAGTGAGAATTGGCTCTTGCTGGGGCAGCAGAATGTCTTGTTAATGCATTGTGAGCGTGGTGGCTGGCCTGTTTTGGCTTTCATGTTGGCAGGACTTTTGTTATATCGAAAACAGTATACAGGTGAGCAGAAGACACTGGACATGATCTACAAGCAAGCCCCTCGGGAACTCTTGCATTTGCTATCTCCATTGGACCCTATGCCTTCTCATCTGAGATACTTGCAGTATATATCAAGGAGGAATGTGGGCTCAGTGTGGCCTCCGCTTGATAGGGCACTTACTTTGGATTGTGTCATTCTTAGGGTTCTTCCAAACTTTGATGGAGAGGGGGGCTGCAGGCCGATATTTCGGATTTATGGGCAGGATCCCTTTCTTGCTTCTGATAGAACCACTAAAGTTCTCTTCTCCACACCAAAGAAGAGTAAAACTGTCAGGCTTTATAGACAGGTGATTTTAAAGTAACGTTTTGTTTTTTAATATATACAATTCGTCTAAGCAACTTACTCATTAGTATTCTTGCTTTCCTTTATTAAATCTCTCTCCCTTACCTTTCTGGAGAATCTTGTATCTTACTCTATTGGTTCCTTAGAATTGTCAAAGTTCCACATTTATGCATTGAAAATTAGTAGTACACAAAAGAAACTTTCAGTATTATCTTTCATATTTACATTGTATAATCATTGTTGTGAAAAGCGGCTGCCTTAAGTGGCCTCGCCCTTGGGACACAAATCCATGTACCTAGGCCCTAGGCTCTCTGTCGTGGCATGCTCGACCTGCTTCAGATACTAAGCCCCTGACATGTCTAAGTCTAAGCCTTCCTAGGCCCGTGACTTGTCTAAGCCTGTTCAGGTGCTGCCTTAGGCTGCCTAGGCTCGTGGTCATGGATACTGATTTCTTTTGTAAACTTGCTTACTCTTTATCAATGTTAGTGAAGGGTTGGTGATAGATGGTTGCTTAGTTGTATATCTCTTCTACTTTAAGTCAACCCTTTAGTTACATGACCTGTAACGTGTTAATATTTAGTCCGGAATAATTTGGCTTGGCCTCAGTTTCAGACTCCTTTTTTTTGCTTTTCTTCTTCTTATACATAACTTACATATTTTAAATTATCAAGAAACATGTATTGCTGCCTACGTCCTGCTATATTCCTCTAAGCGCTAGGTCCCATTTTAGCATCCCGTAACTGATTCCATCTTTGACAGTATTGGATATTGATGCATATCGAGAGACTTTAAATTGAACCTGAACAATTACTATGGGTTCCTTCCACTGCAGAAGGGACTACCAGTTTAGAGTAAATGTCTTAGTTCTTTTTCGTGGATGCAGGCAGATTGTGAACTAGTTAAAATTGACATTCACTGCCACGTTCAAGGAGATGTTGTACTTGAGTGCATTAGCTTAGATGAGGATCTGGAACGTGAAGAGATGATGTTCAAAGTCATGTTTAATACGGCCTTCATCAGGTCCAATATTTTGATACTCAATCGCGATGAGATTGACATTTTGTGGGATGCCAAGGATCGGTTTTCTAAGGATTTCAGAGCTGAGGTTCGAACCTCTTTCATTGCTCGACTTAGTTCTCCAAATTGCTTTTAGTGATGGTTACTTTTGTCTTGTTTGAAGGTCCTTTTCTCGGAGATGGACGCAGCTTCTTCTGTTATTACTGTAGAGTTGGCTAGTGGTGAGGAGAAAGAGGGCCTTCCAGAGGAAGCATTCGCTAAAGTGCAAGAGATCTTCAACAATGTTGATTGGCTAGATGCAAAGGCTGATGCAGCACTTCACGTCCTTCGACGAATAACTTCATCAAATGCTCTTCAAGAGAAGCTGGACTTTCTTTTGCCACAAAGAGTAGATATTGATGTTACCCCACAGCTATTGAGTCCTGACCTGGTTAAAGAGAAAGAATTGGATGAAGCAATTGATAAAATTATGACCTCCATTCCAGAAGAGCACCCTTCACTTTCTCTTAAACGATCTCCCGAATCAGATGCTAAGAGCCAAGCCATTAAGCACCTTGATCTGCATGTTGCATTGCAGCGGCCTTCTCAACCTAAAATAATATCTCAACGATTGCCAACATCTCGGTCACATCCTGTCTCTTCTTGCAATTCTTTGCAAGGCTCTCCTGTACCTATTTCAAGATATCACAGCGCACCTTCAGCTCTTGGTATTACAGCTCTATTACATGATCATGCTGCATTTGGAAGCTCCAAAGTTACTCAAATTTTGAAAATGTCTCCATCTACTCCTTGCTTATTAACTGCTGAATCGAAGATTGCTTTACCACCGCCTCCATTGACGCCATTATATTTTCCAGCAAGGTCTACATGTAAAGCTCCAGCTACTTCTCCTTCACCTCCTCATCCCCATCCTGTTATTGCAACTAGAAGTATTCCTGCTCCTATTAGACCAGCATCACCAACAGTAATGCCACCAAGATCATCAGTCCTCTCATCCCCACCACCACCGCCAGCGCCTGCACCAACATGCCTGCCAATACTGCCATCTCGATCGCCATTATCACCACCAAGTAAGCAACATTCAGTATCAAATTCGGTTAAGGGTCTATCAAGATATGTTCCGGCACCCGCTCCTCCCCCACCTCCCCCTACCTACCAAGGGACATCGTCAACTACTACCTCTCCAAGCTCTGAAGCAAGTACCCATGTTCCATCTCCACTATCTTCATGTGGCAAACAAGCTTCCCCTCCCCCTCCTCCACCTCTGGTTGCTTCATCATCTCCCTCTCCCCCGCCTCCACCTATGAAGAAGTCAATTCCTCCACCCCCACCTCCTCCTCTGGTTGCTTCATCAGCCCCCCCTCCCCCACCTCCACCTATGAAGAAGTCAAGTACACCCCAACCTCCTCCATGTCCAGGATCCACTCTTTCAGCACCACCTCCGCCACCGCCTCCACAACATTCATCAAAGCATTCTGGAAGTCCTACTTCACAGAAAGTACCTAACGTGCCACCAGTGCCTCCTCTAATTAGTGGTTCTCAGAAGGGATCATCTGCTGCTTTGTCTCTGCTGACTTCAGGGAGTAAGGGACCTCCACCTCCCCCCAATGGGCTAAATGCTGCTCCTGGTGCTTTATTGGGTGCAAAGGGACGCGGCTTGAACCGTTCTCGACAGTCTCAGTCATCAACCAAGAAGACATCTTTGAAGCCATTGCATTGGGTCAAAGTAACGAGAGCGATGCAGGGAAGTCTATGGGCAGAAACACAAAAGCCTGATGAAGCTTCCAAGTATCTAATTTCCTGAACCTACTGTACATACATGCTTCAATTATAGATTTTCGAGGAGTATTGTTCACATCCATCTAACACAATTTTTTTTAGAGCACCAGAGTTTGACATGTCAGAACTTGAGAGTCTTTTCTCAGCAGCTGTGCCAAATCGAGGTTTAGCTGATAAGTCTAGCGGACGTGCATCCCTTGGGAATAAATCTGATAAAGTTCATTTGGTAAGTCATTCCTTCACTATCAAACCTTCTTGGTACATGACCATTTTATTAATCATGGTTTCATGTGTCCGACTTGATTTTTTCTTGTTGACATTTCTTACTTTGTAGTGCAGACCATGTGTTTGTGATACTTACCATAATTTCTGGTCATAATATCTGGAATAAGTAATCACAGTTATGTATATTGTCACTTTTTCGCTCTACTAAGACAATGTTGCATAGTCTATCAAGCTATGAGGGTTACTTGAGGAACGCCTCTGGAATGCTCTAGAATATTATGGAGTTTTTGGAAAAATTTCTTGGAAGATTCTTGTGATGTTCCTTGCGTTTAGAAACTTCATGATGATTTCTACCATTTCTAGATAGTTATCATGTAAATATTTAGGTTCTAGAAAGTTTCAACAATTAGATGTGGACATATGACACAATCTTAACCTTTCATGTAGAGCCTTGAGACTATATAAATTTGGGGGGGGGGGGGGGGGGGTGGGCGGAGGTCTCATTTGTTCTTCGCCACCCAAGAACTTGTAAACTTTCTCTAATATAGTGAACTTTTTAACATTCCAATCTCTCTTTTGCTCTACATTTTCTCTTTCTCGCCGTGATCTAGCTAAGCGTTTGGGGAATGCTTGCATGGGTCTTCGAGGAGGAAGTTCGTGCGCTGCATGGAGCGAGGTGTAGGAAAAAAAAAAACGAAGTTCATAACAAGTGGTATCAGAGCGAAGGTCAGTTGGTGCCATGACGACATCCAAGAACGTCCATGAGAGGCCCTACTATTCTAAAAGGCTGCCTAGGTGGCCGCCTAGACAGCGCCTAGTGCTCACCCGTTGCCCGCCTAGTCCCTCCCCCCACGTATGACTGTGCATGGTTTTTATGGATTTTTTCTACAATTTTTAATAGGTTTTTTGGATTTTTTCTTTTGAACTGCCTAGATCTAGGCGGCCGTCTAGGCGCTAGACGGCGGGTGCCCTCCCGACTAGGGCCTAGCGCTTTCACAACCTTGAGGCCCACGTCGCCCAAGGAGAGAATACTAAGACTAGGGCTGCAAACGAGCCAAGCCGAGCCAAGCTTTTGTAAGCTTGAGCTTGGCTTGACTAGAATTAATCGAGCTCAAGCTCGAGCTCGAGCTCGAGCTTGATAAATTTTTTTATTTTAGATCTTGAGCTTGGCTTGAGCTTGTTTATATTAAGCTTGAGCTTGGCTTGGTTTGAGCTCGAGCTTGGCTTGATAAGCAAGCTTGATAAACAAGCTTGATAAGCTCAAAATCAAGCTCGTTAAGCTTAATTTCAAGCTCACTCAACTTTATTTCAAGCTCATTAAGCTTGATTTCAAGCTTAACGAGCTCGATTTCAATTTAGTTAGGTTTGAATTCAAGTACCTGTAATATTAACAATTTATTTATAATTTTTTTCCTTAATATCAATTATTAAGGACATATAAATATATAATGCGCACACACACACACACACACACACACACACACACACACACATACACATATATATATATATATAATTCAACAAAGAACAAACGAGCTCATAAACGAGCCAGTTCACGAGCTCAAATGAGCTGAGTACTTCTAAGCTTGAGCTTGGCTCGTTTATTAAACGAGCTCAAAAATGAAGCTTGAGCTCAGCTTGTTTACTAAACGAACCAAGCTCAAACGAGCTTTTACCGAGCCGAGCTTCGAGCAGCTCACGAACGGCTTGGCTCATTTGCAGCCCTAACTAAGACCAACAAGAGGGACAAGAGCAAAGAGCCTATGACTGACCGTACATTGCCGATCTTGTTAAACGTCTCAAGATTTCGGAGACGGGTTCGAGGTACATAATGATGCACATGGCTCCATGAAGCAAAACAACACGAGGCTAGAAGAGTTCTATGATAGACTGAAGAGTGATGTTACTTCGTCCATGGAAATATTTAGGAGCAATTCCAAGAGATCCGATTCGCACTTACGGAAGAGCTCAAGGTATATGGTGAGGAGATTAGTAACTTGCGCGAAAAGGTCCAAAGTTACGAGAAGCTGAAGACTTTGGTTTATAGTTACGGAGAACTCAAGATCAAAATTGTCATTTTGGAGATGACTATAGCGAATGGTGGACTTTTGAGTAGGAAGGCACCGAGAAGGAAGATTTCTGAGCCGAAATCCTTCAGTGGGGTGCGAAATGCCAAAGAGGTGGGGAACTTCTTGTGGAACGTGGAGCGATACTTTAAGGCTTTGTACATCGAAAAAAAGTCTGAGAGGGTGAACACTACGTCGCTATACTTGATGCCATGCTGTGGCGTCGTCTTCGATGCACCAAGATTGAGAAGGGTCTCTACTCAATTGATACTTGGGAGGATCTCAAGAAGGAGATCAAGTTTTAGTTCTACCCAGGCGGAGCTTGCGACAACTCAAGCACATCGAGACAGTCAATAGGGCTGGGCACGGGTCGGACCGGGCCCAAATTTGATGGACGCAGACCAGACCCGTTAGTTGGCAGGGTGGGCCAAAAAATACTAGAACCGCATCGAACTACACCCGTTCGAAATGGGTCCGAACCGGGCCGACCCGTGGGTCTAAACTGGTTTAAAAAACAATAAATGTTTTCCAGAAACTATAACAATAAACATTTATATATGTTCTATTTTCTACTAGCAACTGTGCACGTGTTTTGCACGTATATTTTATAGTAATTTATTGCATAATGAGTTTTTAGGAAATGTTTCATAATAAATTACTTATAATTATTTGGAAAAAATATTTTATATTTTATCAACTTTTATTATGCAATCTGTTTTCCTTTTTTAAAAGTGAAATATTTGCAATGAAATCAATTTTGTGAAAAGTTTTTATTGGTTTTTGGCAAGGGAATGAGATGATTTTAAATAATTGGTATAATTGTATTTTTATAAAATAAAAAAGGTAATGGTGGGAAGAGACATGATAATGGATGATAGATATTTATTAGAGTAGTGAGTATTAATAATGGCAGTGGACATTAATGATGATTGTATTATAATTATGAATTTTTTGTATTATAATTATGATTACACCCTTAATTATATTTCCAAACTAATTAAATAATATAAACTAAGATGAGGATATTTTAGGAATTGAAAGTTTTACCGTGAAGCCTTTCATGTTTTTTTATTATATAATAATGTAGATGAGAACAAAACATGTCTAATGTCTCCCCAAATTTTCAGAATTTGTTTACTACACTAATATTTTTTATTATCTATAGACTATAACAACAAAAATTCCAAAAAAATGATAAAAAATTACAGACCCCTAGAAACGGGTTGGGCCAGGACTTTGTTTATTTTGAAAATAGGACCCGCCCGACCCGTTAATGTCACACGACCCTCCCTGGCCCATCCCATTTAAATTTCAAAATTTAAGAACCGACTTGTTTGGACATTTTACTGTTCGGCCCGGGTCGGAACCGCGGGTCCTGGAACCGTATGCCCAGTCCTAACAGTCAAAGAGTACATTGCGGAGTTCACACGTTTAATGCTCACAATACCTAGCATGAACGAGGAGGATTGCTTATTCTTCTTCCTCGATTGACTTCAACCGTAGACGACTCAAAAATTGCAACGAAAGAGGGTACAAAACTTGAATGCCTCTGTGGTAGCAATCGAGAGGCTTGTCGAGTACATATGAAATGACAACAAAGCCAAGGCTAAGCCAAGGACTACCAAGAAGAATGGTGGAGGAGAGAATAGCTCTCATAAGGAGGGTGAAAAGGTCCAACCCGAGCGGATACTATTCATGCTTCATATGTGGAGAGAACTATTATTCTTGGGATTGCCAGAACATGAGCAAATATGTAAATGCCGTCGGAAACGAGAAGGTAGAGAATGAGTAGTATGATATGGGAGCGCACGTAGGATCGTTGCGCTTAACGCCATTAAGGCTAAGTTCGCTGTTGCGAAGACTCCGAGCAGGGAGCTCATGTACGTTGACATGAGGATACATGAGCACACAGACGTTGGTTGATATGGGTCCCGCTCATAACTTTATCTTGGACGTGAAGGTTCGTCACTTGGGTCCAGCATTGAAAAAAGATTAAAGGAAGATGAAGGATGTTAATTCGAAGGCATGTCCCTTGTAGGAGGTAGCCAAAGTAGTTCTCATAGAGGTAGGACATTGGTCGGGTATTGCCAATTTCATCGCTATATTATTGGACGACTTCGAGATGATACTTGGCATGAACTTCTTAATCATGGCGAAGGTGGTTCCGATGCCACACTTGGGAGTCCTTAGTTTCATGTATGAAGGCTCATCGTGCATGATGAGTGTTGCACGAGGTGAACAATAAAGGAAAAAGCTCTCTCTGCCATTCATCTCAAGGAGAGCAGCAAAGGGGAGACGGTCTACTTTGCGGTGCTCGAGTTAAATGAGGATTTCGAGGACGAAGATCTTCTGAGTGAGACTTATGATAGTGCAAAGGAGTTTCCGGAGGAAAAAATTTCTGCGGAAGGAGGTAAATCTTGCTATTGATCTGGGCAAGAGTAAGGAGAAGCATGTCACAAGATGGGAGGAGGTAGAGGCGACAAGGATATGTGTGTGAAAGGAGAATAGCCTTGATTGTGTTAAGGAGGACATTGTCGAGGATCCCATGGTGCGGAGGGATTACGATGGTTGTGCCAAGGAGGGCATGGTCGAGGAACAAACAGCCCAAAGGATGGTGAAGATAATTCGAGGAGGCATAACTCATGTTTTGGCCAAAGGAGAAAAGCCTCGCTATGCCAAGCCAAGGGTTATGAACTTCCATGTCTTTCGAAACTTTTAAAATAAAAATAAAACCGTCTTGATTTTTCATGAGGAGGATCACTTCTGCCTGAAGCATATTTGAAAACCCAGAAGGAAGCTTGGTCTTCTCAGGAGTTGCTTGAAATTGATTTGAGTTTGGTCTATATGAAGAGATTAGTCAAAACCCAGGATACTAAGTCTCCTGGGGAAAGTGCTCAGATTGTTCAAGGTTGGTCAATTTCGAGCTTCAATTTTTCCATCTTGTTATACCACTCTTCGTCCGAAGGGGCGCAGAAAATCAATTGGGTTTAGTCAATGTCTAACTATTGAAAACCCAGTATTAGCCAACATCTCTACAATTCTTTCAACTGTAGCCAACATCGCATGGTATTTGAGTAGAAGCCTCTTAGATACTGTCATCTTGGTCTCATTAGTCTCTATTGTCTAGTAACCATAATGATTTGCACAACTTTTATATTTTAGGCTGCGTTCAATAGCCTATACTTCATTCTAACTCTCCCTTTCTGGTGAATGTGTTCTATATAAGGAGGAATATGAAGTATATTTGATTGGAGACATGAACATAACTTATTTATCAACAACGTCACTTGGTTTACTAGAGAATCCAAAGGCACTATAGCGCCACTATAGAACAAATCAGACGTAGAATGTACTGCAATGCACATTGTTTGAACCCCATCTTAAGCTGTTCTTGTTTGGCCTATTGGTTTGAATGTGAGCATAAGTGGTTATGCATTTACATCAATTCCAATGGTCTTGTTCAAATGTAAGAGTCAATTGGATCACAAAGAATCATATGGTGCCAGATCGAAACTATTTACATGCCTCTCCCTCCTATCAATGTTAGCTTAAGCACATATTTCATGTCTTGTCTAATTACCCAGGTATTCTCTTGAAGCTATTACTGTAAGTATGTTTCTGATTTTGTTCCATACTGTAAGTTGTAAAATTTATGGCAATCTACAATCCACAGATGCATAAATACTTACAAGCTTGAGTCCGTAAATTCAACCCACAAAATGTTGATTTTAGTCACGTATGAGTTCCTCAGTTCCAATGTCATGAATATAAGCTCCTCTTTTCTTTACTTGATTTCAAGTAAGTAGAAGCCTGAAAGCTTGCTAGACTTCTGGCTGGTGTTTTGCTGCTTTAGAAGTCCTAACGCAGTTTGGAAATATACTTTTACTCCATATCTATTGGAACTCCAGAACAACTTTCAGCTTCCTTGTTAATTGAAAGGTTGACTTAACTGATGCCATGTCAGGTCGAACTAATGGAATGCGCATGTTTCTAATCAAGTGAGTGAGGAACCTCAAATATTTTATGCTTTAATAGAAGAAAGCTTTTTATGTTATATAGCATGGGTGGTGGTTATTTGGGACCTAAGGTAATCGCCCACAATAATTCCACTAGTTTTTGTTACTTCCTGACAGTTGACTATAATCTACTTGGCCAGCAATTAATATTTTGTCTGCAATTGTGCTTCATGACCACCCTTAATAGAAATGACACAAATCAGTACACCTTTTGAACTAAGATAAGGTGCTTACTTTAGTTTTCTGCAGCTGTATCCTTGTTCAGAAGCCAGTTGTTGACTTGAGTATAGTACATATGAAGTTCATTGAAAGCTGAGATTTCTCTTGCTATGTGTTCTCAATCAAGGATTGCAGTATTGGAATCAGTTTCGTACCATTCCTATGACTATGGGTTTCGGTAGTTTCGTTTGTTTTGGATCGGAGTATCAGGTTCTACATTTCCGAAGGCCAAAAAAATGAGAAAAAATATTTTAAAAAGCTACACAAATATTTGATATATTTAGACATAATTTTATATATTATATGTTGTTTCGGTTTAGTTTTGATGAAATAATATTCCACATGCAATAGATACTTGTTTATTTACTTGTCTTTAAACAGTGCAACCACAATACTAGTTTTGAATGGGATAATAATAATATGGATAAATGTTGTGAATTTATAGATATACAACTTCAACAAATGGTAATATGTACAATTTATCGATAAGGAATCCATCGACACATTGCTATATTGTCAATCTTCGGCACAACTAAATCATTATGTTAAAACTATTTCTCCATTCTTCTATTTTTTCATGTTCAATTTTTATCTGGGAAAGATACCCCCAAGGTCGGTTTCGGTTAGTATAGGTAGCGGTCGGTATCGGATCAGGACATGCCAAACTGATATGTATCTGTATTGGCCGATACTGGAAACTATGGTTCTCAGCACATTTAACATGAAATGAAAGAAGAAATATAATGACTCCAGGCAATGAAATATGAGTTATTGGTTAAGATTGACATCATGCAGTAATTATAATTCAGATTTGATATACTTTATTATTGTATAAAGAGTTTCTCTTTTAGTTTATTGTTGACATGAGTGGAATAATCATTCTTTTGGAATTTTTCCAATATTCTTCCATTTCTAGTTTGGAAGTTCAGAGAAGTAACAATCTATGTAAAATTAACTCTAGATGTTTTCCGTGTGACAAAATAATTGTGTTGATGATGGTTGGTATGATGTTTTGCAGATTGACCTTAGACGGGCTAATAATTGCGAAATCATGCTTACAAAGGTTAAGATGCCATTAGCTGATTTGATGGTAAGAAAATGATCTGCGGTCCACTTTTAGATATACACATGGTTTACTAAAAAATTTCCTACGGCAGGTCACTACTATAAATGAATTATTTACTATGTATGTATGTTTGTTTGTTTTCATTTGTTTGATATTTTGACTGCATTACTGCTGATGATTGTCAAAGTTAGATGGCTTGTCTAGCTAAGATCTTTTTATTGGACATCAAGAATTCTCTCGAGTATATCTATGTGACATGCATGAACACAGTTTCCTATGCACAGGCTTTGCCTCCATCTAGCTTATCAATGATATGCAAATTTATAGTCTCATTTGGCGTATCTTGTTTTTGCAGAATTCAGTGCTTGCTCTGGACGATTCTCTTTTGGATGTTGATCAGATTGACAACCTTATAAAGTTTTGTCCAACAAAGGAGGAAATGGACCTACTCAAGGTACATGTTTTATAATTTCCTCAGATACTCGGTTGCATAGTTATTTTGTTGTATGCCTTTATTTTCCAGTTTCTTTCCTGTACGTCCCCATTCTCTTGCATAAGTTCTTAGCCTCATGTTCTTTTCTTGTCTTCATTATATGTCACAAATTTCAGGGTTTCGGTGGAGATAAAGAAAGCTTAGGAAAGTGTGAACAGGTCAGTGAAATTGTTATACCTTTCTCATGTTCCTTGTGGGACCGTTTTTGTCCTGATGAAAACCTGGAAAGAATACAAGAAAGTTAATTTTGCTGTAAGGTGTTCGTTGAAGATATCTGTAACCCGAGGAAGATAGATGATGTCGCAGTATGCTATATTATTTGCTAAAATATGGTTTTCCTGTTTTACCCCCCAGTACTTCTTAGAGTTGATGAAAGTACCGCGAGTGGAATCCAAGCTTAGAGTCTTCTCTTTTAAGTTTCAGTTCCGTTCCCTGGTAGAATATACTATCTTCAGTAATTATTTTTTCTTGAGACATTTACTATGCAGTATATTAATACATTTTTTTTTCTTTCTATAAACTCTTCCAGGTTGCTGACCTGAGTGGTAACTTGAACATTGTCAATTCCTCTGCTAAAGAGGTAAAAGTCGAACATCAAGGTATCATGTTAGATTTTATAAAAATCAACCCACTAATTATTAATGTTGTTCCTCTATCAGATCAGAAATTCTGCAAAATTGAAAAGAATCATGCAGACCATCCTGTCTCTTGGAAATGCATTAAATCAGGGAACTGCCAGAGGTTAGTCAAAATCCTAGTTATTGTTTCCGGCTGAAGATATAGATCTCATGATTTATTGTTATAATAGATGCCTAAGGTAGATTTGAATATTGTTGTCTTTGAGCCAATGTTTTAAAAACCGATTTGAACCCAACACGTATGCGGGTCGGTCTGATAGGTTGAACCATACATACGGCTGAACTGCCCTGAATGGAAGAACCGCTCAACCCATGCGAACCGCTCAACCCATGTGAACTGCTCAAACCAGGTCGGTTTGTTCGAACTGTACTGTTTAGCACAAAAGAACCAGCGCACAATTATTTTTGCAAAATATTTCACCAGAAGGATTCAAACCAAGCCCCTCTTATTTCCTTACCCAAGAACTTAACCACTGCTACTAAATTATTGTTGTTAGAGTTGGTATTACACTATTACTTGTCTTTTAACAATTATTGTCATATTGAGTTTCCAACTATTATGAGTAAATATACTAGAGAAGTACTTGCATTGCGATTAGGGCTGGCGATTTTGCCCTGGTACCCTCTACCCGAGCCGGGTACCCTGCACCCTCAGGTGCCCACGGGTACCCTCTACCCTAGGAGGGCAAGCCCTACCCTTACCCTCTTGGAATTAGGGTAGGGTAAGGGTTTTATCTTGTTACCCTAGTGCACTTACCCGGGTACCCGCCCTACCCTACCCTGAATCATTACCCTACCCACTACCCTTAACCCTCTAAAACCCTCGACCCTACCCTTCTCCCAAACCTGATTATCCACACTCCCACTGCCATAGTATTACTACTACATACTTGTATTTTTTTGTAATTAGTTAGTACTTAGGATTAGGAGAACTATATGGTGCTTGATCCTAAGGAGTCAGGTCTAGCCCCCTCCTTGGGTATGTAGACAGCTCATGTTCCACTATATAACTGGGTTCAGTACCTTTAGTAAAAAAATATTCCTCCTGTTATTTCTTATTAAGTTGTTATGATTTTTGAATGTTGTAAAAATCTTAAGTATCAAGGTGTTTACTAGCAAAAAAAATTATTTTCAAAGTTAAAAAAATTGAAATGGCAAGGGTAATACCCTTACCCACCCTACCCTGACCCTCAGCTACCCTGTGAGGGTAAAGGGCAAGGACGGGTAATGGGTATTGGTTTTTTGGAAGAGGGCTACCCTACCCTACCCTCATGACTCCCCTAGGGTATCAAAAAAATGTCAATACCCTACCCTGCCCTGCCCTCTTCCTGCCCTTACCCTACCCTACCCTACCCATCGCCACCCCTAATTGCGATGCATACACAACCATCTTAGATCGAGAAGTCTCGATTCAAGAAAATATCGAAGAGTACCTAATTCCTTAGTATGAAACCGAGGACTAGTATGCCTTCAAGTCTGAAATACCAACATAATCACCTTCAGATATAATGATATCATCAACATAAACTCAACACAATAACACCTCTGGTAGAAAATGAGCTAAACACTAAATGATTTGACGTGATGCGCCGAAACCCATACAGAATGAGAAGTGAATTGAACGAAGGACAATATTTTAGTCCATATAATACCATTTTCAACCGACACACCAGATTGTCACTACCAGACACAATATATCCCGGTGGTTGATCCATATAAACCTCCTATTGCAAGCCACTATGCACGAAAGCATTCTTGATGCCTAATGGATACATATGCTATTGATGATTAATCGTCACAAAGATAAGAATGCAAACTACATTCAATCGAGCCATATGAGAGAAAATCCATATAATCCACATCATGTATTTGGGTATTACCCTTTTGCAGCTAACCGTATCTTGCGGCACTTAACTGAACCATCTAGATGATACTTAATAGTACACCCACCTATAACCATTGTTTGCTTCCCAATGAGAAACGAGCTAAGCTACCAAGTCTGAATTTGGAAGCAAATATCTCTTCATCCATTGCACTTTTTTCAACCAGAAGATGACATATCTTGCTTATAAGTGTAAGGAATGGAAAGACAATGAGACATCAAAAATTGTAAAGAATGAGAAGCAAAATGTAAGAAAACATTATTTGAAATGAGATACTTAGTGGTACAACTACGACTACCTTTCCTGAGAGCGATAAGAAGATCTTTGAAACTGTGGTCAAGGGAGCCAGATCCTCAGGCATGAAAGATAATGTATTGGGGTCTGAGTTACACAAAACAATATGTATGTCCTTGGATCTCTTGTACACCTGTAGGGGAGGAAAATGATCGGACGTGATATGGAAGATACCAAATTTGATGTGAAAGGAAGAAACTGATTTCTTGGAAGAAAGAAAGGAATTAACTCAAAGAAATTAACATCCGCACTGACATAATATTTACGCAATTGAGAACTTTAGCAACGATAACTTTTTTGAGTTCGAGGATAACCAAGGAATATACACTTGATTGATCGAGGAGCCAACTTGTCTCGATTAGGTTCCAAGTTGTGAACAAAAGCAACACACCCAAGCACACGAGAGGTAAATAAAAATGAGAGACACCTGGATGTAACACGCAGATGGATGTAACATAGAGAAAGGACTTGGTTATTTAACGCAGATGATGTCATACGATTAATCAAATAACATGCACTAAGAACAACATATGCACAATACTGTTTAGGGACATGCATATTGAACATGAGAGTCCGAGACACATTTAAAAGATGTTGGTGCTTGAGTTGAACTATACCATTTTGTTGATAGGTATGATAGTTTGATGAATAATGCCACGATCAACACAAAAAGGAGTCACATACGTTTAGGAATACTCCAAAGCGTTATCAGAATGTAAAACTTTAATGCATTTATCAAATTGAACACAAATTTTATTATAAAAGGTACATAACACATGTGAAAACTCATATTGTTCTTTCATTAAATATAATCAAGTCATTTGGGAACAATCATCTATAAACATAACAAAATACTGAAATCATTTCAGATTTTTGACTTTAGAAGGATCCCAAATGTCAGTATGAACAAGATCAAAGAACTGCAACTGACGACTCGTAACATGACGAGGAAACATACTATGGTAATGCTTACCTAAGTGACAAGTCTCTAAACAATAACTTAACTCAAACTGGAAACAACTTGATGCAACTTATAAGCCAAAGACGGATGACCCAACCGATAATGCTACTGCAACATAGAGGTAGAAACTGACGTGAAAGCTTTCCAGGTAAACCAAGTAATACAGTCCATCTCTTTCATGAATCATACCCCAAAACCTATATTCTTCGTTACGAGGTCTTGAAAAGCACAAGAATTGAAAAATAATGTTATAGAAAAATGAAGTGATTAGTTAACCGGCTCACAGATAACAAATTGAAAGAAAAATTAGTCACATATAACGAATCAAATAATGACAATGATTGGGTAAGGTGAATGACACATTTTTCAAGCATAGGACGAGTAGACCTGTCAGCCAAGATAGTTTTATGTTATGTAGGACAACGATTATGAAAGAGAATTTATACCGGATATGCAAGAGCTTGCTCCTGAGGCGGTAACCCAAAAGGTGTGTGGTGATTGAGTTTCCACAAAGGCATGATTACCTATATGTGCCATCAGTAGGTTGGGAGGTGGTACTAGTAAGCACATTCAACTTCTGAAGGATCTATTAAGTAGATTGGAGCTATTGGAAGCTGAATTATGATTGGAATCAGAAGCATCATGTGCAGGAGCAGAAGTGATGACATGGGACTATACATTTTCATCATATACTTGATGTTCATACTTGTGTTTACTCCACTTGTCCCAAGAACACTTTTCGACATGGCCAAACATGCCATAATAGTTATACTTTTTTGGCAGACCACGACCACCATGGCCACCACTACGACCACCATCTCTACTACCACGACCACCACTACGATAACCATCTTTACCACCACATCCACCATCACCATGTCCACCACAGCCACCACCACCCAACAACACTAATAACCAAAGTAGAAGAGTCATTGCGTTATTGCTTGTACTGTAAAACTGTCTTAGAAATGAACGATTGGGACGAGAGAGTATTTTCCACTGTAGGTAACTCCTCTCCATCAAGGATTTGAGTCTTATAAGGTTTGAGTGCAGGATCGAAGCCATTTGGGATAAGCTAAACATGAAACTTCGTCTATTGCTGAGCGTCCTTCAAGTACTAATAACTAGATGATATTGCAGGAGTTCTTCCTCCTAGAAAGTCACCTTTGAAGCCTGATACTCTCGTTCATATGCTTCCTATTCTGGTTTGTATCAAATAGTAACTCGTACAACTCATAGATACGGGCTACATTCCGTTTTCTTGAATATGACTCATCGAGAGAGGCCCAAATATGTTTGGAGGACTCGTACCACCAGTGTTGTTAAGGCGCCACCCAGGCACGTCTGGGCACCCAAAAGGTAAGGCGCGATGTTTCACCGCTTAATCTAAAGGCAGATAACGAATTTCTCTAGGCGAAAGGCAACAAAAACGAGATTAAGTGAATGAGTAATTATGCGAGCCTAGGTGCACGCCTAGGTGTGTTGGGTTTTTATGCAACTTTTTCAGGCTTTGTTTGGATTTTTTTTATAAGTTTTATGTGCTTGTTTGGTTTTATTGGTTTTTAAAATTGCATGCTTAATTTGTAAAGGCTAGAGTCTTTTATGTTTTAACACTATAAGTTACTAACTAAATATACATAATTAAAAAAAAGGATTCCTTACGTCATTTAGAAATGTGAAACATTGATTCGTTGATTATCTTATGTTTGTTTTTTTCTTGAACAATTTGTCTTATGTCATAATACTATATGTGATGTTAATGTTATTGTTTTTAAACTTAATGTTGTGTATCATAGACTATCTTGCGATCTTGTCAAGTTAATTTGTTGTTATCTATTAGTAATTTGGTATTATTTTTGACTCTTTATTTAGTTTATTATCTAAAAAAACTCAAGTTTGATGAGTTTTTAAGGATAAAAAAACAGATTTGGATAACCTAACTTGAGCTATAAAAGTGACAATATGTGTTATGAAAAGGGATTTGAGAAGCTGTCTAGGTAGTGATTTTCTTCTCCAGATATGGATATGCACACCTAGGTGCTCCCAGGCAATGAGGAGATGTAGCTCGTCTAGGAGCACGTATAGCTTTTTAAAACACTGCACATCACTGAACATTACAGACGATGACATGACATAATATATGCAATTGCACTCATCCAATCCTCTTAGCCATTTGACCTTTTAGGCGGGGGCTCTTCCACCAAAATCTTCAACTTCTTCAACCTCGATGTTACTTTTTGATAGACTTAGACCATACAAGGTAGTTAGCACCATTGAGTTTTATCGCAGTAATCGTTTTCTCCACTTCATTATTACTGTGATAACAGTAAAAGGATTGTCCGAACCACCACCACTAGTAACCTTGTTAGAAGAATCCGTCCCGACTTTACTTGCAGATGGAACAGAAATACGAGATCTCAGAAACCCTATATCTCACAAAGAGCTGCGAACAACCAATTGAGATCAATAGAAATCCTATCTGCAATCTATAGAAATCCTATAGATCTCACAACGAACAACGACGATCAACCACGAACAACAAGATCACAAAACGATAAACCCTTAAACACCTATTTTTTTTAAAAAAATTATCCTAGCTTTTCAAACAACCATTGTGGAAGGTATATACAGTATCTTCAAAGTTGCTTTGATACCAAGTCTATGTTTAGTTGAAGAGAAAAGGAAAAGAGGAGATGAGAGTGCAAGTGCAACCCTAAGTTGCATCTCATGTATATTCATATTAACTTATAATGATAAATATGCCTATAACTACTTGACTATATCCACATAAGAAAATAAGACTTATGACTCTTACAATACTAAATAATGTATACTTGAACATGAAACATAGTTGAATCGTACGAATAATCTCTTCATATAGTTGTTTATTTCAAAATTACATGTTAATTTTAATTTTTAATGGAAATAGTTTTGACAAAGAAAACTTAAATGATCTAGTATTTTCATTACTTATGTTTATTGCATATGTAGTCTTTTTTTGAAAGTACATCCTTAAAAGGGATTAGACCCAAAATTATATATATATATATATATATATATATAAAGTAATTAAAATATGTATGACGTCACATAGTTGGATCGCCAACACGTTGGACTATGAACCTTCCCCTCAAATGGTCCAATCTTTTTCTTAAAACATTGGTTTATTACCAAGTCTTTTCACGCCACTAAAAGCATTACTTGCATAAAATGTAAATAGTTTTTGCATTCACATGGCTGGTTAATCGAATGCATTGGTTCGGGAATTCACTTCACTATAAGCTTTAAATACTAACGGGGTGTCACGCCCCAAAATTTATAATAGAAACAAGGAATTGACAACGGTCGACCCTTAGGGCCATCAGACCTAATTGACCATTTTTTTAATTATCCCAAATATTAACTTGATATTACCACCAATAAACAATAAAGATTATCCAACCTCAACTTTCTTAAATAAATTATTATTAAAAGTCTACATCAACAAATCCAATAATAATCCAAATAAAAGTATTACTGAATATCCACTTTACATTAAAAAAAATCTTTCTTCTAACTATCTCCAATAGACCCAACAAAAGAACAATAAAATAGTACCAAATATACTTTGAAAAAAGTCCAAACCAATCTATTTCTCGAACAATGTTTCCTCCAAATCCACACTACTCTAAAAAGTGTCATCAGTGAGGGTGATCTAGAAAGCCTAATAAGTGATACCATAGTTTGCAGTATCGCCGATACCGGTCCGATACGGTCGATATCGATATAGTTTGGCATGTCTGGATCCAATACCGACCGATATCGATACTGACTGATATCAACATTGGGGGTCACTTCTCCATTAATTCGACGAAGAAAATTAAACAAAAAAGACCAATCAGTAAAGGTGTAAAAGTATAGTAAGGGTCTAAAAACATGTAAAAGAATAAAACTTATCTATCGCAGGTAAACAAATCGACAATGGTGACTACTATTTCATTCAATTCCAAAACTACTAAGAAACAACACATGAAATACTTAAATTTTTGCATAAATGTATAATTTTTTTTTAAATTTTTAATAGATTTTTAATATTTATTTGCTTTTCGATACCCAGAACTATGATACATCGATTCAAAACCGTCGATAGTGTTGTTACCGCCACTACCGATACTCATAGGACGAGTCCGATGCCGATACTGCGAATCTCGAGTGATACACATATTATGTTAGATAAAGATATCAAGATATATCAAGATTATACGAGCAATTAACAAGTTAAGGAATAACTCCTTTTACTGATATTTTTAATTACTAATTCTCTTAAACCATAAACCCACAATTTTTCTCTCAATAAACCTAAAACCCTAAAAATAAGTAGATAGAAAACTCTCTCTTTCTACCAAAGCTCCACAAGAAAACCTAAAAAAAAGACAATGCTATATATAGGCTACACCACTGCCAAAAACAAATTCTTTTCCTTGTAGGATTTCTTTATTGGAGTTCATAAAACCCGCACTTTAAGTCAAAATTCTGCCAAAGTCCAAATATGAGAAGCAATTTCGAACAAACTGTGAAGTAGCTCCACCTTGAGTAACAATTTCCTCTATATTTAAAGCATGGGAAGCAATATCCAAAGTTTATTGTATCCTCGCCAACATATCCACTTCAAGTACATAAAATTTTCTGATTCTCTTTCCTTTAATGACCATGCGATCTCCCTTTTATATTTTATTTCTTCCACATCCTATAGTAATTCTACATCCCTTAGAATCCAAAGTTACAAGATAAATAATATTTCTCTCCAAATCTGGTCGTGGCTCATGCCAACGTTCTAATAACTCCATTATGCATGCTAATCTTGACATTATGCATGCCAATAACCTTACAAGTAGTCTCAGCACCAGTATATACATTGTCATCTGTAATTTCATATGTATCAAACCTCTCTCGGTTGGGACACATGATAGCAACATCTTGAATCTAAAATCCAGGAATCTTGCGAGTGTCTTCGAATTTCGGAAATAGAAATTAATATCCCATGTGTCTGTTCTATTGCAATCCTGACTTATCTTGTGACTTCTGCTTTAACTTTTCTAACTTTTTCATTTCTTGTTGCAACTTCTGGCAAAATCTTATGGTATGTCCTTTTAGTTTTCAATTCTTGCACTTAATCTCTGAAAGATATTTTCTGAAAGTTCTATCTCTGCCTCTTGCTATATATGCTTTTATCTTTTGGTTTGAGCTTACTGATTAATTCCTCTTTATATGATTTCTTTCTAATATGATTAAACGAAAGAGCAACAATAGTATGTTCCAAAGTAATAGTCTCTCTTCCAAAGAGCAAGGTAGTAGCTAGATGCTCATATGTCGGTGATAGAGATTCTAATAAAACTAGACCTTTATCTTCATCCATCAATCATTACTTTGATACTAGCCAATTCACATAATAGCTTATTAAATAAATACAATATTTCGTGTATAGGAGTATCTTTCTTCATTGGAAGCTTGTAAAATTATTGTTTCATAAATAATCAATTTGTCATTGACTTTGTTATGTAGAGACTTTCCAACCTTTGCCACAATTTTCCCTTCGAATCATAACTGAGGACATTATAAAGAACTTCATGTGTCAAACATAGTCGAATTGTGCCTACTGCTTTCATATCAAGTTCTATCCAATTGTCCTCCGACAAAGATTACTACTTCTTTCCTAAGAGTACCTTCAACAATCCTTGTTGAACCAATAAGTCTCGCATCTTCAATTGCTATAAAGTAAAATTATTTCTCCTAAGAAATTTTGCCACCTTGAAATTCTATCCATTCTGCTGACGCTCTCTTCAAACCTTGCTCTGATACTAGTTTGTTAGGAAAAAGGTAACGAGATTATACGAACAATTAACAAGTTGTAAAGAAGAATTCATTTACTATTATTTTGAAATACAACTAATTCTCTCAAATCCTAAACGTACAATTTTTCTCTCAATAAACCCAAAAACCCTAAAAAAAAAGTAGATACAAAACTATCATAATACCAAAACTCCACCACAAAACCTAATAAACAAAATCACTACAACACTATATATAGGCTACGCTACCGCCAAAACAAATTCTTGTGCTGGTAGGATTTGTTTATTGGACAAGTTCATGAAACCCTCTTTAAATCAAAATTCTGCGGAAGTCCAAATATGAGTGAAAATTGAGCATTTTTTTTAGCTAATACATACACATATATCCTTATAAAAATATTCCAGAAACGATGAGAAATTCAATGAGTATAACCAAGAAAAGAACATGCATCAAAATGAGACAATTCCTACTCTTGACATACAGAGTAGTTGATAACGATGAATAATAAGAACAAGGGAATACGTAAGGATGAAACAAGGCATACTCTTGATCCAACTGTCATATCACATGGTAGGATAGGTGTAACGCATGCTCTCAACGCTATTAACAATTCTTCCATTTAATGTGAAACACCAAAAAACAATCCAATCCCCTTGGTCAAGGATATTCCGGATACCAAGCCCGGGAATGCGAATTGCCAACTAATCCTCCTACTTGGTCTGGGAGATACTGAGTTCTTACGTTTACATACCTACCATGTATGTTGATGTACAAATGTCAAATCGGCCACTGTCCCAACTCAATTTGGTCTAGTGTCCCAACACCAATTCCAACCAGAATGTGGATTTACATATCTCAACATAATCAATAAGAATCAACAATCTGATCGACACGAATAAAAGGACGCTAACAAGGAGAATCATGTATGAGTATCATGCAACAAGTTACTCATGTCAAGAAAGATTTCATGAATCATGCATATGAACCGTAATCTTTTATGTATACTTTTTTTTCCTTCTATTTTTATGGCGTGACACTTTCATGCTCATTACTACATTGGCTAGAAATTTGACACCCGCCTCCGCAACCTAGTGGACAACCAGTCATAAAACTTTGTCAAATCTTGTATGAAGCTTTCTTATGCTCCATAGAAGATCTTATTATGATGGGACAAGACATGGATGATGATTATGATGGATCTTCCTATGATCTTGTCTCCTCTTATCCTCCCGTTCTAGTTCTCCTTCTCTTCATCTTGCAAGACCTCCCTTTCAATTTTTTTCCTTGATGAAAGCCTCTCTTCAAACTCTCATAATATATTTATGTATATTATTAACCCTAATCCTAATAGATAACTACATCTTTATCCTAATAGAATGTAGTTTTACCCAATTAGTAACCAGAACCAAATAATAATTTACAAAGAATTTGACCTTATCAAGTTAGTTATGAGCTAATTACCTTTATCCAATAATTTAGTTTTATAGTTGATTTAAATAATATTATAAGTATATATTTAAATAATATTTTTTTATATAAACAATTATGAAAACCAAATAAACATATATTGAAAAATTCAGGATATTGCTGGTTTGAAGTTAGTTGGTATAAAATTTGACTCAATAATTGTGTCGTGTGTGGAAAGAAAACCTTAAATAAACATAATAAAAATTCAATACTTAATTTCCTTCAATAAGTAGTCGTACATCGTCAGCTAGAATGAAAACATTCAAAAATAAAATGGTTCTATAATGACGAAGGAAAGGTTGTAATTAAACAATAAAACATAATAAAAACGTCTCAAAGCCTCCATAAAAAGCACCATAAAATATCAGAACCTCATTCTTTTCATTGCATGAGCAACTTGTGAAAACAAAGTGGAGGCAGGAACACCTGTACCGGAAAGTGCTATGATGGGGTTTGCATACCCTGTAACTGTGTTGAACTGGTGTTAAAAACATTGTCTCCACCCATCTACTACTATAGTTCTATAAACAAATTGTTAGTCTTGAATTAGGAACAAATTATTGATCTTAATAAAGAGCAAATTTTACTATTTTGTATTTCCTTGTCATCTTCACCTATTGGCTCATTTCTTCTTTTCTCTCTCCTAATGTTGCATCATATCCTCCTGTCTTGCTAATGCTACTGTGTTTTCTGTCTTCATCCTAAATTCCTAATACTTCTCCATGATTTAGACTGTAGAGCTTGTCTCCATGTTTCACACTTTTCCATTTCTGAATATATCTTATAAGCATAGGTTATCATCTCTGCAAGTTTCTCTTGCTTACTCGATACTTATTTATAAACATCAAATATTGTGCACTGACCTCATTTTTGTAGGTTCTGCAATCGGATTCAGATTGGATAGCCTTCTTAAACTCACTGATACACGGGCACGCAACAACAAAATGACCCTCATGCATTATTTGTGCAAGGTACCTTCTCACTTGTTCAGCGGAATGCTTTTTCAGAATCCGTATTGTTATATAAGTCTGTAGCAGAGCTTGAGCTCTTTTCCAGGATATGGATGCTTTTGTTCTTTTAAAAAGTGACCAAACTTTCCGTCTCCCATTTTGCTGCTTGCTAGATATGTTTGCTTCATCATGTTCAAGCATATTGTAGTTATTTTACTCTGATGTTTGGTATCACACCTTGTTTATGTTTCATCTCCTATATTGTTATTATGGAAAGTAAGGCTACATTGCAAAAAATATTGGGATGTGTTTCATTAGCTTTGAGTGTTATATATATATATTTTTTGGAAAAAGGTACTTTGTATATATAATTTTTTTTTGAAGAGTCTACAAATCAGATCTTGGAGGAGACTTGAAGTTACTTTTACATCAAATTCTATGTTGTGAATCACCCCAATAATGGGCGTAGTCACCGGCTCAAAAACTCTATTGTTTCTTTCCTTCTATATATGCCAGACCGCGTCCGCCAACCAAATCCTTGCTGTATTGTATCACTGGGAACCCCCATTCCTTGCAACCATGATATTTGCCACCTCCTCCCTCCAACTTCGAGAGCCATGAGTCTGCATGCTGAGCTGAGAACACTGATGTTGCCAAATGGATGATGAGAAGGAACATCTAAAGAAGATGTGCTCCATATATTCAAGATCTTGTTTGCACAACTCACACAATGGTGATGGGATTCGCACATCAAACCTCACCAGGCGGTCCCGAGTAAGCAACTTCTCAAGGCAAAGTTTGTATAAGCAAAATTGTATTTTGGATGCCACCCCCTTGGTCCAAATCACCGGTGCCAGCTCCATGGGTGGGTGAACCTCCCTAATAGACGCGTAGATAACCGATTGGGGAAAGATGTGCTGTCCAGTGTGTGTCCACACCCATCGATCCCCGTCCGGACTCTGAGTATCCACCTGGACCTCTTCAATCTCCTGCCGAAACTGTCGCATCATAGGGTGAAAGATCCGCTCTCCACACACCCTCCTGCAGAATAGCGCTCACCCGGACCCTCCTTCCCGTCGCTGGCAGCGCTTGCCAACCAACTCGATCCGCCAAGCTCTGATGGTTGATCCAAGGGTCCCACCATAGGTCCGTAGTTTCTCTATCTGTCATCACTCTAGAAATAAGCCCCTTCAATGTATTCCGATGGGATAGTAAGTTCTTCCAAGTAACGGAGTTGTTGCTATTGGCTCGAATTTTCCAGAAAGTCTGGTCCTTCATATACCTCCCCTTCATCCAAACTACCCACAAGGAATCCTAGGCAAGGAATCGCCAAGCTTGTCTCAATCCCGCAGTCTCACGCAAGGTCCGCAAAGACTGTAGACCGACACCTCCCTCCTCCTGAGATCTGCAAAGAGTCGTCCATCCTATAGAGTATAAGCCTCATCTCCAGATAAAGTTAGCACAGAGTCTTTCAATTTTACTAATAGTCATAGTCGACAGTACGAGGGTTTGCAACCAGAATCGGACAATGGCATAGATAACGGATCGAACCAGCTCGATGCGCCCTCCAAAGGATAAGCTTTGGACATGCCATCCCTCCAGACGGCGCTGTGCATAGTATACCAGACTTTGACATTCGTTCTCTTTGGCGTGTTGATAGACAACGGGATTCCCAAGTATTTGACTGGTAGTTCTCCCTTCTCAATACCAAGAAGTAACGCCCTCTCTTCTTTCTGCTGATAATGCTTGTTGAAATAAGCCATACTCTTATCCTTGTTCAATTTTAGGCCAGTCAGTGAGCTAAACCGTTCCATAATCAAGTTCAAAGCCACAATCCCACGACGCGAAGGAACTAAAAAGACCAGCAAGTCATCCGCATAGATATGATAGGATACCTGAGGATGCACCCGCTTGTACAGCGGGGTAATCTGACGTCTATGGATCGCCACATCCATGAGCGATGTGAAAAACTCCATGACCAAGGTGAAGATGTATGGCGATAGCAGGTCCCCTTGCCGAAGCTCTCTAGAACTGTTGAAGAAGCCATACGGCTGGCCCCTGACTAGGACAGAAAAGGAGGGAGTGGAAATGCAAACCCGAACCCTATCCACCCAAGTACGATCAAATCCCATAGCAACCATAATATGGCACACGAACTCCCTATTGACATAGTCATATGCCTTTCGCAGATCAAGCTTGACACACACTTTATCTCCTCCAGGTTTGTTGAAGTTCCGGATCAACTAATGGACAAGCAGACTGTTATCAGCAACCTTCACAAAAGCCGCCTGATTACTAGACAGCAGGTCCTGCATAATCTTCTCCATACGTCTGCACATCAAGTGAGTGATAATTTTATATAGAAAGTTGCAGCAGGAGATAGGATGAAAATCGCTAAGAGACTTCGCTCCTTCCTTATTCGGTATAAGAGTCAGAAAAGTATGGTTGAGCTCCTTAAGCAGTTTGCCGTTGTCGAAGAAGTCTCTGACAATCTCCAGAACCTCCTCTTTCAAAATATCCCAGTGGACTTTATAGAAATGGCTACCAAAACCATCCGGGCCAGGAGATTTATTCGGGTCTGCATGATGCACAATAGCTTCAATCTCCTCCATTAAAACTGGTGTCAATAGTACATTGTTACCCAGCGGGATAACTAGTCTCTTGCATACAATCTCTGAAAAGTCAGATAAGAAATTTGATTGTAGAGCTCAGTGTAATACTTGACTGCTTCCTCCTGTAATGCAATAGCGTTGACCACCTCTTTGCCATTTACTCCATATAGCTTTGAAATATGACTACGTTGTTGGCGGGTCCGGATGATATCATAGTAGAACTTGGAGCATTTGTCACCGACACGCAACCAACTACATTTGGTTCGCTGAGCCAGCTCGATCTCTTCCAGTGTGCGTAGCGCCCCTACCTCCCTACAAAGATCCTGTTCCGTCGCTGCAAGATCACTATTGGGAATGTCCTCCTGTAAAACAATCTGCGCCTCCCGAAGCTGGTCCTCTTTGTCCGTGAAAGGGGTATGTCGTGACCCTCTCGCCCAGAATTTCAAACTAGCCTTCATCCGCTTCAACCTCTAAACCATGCGAAATTGGGGATTTCCCTCAACAGGAGTGCCCCAACCCGTCTGGAAAACCTTCGCATATCCAGTCGTGCAGCTCCATTTGTTGTTGTATCTGAAAGGACGTGTCTTTTGGGAGGGAACCGTTGACAGATGGATGCGAACTGGCGAATGATCACTCGTGCCGACTGGGAGGCACTCAACAACCACATCATGGAACATTGTAAACCATTCCCGATTTCCCAAAGCACGATCAAGTTGGCAAGCAACTCGTTTGTGGGTAGCTTTATTGTGCCAAGACCAGATGTGACCCGTTCTCTCCACCGCCTGCAAACCAGATCGTAGAAGACTGTTAGTCCCAGGGCATAATTTTTCGATGAAAAACTGATTTATGCACCACTTCGAAGGTGTACTACAGAGATCCCGGAGGATTTTGAGAAACGAAATCGATTGTCACACTTCGAAGAAGGCACAAAAGATTTCGGTAGCAGTAGCAGCGAATGTCCACTAACAGTTCCTGATTAGATCAGAACTGTACTCGTTCAGAACGAGATAAAGTGGATGTGCAGAAGATGAAATGTATGGAATGAGAGAACGACTTGCTGGGGTGAATGATCACCGGCGCTCAAAGCTTGATTCGCCCTACACGAACAGCTTTCAGGAACCAGCAAGTTCGACGGAGAACTTCGGAACACTCTGCTCTTCTGACTCCTCGGATGGCGCGGGTTCCCTATGCTTCTCTTTTCTCTACTCTTAACTCTGGAAATATTTCGTAAGGAAATTATGAATGCACTATTCTGAGAGAGGAGAGAACCATATATAGGTGCATGCAGTAACTGTCCAGTTTACAAAACGTTCGGGACGTAGGAAAAACCGCTCAAGAATGTTTTGTAACCGCTCAAATTGTGCACAAACACGATTGAGCCAATTGGCGCGCACTCGCGCACAGTTGGCGCAGCGGTGCGCGAGTGCGCGCGCTGTATGCAGTTAGCACGCGCTATGCGCAATTGGCGCGCACTATGCGCCAGTTGGCTCAATTGTGTCTGTGCACCATTGCGTCAACTACGCACACGCGCACTGTGCGCCAACTGTGCTACTGCGCACACGTGCACCCGCTGCGTCAACTGCACATACGCGCTCAATGCGCACACGCGCACCCGCTGCGCCAACTGTGCACATGCGCACAACTCGCACTGCGTGCAAACTGTGCCCAAACTGTCGCGCGAACTGGCTACGGGAACGGGCGCACGGTCGGCTGCGCAGAGGCTCGTGCAACTAGCGCAACTTGCGCACTATGCGTCTAGCGACGATGCTGACGTGCTAAGTGCAAAGTGCGCCAACAAAAATGCCACATTACGTCTCAATAGCCCGAGTCCGAGTCCGAGTCCGAGCCCGAGTCGCTAAGCCCCTACAGGACTTAGCTCCAATGGAATAAATTTCAAGAGCAAAAAGCATTAATGCTTCCTCGTTAGTTTAGCCTTTTTTCCAAAAAAATACCCCCACATGGCACCCATGTGCACCTCCACACCTCATGTGTATCTCTAAACAACCAAAGCTTATATATAGAGATACCCTTCATTTGGCCTAGCCAATGTGGGACTATTTTTCATGTGCACATAAAGGCGAAATACCAACAAAGACAACTTTGGAAATCCTGTAAGACTCCATCTGGGACACCGACCTCCCACTTTTTCGTGACTGAAAAGTAGGACATTAAAGTTGTATTGCCCCACTCCCGCTGGGGCGAAGCACTATGTAATAGGCTCGTGCCAACTCAGACATGGTCGGGAACATAGATGGCTAGTCTGACTCGGCGACGAGTTTGGTATACAAAAACCATGGCATCAATAAAATCGATTTGGACGAGTGATATGAGTACCGTTCCAACTAATGGATCGACTACTGTTGGAATAAGTCCTAGATGCGGTAGACGGCGTCTTGGCGAAGGAACTCTAAAAAGAGCGACGCAACCCGTCTGCCGTTGGTTTTATTGGTTTTCTTGGCTTTCTGAACGAATTGTTGCGTGGACTTGATAGTGTGCTTTCGCATCGATTCTGAATGCGTCTTTGGGAATTTCGAAGGAAGGATTGAAGGAAGGGTTCTAATTCGATGCTCGTGCCATTGCAGGAGTTCGTGTAACTGACGCTTGACCGTCGCGAAGCGTTCTCCTACTCTCGGCGCAATCTCCTTAGGTGGGTGGTTCTTCAGCCCCTTCTTTTCTACTCCTTCCCGCCAACTAAATTCTTAAAATTCAACGTTCAAATCGATGATGCTAACGGGATGTATGCTTGCCACTAAGATCAAGAGCTCGGGATAATATATCAACCTAGAGAAGTTAACTCCGAATCTATAAGTTCACACTAAGTAGAGAAAAGATAAAGTTCTAAGAAAGAGAGAATATATTACATGCCATGCAAAACACAACGATGAAAACCTTTGTTGCGGTACATCATGCCTCGGAGAAATTGGTGCCTATGGGATGCTAAATCAGAACGTACGGTTTCGGGGAAAAGGACCCTTGCACGAGTAGGAATGATTATGTGATTTGATAATGGTTACGCTATGCAATTTACTTCATACATATTAAACTGTTCATACATTCGCATGGTCAAGGACGACTTGTGCACAAGGTGAGCTTTCCTCGAGGCGGTACCCGGGACCCTGGGATCGAATCGGCATAGGAGGAAATTATGGAAATCGTGCTTCGGCGCGAGGCATTGCGAGACCTCCAGTTAGGCTCGCTACCTGGACTGGAGGGCGCGTCGCAAGGCTACGTAATCGTCCTTCATGGTGTCGATATCACCAATGACCGCATATAGGATAGATTGCATGCTTACCTATTGTCTTGTGCAGGTGGTAAGTATCATGTATATTTTGTGCAGGAAAGGAGCACGGCCGTGGTAAGAATGCTTAAAAATTGGTTATGTGTTATCGTTTAAAATGTGCCTTCGATATGAACTGCAATTCATATAGTTCTAAATAGAAAGATCACTTCGTATTCTAAAATCCTTAATAAGCAGTGTCGGTTTAGACGAGTGTGTTCGTCCCATCCACTAGCAAGTGTGCTAACCCCCAACTCCCCAGGTAACGAGCGCGCTGCGGAAGCTCGAGACTAGACCTGAAGCTGAAGAACGGGAGGCGGCACGAAGCTCTCCTATTTTGAAGTATTTTGAAGTCCAACTCAGATCGAAGGCTTTGTTCAAATGTATAAAGGGACGTGAATGTATGGAACGACAAGGATTATTTCAGGGCAAGCTTGTCGAGAGTTTTTCTTTTGTGTTTCAAGATGTAGCCGCAACGGCATATGTAATGTAAAAATGACCTTGCACATACTTTGCAAGCTTATGAATGAAAAGCTAAATTTCTTCCTATGCTATGTCTTCAACTCTCTGCACTGTTTAATTTCAACGCGTCGAGTCAAAAGGAATTTCCAATTGCACATCCTTGCCTTGTGCAAGTCCAATAAAGACTTGCACGACATCACGTCCTGACCCGTGGGGATCGATTTATATCGAGTCAAGGCGATGGCGACCGATTCGGCGAGTCGGGACGTGACAAGTTGGTATCAGAGCACAGTTCACACCTTGGACCTTTCAAAATACTTTCTTTTAGATGATGCCGTTGCGATTTTTCAAAAACTATGCTTTTCGACATATGCGGCCTGAAATAATCGTTCCATACATATAAGCCCGTAGATAATTTGAGAATACTAACGGGTTTGCTCAATTTTGTAGGAATGCCGGAAAGACTGGGTGTCCCTACTGTCAACGCCACATTGATTAGCACGGACAGCACCGAAGGCGCGACGCCTAGCGAATCTGCCATGGAGCGACTACTACGCCTCATGGAACTCCAACAACGCCAGTCGGAGATGCAGCAACGACAGCTGCAAGAACAGATCCAGGCCCAAATCAGCGCCCAACAAAAGCAAATGGAGGCCCTGACCCGGATCGTGAGCACCATAGCGACCCAACAGAACTCGACGACCGTCATGTCAGAGGAAGAAGTGCAACCCGTAAAGACAAAACATATGTCTTCCTCCTCCCTGCTCAAGATGATCAAGTTCAAGAAGATGAACCCGCCTGAATTCAACGGTCGAGCAGAGCCTGACGAAGTCATGTGGTGGCTAGTGAAGATTGAGGGTCTGTTCAATCTCCTCAGCATCAAGGGGTCCAAAAGAGTCGGGTGCGCAGCGTTGCAGCTCAACTTGAGGGCCTACGACTGGTGGGAGGCAAAGAAACAGGAACTCCAAGTGGCCAACCCCAACGCTAAGATCTCGTGGGAGACGTTCAAACTGGCCTTCCTCGAGCAATACATTCCTCGTGCCCTTCGTCGACAGAAGGAAGAGGAATTCATGTCCTTGAAGTAAGGAAACTTGTCCGTTGAAGACTACGATGCGAAGTTCGCGAAGCTTGCGAAGTTTGCCGGGGCCTTTCTGCCGAACACGGAGGCGTGGTGCGAGCGCTTCCAGTAAGGCCTGAATGATGATTTGCGTCGTGACGTCATGAACCAGAGATGCCAGACTTACAGGGAATCATACAACGCCGTCCTTGATAGTGAGCGGTTCTTCGGTCGAGCTTCGCAGAAGGGCGGATCAAGCATCCGCAACAACTTCAACAAGCGTCCTCACGATGCGGGAGGATCTGGTGCGCCAAAGCGCCAGAACACGTCCGAGTATCGGGGGCCTCACCCAGGCGTACAGTGCCATCGCTGCGGCAAGATGGGACATTTGGCGGTCGATTGTCGAGGGGGATGCTTCAAGTGTGGCCAGCTAGGTCACAAGGCAGTAGATTGTCGCATGGGGAGGGCGAACCAACATCTACCAAGGGACGTCCAGAGCCAGAACCAGAACATGGCGCCT
>JANAVB010018526.1:0-16856 GCA_029216955.1 Iris pallida | reverse complement strand
TGTTTTAGTTTATATGAGATGTGTGTGTGTGTAGGAGATGTGATAGGGTGTTGATTGTGTTTAGGCTTGTGTAGTGTGACAGGAAGTAAGGGGTTAGCAAAGTGTAACAGGTAAATGAGGAACCTGTGTTAGGGAAATCATTTTCATGTGTGTGTGTAAGTATGGCTGTCAATCTCAGTGTACACAAGTAAACCAGGTGAATCAAGTGTCAATGTGTCACAGGTCTACATGCCACTGCCTTAGTGTTCTCAGGAATTAGAAAAATAGGAATCAAGATGACAGTTCCTAATTTTTCAAAACAGTGCAACATCAAGTCCCTATCCATTCTCAGGTTTTTGGCATTGAAATCTCAGGAATAGGCTTGATTGTTCTCAGGTTTTCATTAAGGAATTCTCAGGAATATCAAATAACATATCAAGTAACCTATCCCTCATCAACAGTTATGTAAGTGAACTAATTCCTACCATAACAACATCTAACAGATAACAAAAAAAATTAAAATCAGAAAATCAATTTCAGCTTTCTTGTATTAGACTTGTATCAAACATGAAAACTTCATTTGAACCCAATTATCAAACACCCCACACAATCCCACAATTCATTAACTTAAATACATATGTGGGTGAGCTATTTATCCATTTAATCATTATTAAAACAGTAAAAATTAACAATTAGAACACAAATTCTCATTTCAGTCTTGAATATCAGTGGGTCACAGTGTATAGGGAAATTCGACGATTCGAAATCAAACAACCATTAAAACCATAATAAAAAGGTTGGTAATTAGTGTTATAATTGTGAGTGTACTATAGAGTGTATTCGTGTCTAGAAATTGGACACGAATCGTGTCCCAAACAATGCACAAACACAGACACTGACAGTGCACGAGTAATTGTCGTGCACGCGTGCACGCGCGTATAACACGCGACACACGACACGACACGTGTTTGTGCACCTAGGTTCGCCTAGGGTAGGGCTAGGTCTGTGTCAGCCTGTATCGTGTCCACGTGACACACAGACACGACATGAGCCCCGTGTCAGCAGTGCCTGTGCACGTGCACAGTCGCCTGCGTGCGACAGTGCGCGGCCAGTGCGGGGGCGATTGCGCCACGCACACTCCACGTGGTGCTCCCAAATTTTGGAAGCACGGTGACAGTCGTTGCCCCTAGGCTCACACCAAAAATCAGGACACAAAGTGTCCTGTGTCGAGAGAAAATGAGCCCGTGATGCAGGACATAGTGTACGTGTGTGCATGCGTGTCCAACCCAAAATTCTGACACAATAGGACACTAAAATACCAGACACTCTTCACAAAAATTAACACTCTCACCTATATCTACAAATCCATGCAATCACATTTCAAAAATATGAAAATTAATTCCTAGTGGCATTTCTACAAACACCTAGTATACCATTTCGATACGTGTCCGGTACGGACACGAAATGGACACGAATTGTGCCCAAATTTTGGGGACAGCTAGAAACCCTAAAACCTAACCTTATATGCAAAGAAATCAGGAAAAACTATGAGTTTAGATGATTTACCTATTGAGTATTAAAACTCAAGAAAAGCTTCAAAGAGGGGATTCCAAATGGCAACTCCAAATCTCCAAATGGCATGCAAACTGAGGTGCTCCTCCAAAATCAGTATAAACGTAAATTAGATCCTATTGCAAAAGACTAGGACTAAAAAGGAGCTAAAATGAATTAATTAGGAATTTCTAAGGTTGGGGATTTACCTCTTTCTAAACTTGAGATCTATTTCCAAGAGAGGCTAACCCTAAATGAAGGAGGCATTAATTAGGGGTGGGAAACCCTAAGTTGGCTGCCATGGGTGGTTTAATTTGGTTTTGGGCCTAAGTCATGGGCCTATGGCTTAATCACAAGTCTCAAAATTGATAAATCATAAGTCATTGACTTAAGCCATAAGTCATGAACTAGTTTCATTTAAGTAATCCTTCCTACCTTAAAACTAATTCCTAATGACTAAAAGTAGGTTAACTAGAGTTAGACTAGGGTCACCAACTAGGGTTAGTTCTAGGTTAGTCTACAAAGTCTCAACTAGTCAAGACTAACATAACACATAGCAATATTTAATTAATATTAAATTCACACAAATCCCCATAAATCATAATAAATTCAAATAAATCCTAAAATGGCCAAAATACCCTCTAGGCTAGAATGTACTAGTCAGACATCCTAATCACATGGCTAGGCTCTAAGGTTACACTAGTCAAACACCAAAATCATAAGTCATGATTTAAATAGTTTAGAAATGATTAAAAATCACTAAAAATTATATTAAAATTTTAAATACCATAATTAAATAAATTAAAATACAAAATTTCAAAATTATCCTTATTTTAGAAACTGGGTGTTACAAGTCTACCCTCCTTAGAAAAATTTCGTCCTCGAAATTAAAATGGTAGTAGTCCTTCTAGGTCAAACACCCCACAATCAAAGTCTCAAACATACCGTCAGATAATCATATGCGTCTATCCAGAATCATGACACTCAGAATCTTCGTCGTGCTAGTGAGCAAGGCTACGATAATCACAGAGTCCTCGACTAAGGCACATACCTCTAGAATTATGGTATTTAAAATTTTTGCATTGTCGCATGCTTGGCAGCGAAAATCTTAAATTTCTACACCCGAGAAATACGTCCTAAATCTGACTATATGTCCTCACTATGCCAGCTAAACACGACTGCCGAAGATTCTAGATTCCATTACTGGGTGACCTAGCCCATATGATTCATCTCAGAAGAAATCAAACATAACATAAGAACAACAGGACAAAATTGATAGATCAATAAGTAACATGGAGAATCAAATTTTTAAGGCAGTTATAAGAGGCGATTGCGAAAATAAATCAAAAGAACGGAACCTGCAACTAGATCTCCAACGGCCTAAGCATTCTCGACTGTTCTGGCGAAAGCTCGCTCCTGCTGGCCTCCCCTGGCCTGCTGCTGATGCTGCATGTACCTCTGCTGCTGAGTCGGTAAGGGTAATCTCTTCTGCTGGCCTACCGGAGTCCTCGCTCCTGCTCCCTGAGCTGTCTGTCTAGGAAACTTGGGATACTCTCTTAACAGGTGATATGATGCTCCGCAAAGTAGGCACTTGCCTATCCTCATTCGGCATTCGCCCTAATCGTGCCCTGGTTCCCTACAGGAAGGGCAACTGGTAATCTGCTGCTGTCTAGGGGTCTGTTGCGTCTGTAATGGTGGTCCCCTTGGCTGCTCTGTCGGAGCCCTAGCTCCTGCTCCTGGTGCTGCTCCCTGAACTACTCGTCCCGTGGTCAAGGTACACTCCCTCATCTGATGGTCTGCTGAACCACATACTAGGCACTTGCCCAGTCTCTTCCTGCACTCACCCCATCCATGCCCCAACTTTTTGCAGTAGGGACAACTGATCGCCTTCGGGTCCTGACCCCGATACTGATGCTGTACCTGCTGAACTCTCACTGGTGTCTACATTGCTGAATCTGCACATGGGGCCTCTTAACCTGGCCTTCGCTGCTGTTGGTACCCGGCGAGCGTCCCGTCCCCTCTTGAACAACTGTTGCCGCTGAGTTTCACTATCTGCTGGAAGAGGGAGAACAACCGTGCCACGTCCTCTGATCCTGATGGCGACTGCTGCTGAAGAACGTTCGGGACGACAGGAGAAAGTCTCGGAGTAGGAAGAGGTGCACTCCCATAAGCTGCAGATATCCCAGCCTGAGCTGGCATATCAGAAACTGCAGTCTCGGGGCCCTGCTGATCAGGACGAGGAGTAGTAGACCCCTCAGTGGTATCTCCCTGATCGAGACGATGAGATCGTGTCTCCATAACCATCCTGAAGACAGATCAAACAAGGAATCAATACTGAGATAGAAATGATAATTCAAGGGAGGACAGTTATTCAAGGAAGTATCAGGAATTTAGATGGCAGGGATCCAGTTAAGAGTTTTTCCTAATGTGATTGAGTACCTCAAAAATAATCCTAATCCTACTGCAGGCTGTAGTGATACTCTAGTTCGAATACCACTACACAAACTCGACCTGCATGGGCCACCACTAAAAACGTGTCACGACCCGCACCCACTGTGAGGGTACGAGAACGTAACAACGCCCAGCCTACGCCGCAGTGTCAGCGGTAGAACGCTGTTCTAGGTCAATCATCTAACAATATAAAGGTACCTGTACAGTATATACGCTCCGAATGGAGGTTACATAACAGAACAGTCTCAATCACATCTAAGGTAGATACAGAATAGTAAAGGTAGATAGAGAGATCAAACCACAATATAATACAAATGAGAGAGAGAAAATCTAAGTGTCTAAGATAACAACTTAAGAACATCCATCTCAATACGAGTCTCTTAATATAAACTACATCTCAGAACAACAACTAAAATTCAAATAACAATGCTGAAAGAAAAGCTAAAGCCTAGCTATCTAGCCTAGACTATGGGAGTAGCATCCTGTACTGCAGTTGGGTCCCCCAGAGGAACTAGGTCGCAGGTGTCGTCTAATCCTGCTCCGTAATATGTGGTACATAGGGCCTCCTCCTCATCCTCTGTAATATTTTCAACAGGTCCAGTCAGGACAGGAGCGAATACAGTACATCTCAACAGATCATAGCAGGTTAGAAAATATAATCATACAGTAAAGTAAGATACGTGAACTGAAGAAATACAGTATATAAACAGAGAGAGAACTGTAATAGAAATATCTACTATACGTAGAGAGCTAATAGTGACTAGTGAGTCAGAGTAAAATATAAACATGTGAATGGCATAGGAGATTCATGACTACAGCTAAGAGAGTGATTCATGACTACAGCTACTTGGATAATATTCACATGTCTATTTCTACTCCCCCATCCCCAATCAGTACACAAAGATCTGTTCAAGTTATGTTAAGATTCGTGAAACTTCACATGGCTCATAAAATGAGTGATACGTGAAGGTGATTCATGATGGCTCTGTGAACATGAGAGTACATATGTCACAAGCGATTCGTGAATCAGAGGAAGCATAGAGATACATGATGATTCGTGAAACGCACAAAACATGCAGTATCCGATGCTCCCGAGGAGGATAACATCTCATGAAAAGATCTATATAGTACCAATCCGTGTGACCAACGTGACAGTATCAAGTAAAGTAATTTAAAGCAGGAAAATAATTCTAAACAGGATATAAAATGATCAGAGAATGTACTCGCATGGTATCTAAGTGTCCGAGATAAAATACTGTCCGAGGAGTGGTGTCTGGCTCCTATTTAGAACAGCACAAGTCATAACATGTACAGAATAGTAAAATAAAGTTCTACTATGCACTCTACATGAATCTAGGTCAATCTAGGCCAAAGTCAACTCTTGGTCAACTCTGGTCAACCCTAGAAGTCAAACTAAGTCAACTATGATCAAACTAGGTCTAACAAGTCTAAACTAGGTCAACTAGGGTCAAACAAGTCTAGGTTGGTCAACCATAGGCTATGGGCCCAATCCTCTAGGCACTAGCCATACACTGGGCCATAAGCTCTTGTAGAGTCATAGCCATCTAGGCTATGAGCTAATACAACATAGCAATATAGGTCAAAACTATATATAGATATATATCACTATTCACATATTAGTATATAGATATCCACACATACCAAGAAAATGTGCCTAATCACATTAGCTATTACACATAGAAAATCCTTTTACATTTACACTATCACCTAATTATCCTCATTAGGTTAGACATTAGCATGTACTTATAGACATACATACACACATATATATGTATCATATGAGGTGGGTGTGTGCCTAAAGGGAACCCATGTAGGTGTATGCTCACAGAGTTGTATGTGATAGGATATGGGGTTGTGTAGTGAACATGGCAATGTGGGTGTATATATAAGAGTGTGTGTATATGTGTAGTGTTGTGAGGGTGTGACATGGTACATGGGTTATAGGCTATTGTATTTTAGTTTATATGAGATTGTGTGTGTGTAGGAGATGTGATAGGGTGTTGATTGTGTTTAGGCTTGTGTAGTGTGACAGGAAGTAAGGGGTTAGCAAAGTGTGACAGGTAAATGAGGAACTTGTGTGTTAGGGAAATCATTTTCATGTGTGTGTGTAAGTATGGCTGTCAATCTCAGTGTACACAAGTAAACCAGGTGAATCAAGTGTCAATGTGTCACAGGTCTACATGCCACTGCCTTAGTGTTCTCGGGAATTAGAAAAATAGGAATCAAGATGACAGTTCCTGATTTTTCAAAACAGTGCAACATCAAGTCCCTATCCATTCTCAGGTTTTTGGCATTGAAATCTCAGGAATAGGCTTGATTGTTCTCAGGTTTTCATTAAGAAAGTCTCAGGAATATCAAATAACATATCAAGTAACCTATCCCTCATCAACAGTTATGTAAGTGAACTAATTCCTACCATAACAACATCTAACAGATAACAAAAACAAATTAAAATCAGAAAATCAATTTCAGCTTTCTTGTATTAGACTATTGTATCAAACATAAAAACTTCATTTGAACCCAATTATCAAACACCCCACACAATCCCACAATTCATTAACTTAAATACATATGTGGGTGAGCTATTTATCTATTTAATCATTATTAAAATAGTAAAAATTAACAATTAGAACTCAGAAATTCTTATTTCAGTCTTGCGTATCAGTGGGTCACAGTATACAGGGAAATTCGACGATTCGAAATCAAACAACCATTAAAACCACAATAAAAAGGTTGGTAATTAGTTTTATAATTGTGAGTGTACTATAGAGTGTATTCGTGTCCAGAAATTGGACACGAATCGTGTCCCAAACAATACACAAACACAGATACTGACAGTGCACGAGTAATTGTCGTGCACGCGTGCACGCACGTATAACACGCGACACACGACATGACACGACACGTGTTTGTGCACCTAGGTTCGCCTAGGGTAGGGCTAGGTCTGTGTCAGCCTGTATCGTGTCCACGTGACACACAGACACGACACGAGCCCCGTGCCAGCAGCGCCTGTGCGCGTGCATAGTCGCCTACGCGACAGTACACGGCCAGTGCGGGGGCGATTACGCCACGCACACTCCACGAGGTACTCCCAAATTTTGGGAGCACGGTGACAGTCGTTGCCCCTAGGCTCATACCAAAAATCAGGACACGAAGTGTCCTGTGTCGAGAGAAAATGAGCCCGTGATGCAGGACATAGTGTACGTGTGTGCACGGCGTGTCCAACCCAAAATTCTGACACAATGGACCCTAAAATACCTGACACTCTTCACAGAAATTAACACTCTCACCTAGATCTACAAATCCATGCAATCACATTTCAAAAATATGATAATTAATTTCTATGTGGCATTTCTACAAACACCTAGTATACCATTTCGATACGTGTCCGGTACGGACACGAAATGGACACGAATTGTGCCCAAATTTTGGGGACAGCTAGGAAACCCTAAAACCAACCTTATATGCAAAGAAATCAAGAAAAACTATGAGTTTAGATGATTTACCTATTGAGTACCAAAGCTCAAGAAAAGCTTCAAAGAGGGGATTCCAAATGGCAACTCCAAATCTCCAAATGGCATACAAACTGAGGTACTCCTCCAAAATCAGTATATAAACATAAATTAGATCCTATTGCAAAAGACTAGGACTAAAAAGGAGCTAAAATGAATTAATTAGGAATTTCTAAGGTTGGGGATTTACCTCTTTCTAAACTTGAGATCTATTTCCAAGAGAGGCTAACCCTAAATGAAGGAGGCATTAAATAGGGGTGGGAAACCCTAAGTTGGCTGCCATGGGTGGGTTTAATTTGGTTTTGGGCCTAAGTCATGGGCCTATGGCTTAATCACAAGTCTCAAAATTGATAAATCATAAGTCACTGACTTAAGCAATAAGTCATGAACTAGTTTCACTTAAGTAATCCTTCCTACCTTAAAACTAATTCCTAATGACTAAAAGTAGGTTAACTAGAGTTAGACTAGGGTCACCAACTAGGGTTAGTTCTAGGTTAGTCTACAAAGTCTCAACTAGTCAAGACTAACATAACACATAGCAATATTTAATTAATATTAAATTCACACAAATCCCCATAAATCATAATAAATTCAGATAAATCCTAAAATGGCCAAAATACCCTCTAGGCTAGAATGAACTAGTCAAATATCCTAATCACATGGCTAGGCTCTAAGGTTACACTAGTCAAACACCAAAATTATAAGTCATGATTTAAATAGTTTAGAAATGATTAAAAATCACTAAAAATTATATTAAAATTTTAAATACCATAATTAAATAAATTAAAATACAAAATTTCAAAATTACCCTTATTTTAGAAATTGGGTGTTACACTTTCTCTGATTCACTAGTATCACTTTCATTCTAGATACTTGTATTTGCATACTTTCGACCTGTTGTAGTTTTTCGGCTTGACCTTGATCTATCATATGGACTGTTTTTCTTTGGAGTTGGGCAGCCCTTCTTCATATGCCCTGACTTCTTGTATCCAAAGTAGATTGTTTCTTCTTTATTGCTTTCATGGACATCTTTTTTCTTTCTGTTTGATTTCTCAAACTTTAAGAATTTTCTGAAGTTCTTCACTAGCAGGGCTTGTTCATCACCACTGGATGATTCCACATCAGAATCTTTGCATGTTGATCTTCTGGCTTGAGCTTTGAAGGCGATAGATTTTTCTTTTGGGATTGCTTCTTCAAACCCTTGTAGGTACAGCTCATGGGTCATTAGTTTGCCCATAAGTGTTTCTAGAGTCATTATGGTGAGATTGTTTTCTTCAATGATTGCAGTTGCCTTTGGCTTCCAGTTCTTGGTTAGAGCCCGTAGCACTTTTCTGATCTTCTTGTGATTACTGTAATCCTTACCAAGAGATTGCAAAGGATTAGTAATATCAAGGAAACGAGTGAACATTTGTGTAATTAACTCATCGGATTTTATTTTGAAAGATTCATATTCCTGTGTTAGTCTACTAATTTGGATTCCTTCACTTGGGAAGTACCTTCATGAGTTACCTCAAGAAGTTTCCAAATCTCATGAGACGTCTTCCAGTTTAAAACTCGATTGAACTCCGTCTTGTCAATTGCACAAAACAGTGCATTGATGGCACGTACATCTAGACTAGCCTTTGCTTTTTCTACCTCTATATATTTATCATGAGACTTGTCTGTAAGTACGTCACCAATTACTGTAGGTGTCGGTTTCTTATAACCGTCAATAACTATAGACCAAAGATCAAAGTCAAGAGACTTTAAGAAGAATGTCATTCATGTTTTCCAGTAAGTATAGTTTGTTCCATCAAATAGTGGGGGTCTATTTGTGGATTGTCCTTCACCGTTGAATATTGATTTCACGGCTGTCATATATACTCTCTAAGGTTGTAATATTAGAATATAACCTGCTCTGGTACCAATTGTTAGACCGTTGAGCACCTCTAGAGGGGAGGTAAATAAAGTGAGTGCGAGTGCAGCAGAAAATAATCACCAATTAAAATTAAAAGTAGATAACTATGGCAGTAAATAAAGAGACAGTAAATAAATGTAGCAAGAGATCAGATAATCAAACCCAATGGACACCACGATATATACAAGTTTTTCTCTTGCAGGACTAATCCAATCACAGGTACTCTTGCCTGTTGTTAATCTACTATTTACAAGCTAATTAAGAGCTTGCAGTTTCTTTACAACACTGTGCTTGGTGACAAGTGCACGATCGACTTCATAACACCGTGCTTGGTGACAAGCGCACGACCAGCTCGAGTAACAGAATTGATTTCTGAACTTGAACGACCTCTTTACAACTCTGAGAACCAAATAACTCTAAATCGAATCGATATTACTGGCTTTGGCTAAGAGATGTATATGTGGAGTATGAAAGCTTTTTAGAACACTGATGAAAACACTTTAGGAATAGATAAAGAAAAAAATTGATGAATTATTTGAAAAGAAAATTTCTCTTCTATTTATAGGTGTTTTTGAGAACCGAACTCGGGCAGAGTTCGGGCTGACTTCGGATGCTAGGATTTCGCATACGAATGTTGCATGCAGATTTAGAGGCAACAAATATTTAATTTTGAACTGACCAAACTCGATCCGAACTCTGACCGAACTCGGCCAGAGTTCTGTCTAAGTTCATCCAGTACTTAGAAGAATGTTTGGTCCAATTCTGTTTGCATAAGATAAGTAAAATTTTGGTAAATGAAATTTTGGTGGATGGGTAGGTTTTTAGATAAGTGGACTGTGGATAACCTAAGCTAGTAATACTCAGTCGAATTTACAATTTGTATTCTAGACTCAATAAAGGATAAAATACATAATAAACTGTAAATGACTCAGACTGTTTCCAGTGCATAAAAGCTTCAGGATGATGATTTACATGCTTGCGGATGTTGTAGTATGCTCTTTGATATTGATTTCACTTAACCTAAAATGTTAGCAGCAGTTTGTATATTTTGTGTATTGACTTAAGTTGTTTGTTGATTTATCAAAATCGGGTGTGACCATTAGAAAATGGGACAACACATGTGCCCCACAGCAACAGCCACATGGCGTTCCCACATACAAGCACATCCTATATATACGTGCATGAGCAGACCAGTCTACTGCCTATAAATAGAAGGATCACTCCTTCATCCAGGCACATACAGACGGATAGATCATCATATCTACCTACAGAGACGAGAAGAGACACGTAACGTCTACTTCTCTTCCAAATGCTCTGGCATCCAGAGCAGCCTAGACCTTCAGAGAATTTAAGATCGTCGTCAGATTGTCAATAGAGTCAACACATTACCACTCGCTCCACCGATACAGTTTTCAGATAAAAACAAAAGTGTACTCCTAGGACTACGTCTAAGTCCTACATTATATATTGTTCTGTTTATAATTGGAATCCCAAAGTTTTACCAATCAACAAAACCTTGTCGCATTTTTGATGGCAAACAATATACAGCCCGCTTCTTATACGGGATAAGTTTATGGGATAGACCAATTTCGTACGGAGAAAACAGAAACTCAAAAATATCCGAAATATTCGAAATATATGTATGTTTCTCTTCTGGATTTCTCTCTTTTAAAATTTAAATCTCACCTTTTAAAAACAAACATATCTCTATCTTAAAAACTAAGACTTATCTATCTATTTATTTTAAACAAAAAGAGATGAAATTTTTTTAAATAGAGATAGACAAATTATTTCATTTTAAAATAGAGAGAGATTTTTTTTAAAAAATAATCTATCTTTAGAAATAAATATACCTTTAAATATTATATTATATTTTAATGTTAATCTTAATATTAATGTTGATATTAATTTTAATTTTTAATTTTAACATTAATTTTTATTTTTATGTTAAAGTTAATCGTAGTGTTAATATTAATGTTAATGTTAAATTTTTTTTAAATTTAAATTTAAATTTAAATTTAAATTTACATTTAAATTTAAATTTAAATTTAAATTTAAATTTAAATTTAATATATATATTAATTTAAAATTTTATCTTAATATTATTTTCAATTTTAATATAAGGTTTTTAATGTAAATGTTAATTTTAAAATTAACATTAATGTTAAAATGAAAATTAAATTAAGATTTAAATTTAAATTAAATTTAAATTCACATTAATATTATATTAACATTAAATTAATATTTTTAAAGGTATATTTTAAAAAATTCATCTCTATTTTAAAAATATATAAAAAATTAACTTATCTATTTCTATATTTTTAACATAGATAATAAATCTCTCACTATTTTAAAAAATGAATAGACTTATATATTTTTATGGGTTCTATATCTCTTTCATAGCTCAATTTGAATTATTATTAACATTTTTTGCTAAGTTCTTGATGATGTCCTTTTTAGTAAGCCAAATTGATCACTAAATTTTTTTATAATGGATTGTTAAGTTGCTAATAGTGACTTATTAATATTTTCATGACCTTTCATCTTTCCAAACTCTCATATCATTATAGGCTTTCCTACTGGCTATAACTGAATAAAACAATTTGGTGTTAGCATCACCAACCAAGATCCGTAGGGCTTTCGAATTATGTCTGCTTTGATTTTTTGACCAGAGAAGCATGATTGGTATATAAATTATTGCATTTCTTGAACTTTTTTCCTATTGCTTCTTAGACGTGACTATTTTTGGTTTTGAAGAATGATTTATTTATTATGAAATAATTTTTTGTTACAATTCAATTAAAAATATTCTTCGATTTGAAAAATGATTTATTTATCATGGAGTAATTGTAATCAATATTATCTTATAATATTTTTCTGAAAGGTTTCACTCTTGGTACATGTATAGATTATATATAATAGTTTTACAAATTACAAGTTTTATAATGACTATGTTTAGAAGACTCTAACTATGATATACATCATGTCTTTATTTTACTAGCTTTGTGCTAACAAGGTGAATTATGATGTAAGAAATAAAAAGAAAAGAAGGCATTGCTTGTTTCTCTAATTTTAATAAGTTACATACTCTCTTGTAGTAGCTGGAGGTCTTGCTTTCCTCCAAATAGAAAGACCAATAGAGACTTGTTATTACTGACAAACTTGAATTATTTCAATATATCATCTGGTCAGACACATGTTCATAATTATTTTGAGTCCAAGTCTAGTTCATAAATGCCTAGGTGTTAACGACAACTAGTGTTGGATTAACCACTTGTAAGTTGAATTTCATGACCTAGGGCATGCATGTAATTCTATTTTGCTCGTGGTAGTAATATTTTATAGATTATTCTAATTAGTTGTCACAAAGCATTATTTTTTTAGTACCAGTTGTTCTACTCCTATTAGGGGCCACATATAGATATGATGAGTAAAAAATATATGATAAGAATATATTCTTTGCCAAATCTTATCACATTTTTTCTCCTACAAGATATTAGCCGAATAAATATGATCTATATAAATTCAAAATTGTTAATTTTTACTATTCTTGATGTTTATGTCCAGTTGTTCTCGTTTTGTCATATTTTAAAGCATTTTTTGTGCACAAAATAGTCACACAACTTCTTATCAAAATTATTATATCCTCATACTAGTACTTGGTTCTATGACTATGTTGACTTTGTTTGTTTTGGTATTACATGTCTAGTTTGAAATCAAATTTGTTGTTTGTTGTTACAACAAATAAAATTTGCATCTTTATAAATAAATATACATTTGCAAAGGTATTTGGTATAACAAAAGTTATGGTAAAACCTAAATTCGTATGTCCAAATAATATTATTTTTAATAGTTCTCAAATGGATAAAATGTTATCTGATATATATATATATATATATATATATATATATATATATATATATATATTATATATATATATAAAGAACACCCCATTTTATTCCAACCAGGCTCAAAATGTTGAAGCCTGTACAAGTATACCCCTAGGCATAAAATATCGATGCCTATACAAGTATACCAACAAAACCTGAAAACGGAGGTTAGGACAAAGAGAAAACCAAAAACCAGTCTGGCCATGCGAACAGATGCCCCTGATCTTACGGCACTGCCTGATGACCTCCCTAATGATCTGATCGGCGTTGTACTAGTAGCCCACATATCTCACCTTGTTACAATTCTTCCAAATGATCCATGTAGCAGCTGCTGCTACATCGGTGACCGTGGGAGGTGAAGGTCCAGCCAGCCAGGAGGTCATTGAAGCTTCCATCTCCCTGAGCCCTTCTGCACCGCTGAGATAGCACTCTCCATACCCTGACAGATAATTCCTCCTGACAAAATATGTGGTCGACGGTTTTCGTTGACGCTCTGAGCAGCAGTTGCAGGCAGATGCTAAGCTGAATCCTATAGTGTGCAAATTTTCGTCTGTGGGTAACTTCCTACGAAAGGCTCTCCAAATGAGGATGGACCATTTTTTGGGATACATGTCTGCCAGAAAGTGGCGATGATCAGTGATGGCGATCCGCGACCGCGGGCTACTTATCTGGCAGAGCTCACAGTGAAGCTCTCGAGGGGTCAGCCGACCACCGCAGCTCATCTGCTTCGTTGCTAATCTTCAGGCCTCGGGACGGATGTAATCTTCAGCCTCATCGCCGGCCCAATTACGGATCCTGCCCCAATCCCAGTCGTTATCGGAGGAATCCCATCAGTCCTTGATCATGCTGTTCCTTCGGCCCGCCGTATAGCTGGGGAGCAAGGTTTCCCCAGCCCAACGTTCAAGAAAGGTCGATGATTCTCCATCGCCCAAATGTAGGCAAATCACTGGTTCGGCCATAGTGTGCCCGATGAGCATGCGCCGCCATACCGCCGATGATCTGCTGTTGGAAATGGCCTGAGATGGGTGAATGTGCTTGAAGTATATATCTGGCCTTTATGAATCTAGCCCATAAATTCTGACTCATTCGAATCTTCCACCATAGCTTCATCAAGAAAGCATCAACAATTGAGAGAGTCTGGCAAATCCCATGCCTCCTTCCTCGGTAGGCCTAGCCATGGTGTCCAAACTCGCCCAATGATGCTTTATGTGGCCGCCGCGGTGACCCCAAAAGAAGTCGCACAGAATGCTTTCAATCAAGCATATCACCTTTTTGGGAGGGGATAACGTTCAGGGTATATATAGGAATGGATGTGAGCACGTGGTTGATGTGGGCCGTCTTACGCCTGGATAAGGTAGCTTTGTGCCACCCCTCCAGCTTTCTCCTGATTTTGTTAATCAACCCGTCAAAAATGCCTGTATTAGATCTACCGTACACCAGGGGACATCCAAGGTATAGGAACGGAGGGTGTTCAATGGAGAAAGAGGTGATATTGGAAATTAGCCACTCCTCTCCTGATGTTGTGGTGTGCGTTTATGACACTCTTGGCATTGTTGACCTTCTGACCGGAGCAGGCTGAATATCTCTGGAGGGTGTTGTGGACCACATCAACCGACCCGACATCCCGGATGTGAAGATGAGGATATCGTCTGTATACGCTAGGTGGGTGATGATCGGACAGCCACTGGCGGTATAAAAATGCTAGAAATTCGGTGTGCTAACTATCTTGTTCAGATTTCTGCTCTAAACGTCCGCCATAATGATGAAGACGGTGGACGATAAGGGGTCTCCTTGCTGATGCCTCGCTTGATTTAAAGAAACCGTCGCTTGACCATTAAAAATCGTGGAGAACCACGAGTTGCTGATCGATCTCCACCTATATTGGTCTAAGTTTCTGAAAAACCAAAGGCCCTGAAAACCTAGATCATGAATTGCCAATCGAGCCTGTCATAAGCTTTCTCCATGTCTAGTTTGATCGTGATGTTGCCACCTCTAGCAGGAAGTTTCATGCATGTGATTAGCTCCTGCGCAAGCATAATGTTATCTTGGATATTTCTACCTCGGACAAAGGCACTTTGTTCCTCAGAGATGATCTTGGGTAGCAAATCAGACATACGTGATGCGATGATCTTGGAGATGATCTTATTGGTGAAGGTGCACAGGCTGATGGGGCAAAAATTATGAAAGTTTCAAGGTTATCTTTTTTGGGGATGAGGATCAGGTTTGCAGAGGATATGGCTCTGGGGTAAGTTGCCCCTGAAAGAATGCTATGACCGCTTCATGGATCCTTCTTGATAATGTCCCAGCATTTCGAAAAAAGACCCTCGAGAATCCGTCAGAACCAGGCACTGTGGGCGTCTAGAGCCCATATCGCACTACTAAAATAAGGCAAATTAGCGACGTCATGATACGTCGCTAATTATGGAAAATACGTCGCTAATCATAATTAGCGACGACTTTAGCGACGGAAAATGAAGGTCGATTTAAAGCTAGTCGCAGATGACAAATTCGTCGCTCTACGTCGCTGTTTGCGACATCACGTCGCTGGTTCGTCGCAAAGTTAGCGACGTAGAGCGACGAAAACTTTATCGCTAATTTTGCGATGTAGTGCGACTACTTAGCGACGTTTATTTCTATTTATGTGAGTCTGCCACGTCAGCATAGTAGCGACGTACAGCGACGTAACGCCACTAATTAGCGACGTATAGCGACGTCCCTATATGTCGCTATACGTCACAGATCCGTCGCTATCCGTCGCAAAATACTAAAAAAAATTAAAAAATATAATCTGTATTTTTGTTATGCTGTTGTCTGTGTTTACAGTGTGTGTGAAGTACAGTGTTCAACCATCGACAGTTTCGCTTACTGTTTATGTTTTATCTTGGATAGAAAGAACAGTTCAGGGTGCACTTCTCAGAGCTTCCTCTTCACGTCCTTCTCGGGATCCTGTACGACGTCCCGAGAGAGTGAAGGATGTGAAAATAAAGCTCTCAGAAGTACACCCTAAACAATTGCTCTTTATGTCCAAGATAAAACATATAACAGTAATCGAAACTATCGATGGTTCGAACACTGCATTTCACATACACTGTAAACACAGACACACATCATCACAAAAATACACATTATATTTTTTTAAAATTTGGGCAGCACCTCCTTTGTATATCAGATCATCGCTTGTAACCCAGCGTAGGTATATTTGTCATCCCCGTCGTAGATATCATCATATATAATTAATAGTCTTCCATCATAACAGTCTACAACAAATAGATAAATAACAGTCTCCCATCATAACAGTCTACAACTAAATATCATACATGTACTCAATGAAAATACTAACAAATTAAATATCACAAACATATATGTCCAACAACATACATGTCCAACAGAGTCAAATAATAATGAAAATCAGTGTACAGAACGGTCAATGGGCCCATAGGGCCAACACATACAAAGATGATAAAAAAATTCTACTGGATCACTGAGAACCCATGCCGCGCATCTGGGATAGCATGTACTAATACTGCTCCTGTGTGAACTACACCGTAGGGGCAG
>JANAVB010018525.1:0-84446 GCA_029216955.1 Iris pallida | reverse complement strand
GTTCAATCACATAGAATGATTAGTTTATTTCTATTTATTTGCTTATAATATTCAACTTAAGGATTAATTTATGGATCCTTATTATGGGTTAATTCCTCTGCTTTTGGGGATATGTAAAAAAAACTTAAAATTTTGTTAATATTAAACATTTTTATTTATTTGCTTATAATATTCATGTGAGTCAATGAGTGAAAGTGGCTCCTCATTTGGCAGACAAGCTGCACATCCTACAGCCCCGACGGAAACTCCAGTGATATTTGATAAGATGATGATGTATTGGAAGAAGGAACTAGAAGCAACTCATGATGTTGTGCTTTCACATGAGGTTGATAGCTACCTCATAGAAAGACTAGAGCCAAATAACAAGAATGACCGATTTTACATTTTGAAGTAGTGGAAGGTAAAAGGTACCTTACTTTGGTAGCCAAATATGTGTTGGCTATTTAAATATCGACAGTTGCTAGTGAGAGTGATTTTAGCACTGGTGGGAGGGTCATTGATCCATTTAGATCATCTTTTACTCCTAAATCAGTGGAGGCATTAATATGCCTTCAAAATTGGTTAAAAAGTAAAGATATTAGCTATATTGAGTATGAAGCAAGTGCGTCAGAACTTGAATTCTACCAAGAATGTGAAAGCGGTAAGACACCTTTTTTCATAATCTTATTTACTTTCAAATTTCTTTTCATTTACTTGAATAGCCTCATATTGTAGATACTATGCTCAGTTTATGTTGATACTATGCTCAGTTTCTTTTTTATGACTTTAATTTGCTTTTGACTTAATTTTATTAACTTTGGGCCTGGATCCTCATCATGTTCTTAAGATTCTTAGCAGTAGGCACTAGGCAGTAGCTTCTTGAATTGTATCAATTGTTTTAGATTATATTTGTTGAAATGTTTCTTTTTTTATTTAAAATACCAGACATCTAGTTTAGCTCTGAAACAAAGGGGAGGTGACTTTTAACTCACATTACATCTATTTGTTGGACTGTTTCCTTTTTCTATTTAAAATACCACACATCTATTTATTGAACTATTTTTTCTATTAAAAAAACCTTTATATATAAAAGGATTCGCCACCTAAAGGTAATCACACATTTTGCCTGATTAAATTTGTAAGTGTGAAATGTTGCCAGCAGAATCCTGATATCTCCCTATCCATAAAAAAAACCTTTATGTTCTAAGCTTGTTCATCCCTTGGTATGTTTAGATTGTGTTAATTTTCGATAGTTTGCAATTGTGAACTGATGTTTCATTAAAAAATTAAATTCACATTGTTGAGTAGAGTACATGTTGTGTACATGAACACCCTATCAGCCTATTGATGAGGTACATCGACGTAGTTCAGAAAACGAATATATTTTGATGGTGCATAACTCGTATCGACACAAATTAATGTAGGTAGCCTTATTTTTATTTGTCAAGGAAGCACTTGTCAGATTCATAGTTTTACTTTTATTCAAGTTTAGATTAGAATACACCAGCAAAAAAAGGAAAATAAAAATAGGACAGAAAACTTGCAAACTGCTATTTTTGCAGATGCCATAACTAAGAAGTCCAATCCTTCCCGGACACAGCTCAAAAGATGTTACCACAAAATCCAACCAAAAATATTTAATACATGTTCTATTAATCCAACTGTTGGTTTCCTACTTACTTTTTTGACTTGTATAGTTGTATACTTGTACTTGTTAATTTACTTGTTTTTGTTAAAGAGTATCAAAGAGGCAATGATGAGTATAAGCTCAACTGCTCAAACCGAAACAACTGGAGCTCATAAGAACAAAGGAGTTGTGATTCTCTAAAATGTTTATAGTTTATGTTTTAGGAGTGTGGAACTTGGATTTAATGTTATTGTTTATTCTCATCTGTTGAATATTTTAGGAGTGTGGAACTCCATGAAGAGTGATTTGAACTATGTCATAGATTCGCCTCTTTAATGGTTTGAAGAATATAGGACAGATAGTTATCAATTTGACGTGGGATCTTCGCATGTTTTGTTCTTATGATAATAGAACATATAACTCAGTTAATCATATGATCGTATAATGTATACTATTATAATTTTTTGAATTTTTTTTAAGTGTTTGACATATGTACTATTAACTAAATAATGCTTACTATGTTTACTGTTAGTTATACGAACTGAATCCCATTACTGTATACTGTTACAGGTTCAAAATTCAAATGAAATTTTTGACGTATGTAAACTGTTTATGAATTTTTTACTATTTTTTGGACCCGTTTTGACCCGCGGGTCCTCACGGTTCGGACCCGTTCGAACGGGTTGAGTCCATTACCGTTCTAATAATTTTTGGCCTCTTTCCGCTCTGCCATTTAAGGATCTGGTTCAGCTCCATCAAATTTTTGGCCTCTTCCCGCCCCTCCAATTAACGATCAGGTAACAAATTTGTAGTGGTGGTCGCAGGGTGCTTGGGTGGTCGGGTCGAGCAGTGTGGTTGCGACGGAGGGTGGTGGTGATTCCAAGGAGGGGGAACCAGATTCGACGGGTTTCGTCGGAGCCGATATGCTGGCTTGGTGCTGGCGGCTTCTCTAGGGATCGGGGTCACGACCGTAATTTTAGTGTTAGGTTTTCATGTACATGGCTATGGAGTCGTGTCGTGTCGAGGATTTTGTCGGGTGTATCCTACGGGACATGGGAATTTATGATGGAATTGTGTCCGAATGTGTCGGACAGGACATAAAATTTTGGAAATTTTGATCCGGTGTGTCGGACACGGATATGGGGATAACTATATATGTAAAAGAATATAATATAGTGAAAAAACCAGGGGTCAGACTCGAGGCCGTCACGACTGACATGGAGAAAGTGGGGACATGAACACGATGCACGACACTTTTGGTGGATAAATTTTGGTTGTGAAATTTCTAGGAAAAAAGCAAAGGGGCTCTCCTTATATAGGAGTGGGCTCCAAGTTAGATAGGGATTAGTAGAGCTGTCAAGACGGGCCGACGGGGCGGCCGGCCCGTAACCCACCATAACCCACCATTTGGCGCGGGGCGGGCCGACCCACCATTTTGGCGGGCTGGAAAAATTCCAACCCAGCCCAACCCACCGCGGGCCAGCCCGCTTAATTTTTTTAATTTTAAATTATTGTTTAGTTTCTTAAAAGGAAAAAAAAATCATATATATAATATTTTTACTCACTCTCATATGCATCAAATTATAAGTAAAATACAAAAATTATAATAGTAGATATTTCTTTAAAACACCTTCATTCATGTAAATAAATGACAAATTTAATATTTTTACGTCATACTTGCATTAAATGAGAATTTTTATCATTTATAATACATATCTCATATATGAGCTAAATAAAAAATTAAAAATTTTATAAAAAAAGATGGCGGGCCAACCCACTTGGCCCGTGGGCTAGCCACCGCGGGGCGGGCTACTAGCGGGCCAGACCACCTAGGCCCGCCTGTTTGGCGGGATCCTAAATGCTCGGCCCAACCCACCTTTTTGGCGGGCAGGGCGGGCCGGCCCAACGGGCTTAGCCCATTTTGACAGCTCTAGGGATTAGGATGGTTTAAACCCCAATAGATAAATCACACATTTAATTTAAATCAATTTAAAACTAATTCAATAAAATCCAAATCTGAATCAATAAAATAATTTAAAACTAATTCAATTTAAAACTAATTCAATTTAAAACTAATTCAATAAAATATAAATCAAAATCAATTTAAAACGAGATAAATCTTTATCTTTAAGTTAAACTATTTAAATTCAAAATCAATAAAATCAAATCCCAATTTAAATCACAATAAATAATTAAACATTATATCAAACAATTTGAAAATATTTTTTATAAAAATTATAAATAATTTTAAAAATTAAAATATACATGAATTTATTTTCATGTATCTCGCATGCAAAATAAAGCATAATTTTTATCAATAACATATTATTTTTCTAAGTTATTACCTGTACTTGTATAGCAAATAAAATAGTTTTTACATAGTAATAAAATAAAAATCAAGTTTGACTGTATGCCATATTTTATATGTTCAAATAAATATCTATAATATTGAACCACAATATTTATTTCCTATAAAAATTTGATAATAATTTTTTTTGTAATACTTCATATATACGTATTTGTACTCAACGTACAAATACTACTAATAAAATAAGTACCAAATTAAATTAATTATATAAATAATATAAAATTATAGTAAAATTTTAGGGGGTTACAGTATCCATATGATACAAACGATACCATAGTCTACAATGATATGGCATTCTAACCTACTCCATTCCACTCTATTGTTAGGATTATATGCTAAAAGTATCACTTGTGTATTAACTATATTTTTCTATTATTTTTGAATGAGAATCATATGGACAAATGTTGGCATTTTATATTTGTTATATGTTAATACAAAGTGTCTAAAATTTTACATTGTAGGTGACACACAGAAGATCATATTATCAGTCCCTTATAGAATATATAAATAGTTCACAACCTAGATGGATTTGGACAAACCATTGGTAATGTTGTAGTGTAATCTGGCATTAGTCTATCTTGACTATAGGATTATAGTAGTGCACTTTGTGTTTATTGAACATGACCACTTGAGGTTGTTCTCTTTGTACTGAGTACATAAGAGAACAAATACCTATGTTATTATGGATGGTTGTGCTCTTAATCCGGATATAATAACAAACACGTATATGTTGTGTGCATTATTTTGATTCATAAAAGAGTGAGATCCATAATGAGTCAATAACCTCTATGAATTGGGTAATGGCATTATGTGTATGATGGTGGGTTGATTATAAAAGGAATCCTTGTCCTGATGTATCAGGTTGATGATATCCCCTTAAGGAACTCATAATGATTGTCATGTAAACCTGCAGGTGGATTATATCCAACATGGCAAATAAAGTTGAGTGATATTACTTAAGGATAAAAGATGTCGATCAATGTAGTTGTCAATAACTTATTTTGATTGATGGATATTCGATGTATTAACATGGGGAGACAAACAAGCATACAATAAGAAGGAGCCCATAAACATAATTTGGGTAGTGCAACAATAGCTCTTTAGTGGACCAAGCTATTGTTAACAGACCTGGGTTGTGTGTTCGGGCTGAACACGGGATACCTAGATCCGTTATGAGACCTAAACCTAATTTTTCCTTATGGTCTCTGTCGTAGCCTATATATACCCTATATTCTCTGGCCGTCATATGAATCCTAAGAAGGGAATCTTTCTTTAATTCGTCCATCATGAGAGGAGAGAAATGAAGGACAGTCGAAAGAAAAAAAAGTTTGGGAGATCGTCGTCCACATGACGTCCAACCCGAGGAAGAAATATGTACAGAAGATCTTAGGGTCGTTGACTGCTCAAGGTTGCTAGAAACTGTCACCTTCTTCTTATCTCAGGTATAATTCGTGAACCCTAATTTTTGCCTATAAAGGGTTAGAACACGTTTATATATGTTTAACTTTCTAATGATTAATATGCACACCAATCTATGGGTTTGAAAATCTTTAGTTCTATCAATTGGTATCAGAGCCGGTATTGGATCTGCGTATCGATTGATGCATCTATGTTGACCAATAAAACACAATGTCGAATAATAGTCGGTAGATGTAGATCTGTTTTGACTCAGTTTTGTAAGCATCTTGGATCCAACTATTATGGTCAATTTATGTTTTGTTTGTGTTGTTTTAAACCAAAGACATGTCTTGGCTACTGTTGTTGTTCATAGATATAATTAAAATCACGAGGATTGATCGTACTTATTTATTTAATTTATTTAATGTAGATTATGTGTGAACTCCTTTGGGAGACATAGGATTAATATAATTTTACATATAATCTGAGCAGCGCACTAGATCCAAGCACAGTTGAAGAAGAAGCAGGATATATGGCAATAATAGTTGGATATTTATCTTTTATTGTTATATTTTAGTTTTTCTGGTTATTCATGTTAATTATTTTGTTGATTATTTGTTATAACTAAGTCCACATTAATTATGGTCACATGAACATGAATCAACTAGTAGGAAAACCCTCACTGTTAAATAACTAAGTGGGAGAGGAAAGTTATTTAATATAAATTCTATGGTCTCTATTGCTGGTTTGTAGGTGATATAGTTATACTTGCATGTTGTCTTTAGTGCCTTCCTCTATATCGGACAAGTGTAATTAAGTAATGATATACACTTAGATACAAATAATGGTATCCTCCCTATCTGAGTCAATGCTATTATTGTAGGACCAAAGCCAGACCAACAAATTAATTTTATTTGTCATAAAGTTTGGTTGACATGGGAATAAAATTAATAACAAAATCTTCTAGGACAAATATTGAATTTGTATACGTCTACATCATCGTGGCATGCTAAATTTATGGTGTTTAAGGTGTTGGTGAATTTTTATTATTATTTTAAGGGTATCAATATTTATTTAATTCAAAAAGTTTTGCCCTGCATAATAGTTAATTATGTGATTTTCAAGATTTCAAAAATGGGTTCTTTCTGTCCAGTTATGGTGATTCTTAAAGAAAACAAACTTACTGGCCTTAATTATATTGACTGGAAACGTAACTAAGATATTATCCTAACTGCTGAATAGTACACATATGTACTAATGAGAAATGTCCACCTAAGCCTGATGCTAATTCTGATAAAGAGGTCAAAAAGGCTTATAAAAAGTGGATAAAGGCAGATAAGATGGAGCGGTATTACATTCTGGCATCTATGTCAAATGTACTGCAACATCAGCATCAGGCTATGGCTACAGCTTATGACATGATGTATAACCTCAAGGAACTCTTCGGACATCAGAGTAAAGCAACTAGGCAGTTTACTATGAAGTATTTGATGAATACGAAAATGGCTGAAGGTACGCCAGTAAGAGATCATGTTCTCAAGATGATGGGTCATCTGAATAAGATGGAGATCCTTAGAGTTGAAATCGATAGGGAATTCTATGTCAATATCATTCTCGGGACTCTGCGTAAAAGTTTTGGCACGTTTTGCCTCAACTACAACAAGAATAAAAGGTTGTATAGTTTGGCAGAATTTATGAAAGAGCTACAGGATGCTGAAGCTCTTTTTAAACAGAGTGGTCATATTTATGTTACTGAAAAGGCTTCTACTTCTAAGCCAAAATACGGTAAGAAGAAGAATAACATTCAGAAACAAGTAAACTCAGCAAATAAGGGCATGGAACCTTAAGGCGCTGTGAAAAAGCCGAAAGACAAATGTTTCAAGTACAAAGGGTCAGGACATTGGAAGAGTGACTATCCACTTCTCAAACAAGGAAACAAAGAAGATATATCCCATTTACTAGAAGTTGAAACATGTTTAGTGGTGTTATCTACCAGCACCTGGTGTGTAGATACATGAGCCACTAATCATGTTAGCAATTCATTGCAGGTGTTCCAGAGAACCAGATGGCTTAGTGATGGAGATATATGCTTATTCATGGGTGACGCTACAAAAGTGGCAGCTGTTGCAGTACGAGATTTTATTTATCTTTTGGTAGAAATAAGTCTGACATTAAAAGATTGTCTTTATGCACCTTCACTTAGAAGGAATTTGATTTTTGTTTCTATGCTAGTTAATGGATATTCATTTATTTTTATAACAAGATTATTATTAGAAAAAAGTAAGCAATTTATCTGTTCTGGTGTATTAGTAGATAATTTATATATCATTAATCCTATTTCACCGACCATACAACAAATGGAAATAAATAATACGTCTTCCAACTTAAATAAGAGAAAAGAACATTCTTGTATGAACCAAACATATCTTTGGTACTTGTGATTAGGCCATATTAATCTAAAAATTATTCAAAGACTGGTTACAGATGGACCTTTGAGTTTATTAGAAGTGGAGGCACTTTCAGTCTGTGAATCCTGCTTGGAAGGTAAAATGACCAAAAGGCCTTTTAAGGCAAAGGGGTATAGGGCCAAAGATGTGTTGGAATTGGTTCATTCTGATTTGTATAGGACATGACGATCCAGACTAGAGGTGGCTCTTTGAATATTTTGTCACATTCATTGACGATTATTCAAGGTATGGATACATTTACTTGATGCGCCGTAAGTCTGAGTGCTTTGAGAAATTCAAAGAGTACATGACTGAGACGGAGAAACATCATGAAAATGTATTAAGTCATTATTTTCAGATCGTGCTGGCAAGTAACTTTTTAGAGAGTTTAGGGATTACTTCTCAGAAGTTGGGATTGCGTCCCAATTGATTGCACTTGGAACACCCTGACAGAATGGTGTAGCAGAAAAAAGGAATTAGACTTTTTTGGAGATGGTTAGATCAATGATGAGTTATTCGGATTTGCCAGACTCATTTTGGGGACATGCCTTAGAGACTGCAACTTATATTCTGAACTTGGTACCTTCTAAGTCAGTACCTTCTACTCCCACAAAGCTGTGGACTGAGCAAAAGCCTAGTCTAAAATATGTTCGAATTTGGGATAGTCCAGCACATGTGCTGAATGGGAACACATATAAGTTGGAATCTCGTACAGAATTACACTTGTTTGTAGGCTATCCAAGAGGAACGAAAGGAGGTCTATTTTATAGTCTTAAGGATCATAAGGTCATTGTTAGCACCAATGTCCGATTCTTAGAGGAAGACTATGTGATGAACCATAAACCCATGAGTAAAGTTGTTCTAAAAGAATTAAGAGAAGAGACACCTAATACTTCAATGCCAACAGTACAAGAGGAGGAACCACAAGTAACTGCACAATATGTCATAAATGTTACACCATAACCCATAGTACCTCATCATAGTGGGAGGGTTGTTATACAACCGGACAGATTTATATTCTTGGGAGAGTCCTCAGACTTTGTCCCTGAGGAACAAGACTATGATCCCTGCACCTATAATGAATCACTACAAGATAAATGTTGAATCGTGGCAAAAGGCAATAAAATCAAAAATAGAATCAATGGATTCCAATAAAGTCTGGGAACTTGTAGAACCACCTATTGGTATAAAAGCCATTGGATGCAAGTGGATCTATAAGAGAAAAAAAGGAACAAATGGCAAGGTTGGGACCTCTAAAGCACGACTTATTGCAAAAGGTTTTACTCATAAAGAGGGTATTGATTATAATGAAACCTTTTTGCCAGTAGCCATGCTAAAGTCTATCCAGATTCTTTTATCTATTGCTCATCTCGATTTTGTTGGCAAATGGATGTCAAGACAGCTTTCCTTAATGGAAGTCTTGAAAAAAAATATCTATATGAAGCAACAGGACGGGTTCATTGAAAAAGGCCAACAACATCTTGTTTATAAGCTCAAGAAGTCCATTTATGGACTTAAGCAAGCTTCCAGATCTTGGAACATCTGTTTTGATCAGGTGATAAAATCCTATGGATTCGATCAATGTCCAGATGAATCTTGTGTGTAGAAAAAGTGTGACAAAAACGTGGTAGTATTCCTAGTACTTTATGTGGATGGCGTATTGCTCATTAGAAACAATATGAAGGTATTACCTAACGTAAGGTATACTTATCCAAACAGTTTGATATTAAGGACTTGGAAGAAGCAGGTCACATCCTTGGGATCAAAGTTTTACGAGATCGGAAGAAAAGGATATTAGGCTTATCTCAATCGGCCTATATCAATACTATATTAACTCGTTTTAGCATGCAAAATTCCAAAAAATGTTTTCTACCTTTTAGACATGGAATAGCTCTATCAAAGGAATAGTGTCCCAGGACACCTAAAGAAATAGAGAACATAAAAGCGGTTCCTTATGCTTCGGTAGTAGGAAGCTTAATCTATACAATACTATGTACGAGACCAGACATCTACTTTGTCATAGGCTTGGTTAGCAGATATCAGTCTAACCCAGGACAAGATCACTGTACTATGGTAAAGCATAGTCTGAACTACCTGAAAAGGACTAAAGATTATATGCTAGTTTACCAGGCAGATAATTTAGTACCCTTGGGGTATACAGACTCAGATTTTTAGTCAGATAGGGATGCCATAAAATCTATCCCAGGTTATGTTTTTACCTTGGGAGGTGGAGCCATAGTATGGAGGAGCATCAAGTAAAAATGTATTATTGATTCTACCATGGAAGTCAAGTATGTAGCAGCCTCTGAGGCAGCCAAAGAAGCAGTTTGGCTCAGAACTTTCTATTGGACTTAGATGTGGTACCTAGTTTGCCTAAGACTATTATATTTTATTGTGATAATAGTGGTACAGTTATAAACTCGAAGGAACCACGAGCCCATAAGATAGGTAAACACACTGAGCATAAGTACCACCTGATACGAGATATCATAAAAAGAGTAGATGTTGTTATGACCAAGATAGTATCAGCAGACAACCTAGCCGATCCCTTTACAAAGAGCTTACAGGCTAAGGCTTTTAATAGTATTGTTGAGGGAATGAGAGTCAGATGGATGGCCACATGACTTTAAGTATAAGTGAAAGATTTGTAACAGTATACTAAAAAGCAATACTTTGAGTATAAGTGGAAGATTGTTAGGGTTATATACTAAAAGCATCACTTTTGTATTAACTATATTTTCTTATTATTTTTGAATGAGAATCATATGGACAAATATTGGCATTTTATATTTGTTATATGTTAATGCAAAGTGCCTGATATACTACATTGTAGATAATATGGTGTGTGGTGACACATAGAAGATCATATTATCAGTCCCTTATAGAATATATAAATAGTTCACAACCTAGATGGATTTGGACAAACAATTAGTAAGGTTGTAGTGTAATATAGTATTAGTCTATCTTGACCAAAGAATTATACTAGTGCACTTTGTGTGTATTGAACAGGACCACTTGAGATTGTTTTCTTTGTAGTGACTACATAAGAGAACAAATATCTCTGTTATTATGGATGCTTGTGCTCTTAATCCGGATATAATAACAGACACGTATATGTTGTGTGCATTACTTTGAAACATAAAGGAGTGAGATCCATAATGAGTCAATAACCTCTATGAATTGGGTAATGACATTATGTGTATGACGGGATGTTGATTATAAAATGAATTCATGTCCCGATGTATCAGATTAATGATGTCCCCTTAAGGAACTCATAAGGATTGTCATATAAAATCGACAGATGGATTATATCTGATATGACAAATAAAGTTGAGTAGTACTACTTAAGGATAAAATATGTCGATTAATATAGTTGTCAGTAACTTATTTTGATTGACGGACATTCGATATCTTAACATGGGGGGACAAACAAGCATATAATAAGAAGGAGCCCATAAATGTAATTTAGGATTAGGAAGGTAGTACAACAATAGCTCTTCAGTGGACCGAGCTATTATTAACATGCCTGGGTTGTATGTTCGGGCTGAACACGGGATACCTAGACCCGTTAGACCTAAACCTAATTTTTCTCATGGTCCCTGCCGTTGCCTACATGTACCCTTTATTCTCCAGCAGTTATATGAATCCTAAGAAGAGCATCTTTCTCTAATTTGCCCATCATGAGAGGAGATAAAGGGAGGATAGTCGAGAGAAAAAAAGGGTTGGAAGATTGTCGTCCACACGATGTCCATCCCGATGAAGGAATACGTACAGAAGATCTTGGGGTCGCTGACTGCTTGAGGTTGTTAGGAACTGTCGTCTTCTTTTCATCGCAAGTATAATTTGTGATAGCTAATTTTTGCCTATGAAGGGTTAGAACATGTTTATATCTGTTTAACTTTCTATGATCAATACGCACACCAATCCATGGTCTTGGAAATCCTCAGTTCCATCATCTATACCATATCTATACCATGATAACATAATGCCATACTTGTGAGCCCCCTGAATTTTAGTGTTTATTTTAAATTTTTCTAAATAAATTATTTTCAATAAATATTTTTATTTAATTTTTTGTCCATTAAATGTTCTTTTTCGTGACTTTAATTTTTGAAGCGCCAGGGATGTCAGTCTCTGAAAACCTTTATAAGTTTTGTAGTTGGCAAGTTTATCTTTATTTTGATATATGATGTCCCACTCAAACTTTTTTTATTGTATTCTTTCTGCATCACATAACTTTCGAATCAATTTAGGCCAGTTGACAATTCCCACTTTTATTTATGATTATCATATGCACATTGCCATGACTTTTAATTTAGGAGCACAAGATTAGTTATGTTCTCAAAACCAATTTCACATGCATGATCTAGTCAAGACACCCTACACCCATGACCTTTGTGTCCCACTCAGACATACCATCTTGTGCTTTATTTTTATCGCACAACGTTCCTGACACAAGACCCAATCTTAATTCATCCTACGGAGTCACATTTATTTTCAACATGAATTTGGGACACCATTTCGACCCAAACATGTCCACCCAAAATATGGACACGAATCACATTAAGCCTACTAAACACATGACCCTTTTGTACCATTCAATTTAGCCCCCCGCATGTAACTTATTTACCTGTGATCATAAATGATCTAAATAATAGTCATGGTCGCACCAAGCCTAAACCTAGCCCAATCTAACCCAAGCCACATAACCCAAGGGCATGTGACCCCCTCCCCCAAATACTAATATTGATATATTTTTATTATATCCTAGAAGTATTGGGATCAAGGGCTTTCCATATGTAAATATATATATATATAATTGTCAATGGGCTAAATCATTAATTAGATTACCCACATATTTCATCCATTTAAATACCTACTTAATTATTGACCTTATTATTATTAAAATAAGAGTGACAGAACTATATAGTAACACAAGTATATAAGATTTGTCAATATGGATTAATATCACTGGCTTGACCCAATACCTAAAATTAATGAACTAATTTACTTTCCTTAAAAGACTCAACTCATACATTTAACCTAATCCCCACACTCAATCCTAGCCATTGGTTTATCCTTCATTAATCCACCACACATTCCTACATGACACCCACTCACTCTCACACCCCTTGGCCAGCCCTAATCCACAAACCTCTCTCTCTTAGTTTTTGAAAAGATTCCAAATATATCTCTCTCTATTTTATTACATTCACATCCACTCTTCATAACATCTTTCTCTCTCTCCTTCATACAAACACCACCCCACACACCAGCTGCATTTGGCCGAACTCTCCTCCTCCTTCATATTTTCCTTTCTCCTTCTCCTCCTTTCTTGCAAGAGCTCCCTCACCATCTCCATTCAACCGAAACCATCACCCCCATCTCCATCACAGCTATCATCATCTTCTCCCTCACTATCTCCTTCTCCTCCCGAGTTGCTCCAGCTGCTGCTACTGCCGCGAGCAAGGCACGACCAGGCGTAGCCATGCCACGCACACGTGTGCAGGCACGCACAAGGAATCACAGCACAGCAATCGTGTACATGCACACAAGTAGCAGGCACGACACTACCACCTTGCAGCCACCGATGACCTCCCTGACCAGCCATCGCCAGGCGCGTGTAAGCAGCATCGCATAGGCGTCAGAGCAGCTGTGGCTGCAGCGCGGCGACGATTGTGCATCGCCGCCGTGACACCCCCCTTGACTTGGGGACTACGGACAAACCCCCTGGGTGGTCATCGACCACCCCGATTCGTACAGTAGTCGATTCGTGCATGGACAAGATCCCGTCGACGCGCGCGAGAAATGACAAGTCAGAAGTGCGCTTCATCGCAGCAACTTTGTACGTGTTTTCTGGGCAATCCGACCATTGGATCGATGAACTCTTTGCTCCATTCCAATCTTGATATATACCCCTTCACTCATGTAAAGTTTCACCCGTTAATTGGATTGTTTGATAGATCAAAGCCGACCACCAAGTTGACCATTTAAATTGTGTCATTTTTGGACAATTTTGTGGAGCCAAATTTGTAGACTCGTATCTCCATTGTCGTAGCTCTGTTTTATGTGCTACCAGTTCCTGTGCATAGCTGGTATAACCATCTTCTTTTTTCTCAAGTTTCGTTTTATTATGAGCTTGTTTGATTGGTTGAATTTGATGACAAAGTTGGCCGTCCGAATTCATAATTTTTAACTTGTAAAATTCTAATTTTGAACTCGGGACTCCGAATTCCAATTCTAACACCACCAATTGACTTGTGGCATCATTCTCACATGAATTCATATAAATTTTGCTAGATTTGGTGGACGTGGTCCCTAGCACGTATTTTGCTGCAAAGCGGGCCCCATAGTCTGAGTCAACAGACCATTTTGAGATCGGCTCATCGAAATCCGATTATGGATATCCCGTTGAGTTCATATCATCATTCTGGATTCATGGACATATAATTTGTTAGGTTTAGTGGACTTTTATCGTGACATATTTTTCGGTGCAAAGTGGGTCCAACAACGGACACCATTTTAACCCGAAATTATCTTTTTTTCCTCTGTGTCCAAATTGGACTTATGGATAGGCTATCCTGGCTAATTGGACCATTCTGGACATTTTGGTGATGTTTGTTTCATCATCCGACAACTTCTATAGATGTTTTCTCTATGTATCACTATTAGTTATAATTAATTCTTTTTATGGTCATATTTCGGAATTAGTGCAATAGAACTGAGATCAGTCGATTCCAGTGATCTCACATCGCTGAAATTGACAAGATGACCATGTAGATCTTTATGATAAGATTGCTAATCTTACGGTTGATCATCTTATCTCGATTTGCGTGTCGTAGGTTTCGATGTACGAATAACGAGGTGCAACTTGATATTTTAATAATCTACAACTTACAATTCATATTATTATTAGCTTATATATATATATATATTTTTTTATTTTTATATATATATATATATATATATATATATATATATATATGAATGGTTTTGTAAAACTCTAAATGATTTTGGGTTTCTAATATTACCTAATATATTTTCTAAAGAAAATTATAGTTTCTAAATATTATGAATGATTTGTAGATAGATATGTATTTGTAATTATTATTTTCCCTTAAATTGTAAGTCATGACTATTATAGTCGTTTCCTATTACTCATCTCTATTATCGTGCCAAGTCCTGATTCTAGACTTTATATATCAAACTAGGCTATTTGGACTATTCTGGACTCAGTGGAACCGCATGTGCCATTGTTTGAGACCATCTTGTGGAGATTAGCATCATACTTATTCCATGTCGACACATACGTGTCGTGCACGCCAACTTCCAACTAAATTGAGGCGAGTACATCCTTTGATGGTTTTTATCGCTTTGATATCTACTATATCTGATTTAGTTGTAGTTTTTATTTGATTCTCGACACGAGGATACACAGACTAGTAAACGTTGGATCCCGTCATGAGATGTTAATCCTGGTTTACCTGGTATATTGGTGCATGTCTTGTTCTTGACTATTGTCCTTGTACTTGTATAGACATCGATTTTAAAGGGGATTTGCTACCCTCTTAAAGAATTCCGTGTCGTAATGTGCTATTGTTGGATCTATTATACTGCTCGGGGATGGAGAGTTATTAGAGGTTACGTGATTAATTCCCCACCTGTCACTTTCTGTGCATAGCTCCACCCTCACCGTACGTAGGGTGTAGCCTGACCTGATACTACTGGAATAATAGCTTTCCATTTTGGCCGACCTGATCTCCAGGTTTACCTATGCTTGTTCTTGTACGTAGCCAGTCAAATGGAACAGTTAGATCTTGACCCAAGCCGATTACATAACACTCTAATATCTCAAGGTACCGTTTATATTTTATATTGTACATCAGATGTTCCTGTACCGCTTTACATTCTACTATTTCACATCATGACATGATATTTAGTTCACTGGTACTATTTTACTTCATGTCTTGATATTTCATCTTGTATTCCATTATAACTGTCGCTTATAGTATTTGTCAATTCACTTTTAACTGCTGTTAGTTTATGTACTCATTCCCATCCCGACTGGATAAGTTGACAAATTTTAGGAATTGTTATGTCCCATATTATTGGACTACAGGATGATGCTAGCTAAGGTGGATCTCGATATTCTTTCACCGTGAGTTTTCTCCCGAGAGTTCTAGGCCTGTTAGTTTGATTTAGTTTTTGTCATTTTTTTGTCTCTGATACATCATCTGATCATTTATAGATTCTAGTTGTTCTAGTGATACTGTTATCTCTTCTTATGCATATCTTCTTAGATGTTTTTGATTGGAGTACATATTGTTGTATAGATCATCTAGATGTTGTAGATATTTATTGGGTACTTGACATTGTTCTACCACAGATACTGTGGCGTAGGCTTGGCGTGGCCCATGTACTCGTGCCCGAATATCCGGGTGCGGGTCATGACAATACCCTATTCTACCATGGTATACCACATCATATCTATTCTATACCTTCCCACATGTATCCCTACTACCTTACTTCATCTCTCTCTCTCTCTGTGTCTATATTATATATATATATATTATATATATATATATATATATATATATATATATGCCCACTTGTCCCCTCTTCCGTTCTCCGGCAATGCTTTCACCTGGTGTATAACATGCAAGAAGGCGCCCGCAGACAATACTTCCGTCTGGATCGTGTGCTGGTAGACAACCTGTAGGCCGACTTGGATCTCATCACAAACCTCTCTCACCTAAATACCACAGAATCGGACCATTCCCTTTTCTTGATGGAGATCAGCAGCAACTCCACTCAGATCAAAAAACCTTTCCACTTCCTGAACTTGTGGAGCCACCACCCTCATTTCAGGAACATCGTGGCCTCCGCGTGGAGATCAACCAGCAACCCTGACCCACTCGTCCGCGTAGCAGTCAAACTCAAAGCCACCAGGTGTAAGCCCCCTAAATTTCTAGGATTTATTTTTGAATTTCCTAAATGATTTATTCTCGATAATTTATTTTATTTAATTAATTTTGATCATTAAATGCTCTTTACCGTGACTTAGAATTCTAGAGCATCAGGGATACCAGTCTCTGAAAACTTTCTTATTAAAGTTTGTAGTAGACGAGATTATCTTCATATTGATATATCGTGTCCCACTCGAACTTGTTCCCTTGTGCTCCATTTACTTCGTGCAACTTTCAGGTCAATTTAGACCAATTTATCGTCTGTCGTAATTTGTGACTTAATTTCTAACTTAATTTTCGGGCCCGACATCGGTCCAATCCAGTCGACCCAATATATGGCCCTGGCCTGTTTTGAGCCCACTATGCACGTGCCACTTGCGTGCCACCGATTTGATCTCTCTTGTGCTCATATTCCATCCGTGATTTTAATTGGTTTAATTTATTATTTTAATTAAATCTTGGCCCCAAGCTTGTCCAAACTTGGCCTAACACCCAACCCAATTTGGTGTAACCCCTGTCATGACTGCCCATACACCCCACTGATATTTTTCTCTCGTTCTCCTACTCAAAATATCTATTTCTCTTTCCTTGTATATATATACACACATGTATATATACATATAATATAAATACATATATATTTAATCTCTCTCTCTTTTCACCCATCACCTCACTCTCTCTCCTTTCCTCTCACATCAGTAACACCACCCCACAATGTGGCCGAACCCCACACCCCTCACTCTCTACTTTTCTCCTTCTCTCTCTTTAAATATCTATTGCTCTAAATATCTATATATCTCTCTCTCATTAAATATCCCACTCTCTTTATATATAAATATATACACACACACAAATATACAACTCCTTCTCTCTCTCTTATTAACACACACACACACTACTCCCCTCTCCCAACAGCCGAACCATACCCTCCCATTCCTTTCTTTTTCCTCACTCTATTATTTTCTTCCATTCAAACACCATTATCACCATTACCATCTTCACAACCACACCATCACCACCAACCCAAGCACCACCCCAGTCGCCACCACCATCATCCCACTTCTTCTCCTTCTCCTCCTCCCTCTCCAGCCATGCCGCCGTCGCAGCGCTGCACCGCCGCCGTGGCCGTGCCGCCGCCGCCGTGGCCATGCCGTCGCCGCCCAGGCGTGCGCTGCAGCAGCAATTGCATGAAGCAACATGGCAGCAGCAGCAAACAGCAGCTGTAGCAGTGCCGGCGATCGCGCTCGCCGACGGCCAACCACAGCCGCCGACTACCTCCGGTCGCCATCGCCGTCGCGCCTTGGACGCGCGCAGCCCGGTGTGCCACCCCCTGGCAGTGGGTCACTTCCCTGAGCCTCACATGAGGTCGATTTCGACTTCGAAATCGAAGTTCCGTCGACGCACGCGAATGGTTAAGCCAGAATACGCGTCCCAAAACAGCGACTTCGTGCACATTTTCTGGACAATCCAACCGTTGCATCGTCGCATTCCTTCCTCTATTACAATATCGGTATATAGCTCTTCACTCCCCTCAATTTTCGTCCGTTAATTTTATCGTTTGATACATCAAAACCGGCCACCAAGTTGACGTTTTAATTTGAACTATTTTTGGGCAGTTTCGTGGAGCCAACTTCGCGAGATCGTATCTTCATCGTCGCAGCTCCATTTAGTGCACCGTCAGTTCCTGTGTAAAGCTGGTATAACCCTCTTCCTGCCATTTCAGTTTCGTTTCATTGTGAGCACATTTTATTGGTTGAATTCAACGCCAAAGTTGGCCGTCCGAATTTTTAATTTCCAACTTGTAAAATTCTGTTTTTGAACCCGAGACTCTGGATTCAATTTTTGATACCACCACTAGACTCTTGGTGTTGTTCTGGCATGTTTTCATATAAAGTTTGTTAGATTTGGAGAACGTGGGCCCTGGCACGTATTTCGGTACAAAGCGGGCCCTACCGTCTGGGTCAACGGAACTTTTGACGTCGTCTCATCGGAATTCAATTCTGGATATACCGTTGGGTTCATATCATCATTCTGGACTCGTTGACATATAATTTTCTAGGTTTTAGTGGACATTGGTTCTGGCACGCATTTCGGTACAAGTCGGATAACAATATCCGGGTCAACGGATCATTTTGAGTTCGGCTCATCGGAATCCAATTCTGGATATACTATTGGATTCGTATCGTCATGCTGGATTCGGGAACATATAATTTGTTAGGTTTAGTGGACTAGTATTCTTCCACATTTTTTGGTGCAAAGCGGGTTCGACACGGACACCGTTTTGACCCAGAATTACCTTTTTGCCCCTGTGTCCAAATTGGACTTATGGATAGGCTATCCTAGCTGATTTGACCATGCTGGACACGTTAGTGATGTTTGTTTCACCATCCGACAATATCTGTAGGTTTTTACCATATTATTATAATCTTTCTTCTTTGTTTGTATTTTGAGATCCATCAATTCCAGTGATTTCACAACCACTGAAATTGAATGTGTTGATCCTGTAGATGTTTATAGGGACTAGCTTTGACCCTGTTTGACCATGGTTGACTACTTTGACTGAACGTCAAAGTCGAGTCAACATTTGACCTAGTTTAACCTAGAGTTAACCAGAGTTGACTAGAGTAGACCAGTTGACCAAAGTCAACTGTAAGTCAACCCTTGACCCAGTTTGACCTAGTTTGACTTGGTTTGACTTCCTGTGACCTAGATTGACCTAGATTAATCATGTCTAACACTGTTGAACCCTAATTAGCTTAATATATATATCATCTTTAGGTCTGTGGCATCACTCTGAGCATCGACCCCATTTGACAGCTCAGGACCGCAGGCGAGTACATTCACTGATAGTTTTCATTGTCTTGATATTTGCTATATCTGATTCAGTTGTAGTGTCTTACTTGATTTTCAGTCACGATAGTTCACGGACTAGTATACGTTGGATCATGACATGAGATGTTGTTCCTGGATTTTCTTGGTATATATGTACATTTCCTGTCTTGTTCCCTGTACTTGTATAGACACCAATTCCTGAGAGAGAGTAGCTATCCTCTTAGGGAATCCCGTGTCATGATGTGTCATGTCCAGATCCATTATACTATTCAGGGATGGGAAATTATTAGAGGTTATGTGATCAAAGCCACCCTGTTACTATATTCTTATGCTTGCGCCACTCTCACCTCACGTAGGGTGTAGAAGATTCCTCCGTGTATTTGTTATCCAGGTTGGCCGACACGACCCTTTCCAGAGATTTTTTGTGATTGTCGGGCCAAGTGGATAACCTGTCCTATCACTTACTCAAAGTCGAGCACATAACGCTCTAATAATTCAAGGCACATTATATATTTACTTTATCTTATCTTATATCCTGCTCTGTTCTATATTCAGTACGTTCTCACCAAGCTATGATATTTTATTTACTCACATGCTCTACATGCCCTTATGCTATACCCTGATTGGAGACTAAGTTCTGTTCGGGAGAAGGGTTACAACCCCGGTCCTTGTTTGGTTTAAGGGTTTTAACTCAGCTTTCGAATGGTTCTCAAGTCGTCCTATATCCTTGTCTTGTATTTTATTATACTGTCTCTTATAGAATTTGTCAATTCATATGGAACTGTTGTTAGTGTTTGTACTTGCTCACTTTTTCTGACAGGATACCGTTAATAATATTTTAGGAGTTGTTATACCATTATTGGACTTCATGATGTTGCTAGCTGAGGTGGATCTCACTATTCTTCTATGTGAGTTACCTGGTAGTTGTTCTTAGTTCGTCTTGTTTTTCCTTCTTTATTTTCCTGTCTTATGATTCCTTCTAGTAGTTTCTAGTTATTCTTGTGCCTTAGTTATCTTTTCTGTCTTATATTCTTTGGATGTTGGGTTGTGATCTAGTACATTTGTAGTTGATGGACCTTCTAGATATAGTGTATATTTATTGGGTACTAGATAGCGTTCTACCGCCGATACTGCGACGTAGGATGGGCGTGGCCCACGTATTCGTATCCGTATATCCGGGTGCGGGTCATGACACGTTTTTAGTGGTGGTCCATGCTGGTCAGTCTTTGTAATTAATGCAAAGTCGTGGTAGTACTTGAGCTTTTCTGTACTACTGCGAGCTTGCCCTAGGATTAAGGTTGAGTCATAGAATATTTTAGGAATTTGGTACTCAGTCACATATTAGGAACTCTTGGTAGATTCCTAGGATGACCCCTGGGAATCTTATTTCAAACTTTTTGAAACTTTTCCTATTTGTTCTTGCACGTCCTAATTTTTGAAACATCTGTCCGTTATCAACTTTATTCTTTCTTGGAATGAGTTTGTGGACCCCAGAGGAAAGGTATAAGTTGAACTTATCTATCTTCTAGGTTGAGATGAGAATATGATTTGCCACTCTCATATCAGGTTGAGATTGTTTTAGATTATATTCCAATAATTTCCTTTTATCTTGACCTAGATAGTACCTTTGGACATCTCCTGAGAATTTTCTCCTAAACCCTATCTCGGAATCCATTTCCGCTAGTTTCTATTTACTTATCTTTGATTCGTTGTTGAATTTTAATTCTTGATGTTTGTTATTGACTTTGAATTTTATTTTGTTTGAAGATAAGTTTCTCTGGATTGAGTTAAGATATTCTGATAAACATATTTGATGATGACGATGAGAATGATAAATGTCTACTTTATTTATGGAGTTTAGAATTTATCGCAGTCATATTAGCTAGCCTGACAAGGACATGGAGCCTGATTTTGGATATACTATCCTAGTTATGGAATTTAGATTTTCTTGCAGCCATACCGGTTGGCGTGGTAAGGAATCTAGATGACATGATTATAGGGTGTATATCTTAGTTATGGACTCTATCGTTATTTGCATCTATGCTTACTGGCATGGCAAAAATTCTGGCAACATGATTTTGGATGGACGTGTATGGTTATCAGGTCATATCTTAAGTTGATTTACTTCTTTTACCAATTGAGCAAGATAATTCCTACCATTATTTCTTGTTTATCATTATTTTCTCTCCCATCGCATGATGATTTTCTCATCTTACCGTCATTTCCTTTGCCTTGTTTAGCTATGTCATGATTACACCAATCAACTATCTCGTATCTACTTCTGTCATCTATACTTTGAAATCTTTTTGAACTTTTGTATCTTTTTATCTTGGGAAAAGTCGAGGAAGTATCGTAATCATCTGTTTCGGAGTAGACGTTGGATCTTGTTAGTGTCGAAGCAGAGCGAGATGATTACCCCGACTTCCTTCTACAATCCTACATTTAGGTTTTCTTCCATAACAGAAGAAATTCAATTCCTTATCCTTGAACTATTTCTTAAAATTCAATATCGTAAGATTTTATCTCCTCTAATTTTGACCAGTCGATTTGGTCGTCTTGTTTTTCGTGCCAAAGAGTCTTGGTTGCTGACTAGACTCTAAATGACTTCAAATTCCTTTGTGACTTAGATTTTCATCCTTGGATGCTCGTGCCCAGCCTTCGTTGATCTTATTCTCCATCTTTCCCAAATTCTGATTTACTCGAACGTTGATCAATTTGATCGTGTTGAGACAAATTTCTTTATCGTGGTTGGATTTCAATGCTATTAACCCTTGTGCATTGACTTCTAATTTTGATCATATTTGAATTTTGAACAATCGTGCCTAAACTTTTTTAACCTTGATTTCATTTCCTGATTACATCCAAATTCCTTATGATTAGTCGTGCCTAGATGATTTGGCGTGACTAAGACAACTTGGGATTTCCTTGACCGTAATTTTAACGATCATAACTATATATTTTATCTTGCCTCAAACTCGTGCCTAAAATTTTTGACTTTCAATCACGACTAACTAGTGTGACTACAAAATTAGTCGTGTTAGAATTAAACATGTTTGACTTTCTGCCGTGCCTAATTGACTTGAGTTCCTTCCCAAATTTTGCTTTTAAGACTTTGATTTTGAATTCATGATTTATTCGTCATTCACAACTGAACTTGGATCTTGATCGTGCTGACGTGACCTGTAATCTGATTTTCCATCAAATTTGACCATCAATCGTGCTATACTCAAATTTTTCTCTCTATTTGCTTCTCTTAGCCTTGTTTTAGATCATGACTATTTGACTTTGATTTTCATGATCTTGATAATCTTAACCCTCAAATTGTGCTAAAAATCTTGAACCCTAATCGACTGTGTCGAAATAGATCTCCTTCGTACTTGAATTTTGATTCTCTAATCACTCGTGCTCAAGTTTCATTCCTGGTCATGACTAGATTTTCGATTTTCCTCGTTCTATTACAAATCGTTCCTAAGTGGTTAATCATCACAAATTTTTAACGCGTCTGAGTCTTAATTTCACCCATGACCAGATGGTTAATCCTTGATCAATGTTTGTGCTAAACATCTGATTATTCCTAACAATGTCCAATCACGTCATTTTCATCTTGATCGTGCCTATGTATAACCCTAAATCTAATTTCATCGAGCTGAAATCCTGTTAATCAAATTTTTGACTTGATTGTAATCGGACGAAGCTCAAGTTTTGATTTCATTGTCATATCTAAATCGTGCCGAGTGAACTTAGCCTATTTCCAATTTTAATCGCGTTCGAACTTGGATCGTATTTCATCATTTTATTAATCATATTCCTTAATCCTTGATCGGGCCTATAAGACCTTGACTTCGATTTTTGTTTGTGTCTGAAATTTTATCTCAACCATGCCAAACCTTGTTTTGGTCATGGTTAGCTTTTCATCTTGATCGGGCCTGTACGACTTTCGGGTTGATTTCTATCAACCTAAGTCCTATAGATCACCCCGTACTTGAACTTCATGTATATCTTCGATTCTCCTAATCGTCTCTAAAATTGTGCCCCAATGACTTGACTTATTTCTGAATCATGCACATATGGTTTTGTTCATATCATGATTCTATCGTGCCAAAATCCCTCATCGTGTCTGAACAATTTTGAATTGATTTTCTTGATCGTGCAAAACTCATCATTCTTGGATCGTGCCTAAAATATTGCCTAAATCTTCTATCATGTTTTAACCCTACTACCAACCTTTAATTTTGAGGACGAAATTTTTATAAGGAGGGTAGGATGTAATCCCCCTGAATTTTCGGGATTTATTTTCGAATTTCCTAAATAATTTATTCTCGATAATTCATTTTATTTAATTAATTTTGAACATTAAATAATCTTTACCGTGACTTGGAATTCTAGAGCATCAGGGACGAGATTATCTTCATGTTGATATATCGTGTCCCACTCGAACTTGTTCCCTTGTGCTCCATTTACTTCGCGCAACTTTCAGGTCAATTTAGACCAATTTATCGTCTGTCGTAATTTGTGATTTAATTTCCAACTTAATTTCCGGGCCCGACATCGGTCCAATCCAGTCGACCCAATATATGGCCCTGGCCTGTTTTGAGCCCACTATGCACGTGCCACTTGCGTGCCACCGATTTGATCTCTCTTGTGCTCCCATTCCATCCGTGATTTTAATTGGTTTAATTTATTATTTTAATTAAATCTTGGCCCCAATTTATCCAAACTTGGCCCAACACCCAACCCAATTTGGTGTAACCCCTGTCATGACTGCCCATACACCCCACTGATATTTTCCTCTCTTTTCCCTACTCAATATATCTATTTCTCTTTTCTTGTATATATATACACATATCTATATATATATATAACATAAATACATATATATTTAATCTCTCTCTCTCTCCTCTCACCCATCACCTCACTCTCTCTCCTTTTCTCCCACATTAGCAACACCACCCCACCATGTGGCCGAACCCCTCACACCTCTCTCTACTTTTCTCATTCTCTCTCTCTAAATATCTATATCTCTCTCTCTCTAAATATCCCACTCCCTTTATATATAAATATATACACTCAAACACAAATATACAACTCCTTCTCTCTCTCTCTCTTATTAACACACACACCACTCCCCTCTCCCATCAGCCGAACCATACCCCCACATTCCTTTCTTCTTCCTCACTCTATTATTTTCTTCCATTCAAACACCATTAACACCATTACCATCTTCACAACCACACCATCACCACCAACCCAAGCACCACCACAGTCGCCACCACCATCATCCCACTTCTTCTTCTCCTCCTCCTCCCTCTCCAGCCGTGCCGCCGCCATAGTGCCGTACTGCCGCCGCCGTGGCCGTGCCGCCGCCACCCTGGCCGCGTCGCCTCCGCCCTGGCGTGCACTGCAACGGCATTTGTGTGAAGCAACGCGGCAGCAGCAGCAAACAGCAGCTGTAGCAGCGCCGGCGGTCGCGCTCGCCGACGGCAAACCACCACCGGCAGCCGCCTCCGATCGCCGTCGTCGCTGCGCCTTGGTTGCGCACAGCCCGTCGTGGCACCCTCTGGTAGTGGGTTGCCTCTCCGAGCCTCACAGGAGGTCAATTTCGACTTCGAAATCGAAGTTCTGTCGACGCGCGCGAATGGTTAAGCCAGAATATGCGTCCCAAAACAGCGACTTTGTGCACATTTTCTGGACAATCCAACCATTGAACTGCCGCATTACTTCTTCCATTACAATCTCGGTATATAGCTCTTCACTCCCCTCAATTTTCGTCCGTTAATTTTATCGTTTGATACATCAAAACCGGCCACCAAGTTGACGTTTTAATTTGAACTATTTTTGGGCAGTTTCGTGGATCCAACTTCGCGAGATCGTATCTTCATCGTCGCAGCTCCATCTGGTGCACCGTCAGTTCCTATGCACAACTGGCATAACCCTCTTCCTGCTATTTCAGTTTTGTTTCATTATGAGCACGTTTGATTGGTTGAATTCGACGCCAAAGTTGGCCATCCGAATTCCTAATTTCTAACTTGTAAAATTCTATTTTTGAACCCGGGACTCCGGATTCAATTTCTGACACCACCAGTAGACTCTTGGCGTCGTTCTGGCTTGTTTTCATATAAGTTTTGTTAGATTTGGAGGACGTGGGCCATGGCACGCATTTCAGTACAAAGCGGGCCCCACAGTCCGGATCAACGGAACTTTTTGACGCCGGCTCATCGGAATCCAATTCTGGATATCCCGTTGGGTTCATGTCGTCATTCTGGACTCTTTGCCATATAATTTGCTAGGTTTTAGTGGACATTGGTTCCGGCACGCATTTCGGTGCAAGTCGGATACCAATATCTGGGTCAACGGGTCATTTTGAGTTCGGCTCATCGGAATCCAATTGTGGATATACCATTGGATTCGTATCGTCATCTGGATTCGTGGACATATAATTTGTTAGGTTTAGTAGACTAGTATTTTGTATATTTTTAGGTACAAAACGGGTCCGACACGGACACCGTTTTGACCCGAAATTACCTTTTTGCCCCTGTGTCCAAATTGGACTTATGGATAGGCTATCCTAGCTGATTTGACCATTCTGGACACGTTGGTGATATTTGTTTCACCATTAGACAACATCTGTAGGTTTTTACCATATTATTATAATCTTTCTTCTATGTTGTATTTTGAGATCCATCAATTCCAGTGATTTCACAACCACTGAAATCGAATGTGTTGACCCTGTAGATGTTTATAGAGCTTTGACCCTGTTTGACCATGGTTTACTACTTTGACTGAACGTTGAAGTCGAGTCAACATTTGACCTAGTTTAACCTATAGTTGACCAGAGTTGACTAGACTTGACCAGTTGACCAAAGTCAACGGTAAGTCAATCCTTGACCCAGCTTGACCTAGTTTGACTTGATTTGACTTCCTGTGACCTAGATTGACCTAGATTAGTTATGTCTAACAATGTTGAACCCTAATTAGCTTATATATATATATCTTATCTTTAGGTCTGTGGCATCACTCTGAGCATCGACCCCATTTGACAGCTCAGGACCGCAGGCGAGTACATTTACTGATAGTTTTCTTTGTCTTGATATCTGTTATATCCGATTCAGTTGTAGTGTCTTACTCGATTTCCAGTCACGATAGTTCACGGACTAGTATACATTGGATCATGACATGAGATATTGTTCCTGGATTTTCTTGGTATATATGTATATTTCCTGTCTTGTTCCCTGTACTTGTATAGACACCGATTCCTGAGAGGGAGTAGCTATCCTCTTAGGTAATCCCGTGTCATGACGTGTCATGTCCAGGTCTATTATACTATTCGGGGAGAGGGAATTATTAGGGGTTATGTGATCAAAGCCACCCTGTTACTATATTCTTTTGCTTGCGCCACTCTCACCTCACGTAGGGTGTAGCAAATTCCTCCGTGTGCTTGTTATCCAGGTTGGCCGGCATGACCCTTTTCAAAGATTTTTTTGTGATTGTCGGGCCAAGTGGATAACCTGTCCTGTCACTTACCCAAAGCTGATCACATAACGCTCTAATAATTCATGGCATATTTTATATTTACTTTATTTTATCTTATATCCTGCTCTGTTCTACATTCAGTACGTTCTCACCATGCTATGATATTTCATTCACTCACATTCTCTACATGCCCTTATGCTATACCCTGATTGGAGACTAAGTTCTGTTCGGGAGAAGGGTTACAACCTCGGTCCTTGTTTGGTTTAAGGGTTGTAACTCAGCTTTCGAATGGTTCTCAAGTCGTCCTATATCTTTGTCTTGTATTTCATTATCTCTTATAGAATTTGTCAATTCATATGGAACTGCTGTTAGTGTTTGTACTTGCTCATTTTCCTGACAGGATACCGTTGATAATATTTTAGGAGTTGTTATACCATTATTGGACTTCATGATGTTGCTAGCTGAGGTGGATCTCACTATTCTTCTATATGAGTTGTCTAGTTGTTCTTAGTTCGTCTTGTTTTTCCTTCTTTATTTCCCTGTCTTATGATTCCTTCTAGTAGTTTCTAGTTGTTCTTGTGGCTTAGTTATCTTTCATGTCTTATCTTCTTTAGATGTGGGGTTGTGATCGAGTACATTTGTAGTTCATGGACCTTCTAGATGTAGTGTATATTTATTGGGTACTATGAAGAACAAATAGGCAACTGTAGAGGGGGATGAATAGAGTTTATGACAATAATGTCCAATTAAAAATTTAAACTCTTTCACCAACAGTCAATAATCAGAGTAAATGCGGAAATAGTAAAGAGCGAGAAAGCGTACGCAAACACAACCGATTTTAACCTGGTTTTCCTCGTGGAGGACTAGTCCAGGCCTGAGAACTCTAGCTTAGGATTAAATCCACTATTTATGAAATAGTAGTTACACCCCGTGCCTTTTCTTCAGAAGAGCACGTCAACTTCTTACAGAGATCGCAGTGGCGATGCTTAGAATTTTTCAAGCAACTTCTTGAACTCTTGCACAAACTCCTAACTGAAAAGTATTGAGCACTTTGAGGCTTAGAGAGCTTGTGGCTATTAGATGAGAAGGGTATTGCTTGTATAAGGCTTTAGAGAGAAGAGAAGAGAAGATTGGATGAATAAAAATGAGAGAATTCATGGCCTATTTATAGGATACCAGATAGGCAGAATTCGGCCAGAATTCTGGGTCAAATATTTAAAAATTTGGCCGTTGGACAACTTACATCCAACCAACCCTAAAAATTAGGGTCCTGGATTTTAGGAGGCAGAGTTCGGCCCGAACTCTGTATGGAGGCAGAGTTCGGCCCGAACTTTGTCTCCAGAGCACAGAACTGGTCCAATGGGTAAATGAGCTTATTTAGATTTTTGTGGAGCTTTTGATTTGAGGTATGGGTATAGGTTAAGTCTCAAATTGCTCAGTACGACTCAGTTTACATATGTCTAGACTCAATAAAAGTGTAAAATACAGACTTAACACATTTAACATAGCAGGTGCGAGCTGTCGTCCGTCTTGTACTGAGTTCAGTCTTCATGTGTCGTATTGAAATATTACAAGTATCATGTCGTCAATTGTATCAATATTTGGTTGACTGTGATTTTGTGTCAACAATCTTCCCCATATTGATAATTGACAAAATGATATTTTTATATTCAATATTCATACCTGGACACATTAAAGAGCAGTAGCGTAGCTTCCCGTAATCAGTGCAGAGCTATCAGTAGCTCCCCCGTAAACATTGCTCTGTTCCTGTTGTCCTGATACAAACATTCTTTCCCAAAGCACAGATACACAATGATATGATGATGAATATAGCAATATATTTCTCCCCCTTTTGGCATTTATCAAACAACCAGAAATAATGACTAGCAAGCACAACAATAATAATAAACTGCATAAACTGATAAACGGCAGAATAAAATATCTCAAGAGTCACATAAAAAGTTCTAATACAACCAAAGAGCAGAATAAAAACAACTACATTAACTAAAAATGCAGAAAAACATAAACTACGATCCTCAGCAGCAGCAGCAAGTAGAAATCCATATCCATCATCGAGCTCGTGAAGGCCCAGCGTCGTCGGATGGATCAGTGAAGGAACGACGAGGGTCCACGAAAGTCGCATCCGGATCCAGGTAGCGGATAACCCAAGGGTCATCGATACGGTATCCATCGCGAGCAGGGTCCCGCTCCATAGGAATAGGCATAGAAGGATGTCGGGACATAGAGTACCGAATATCGTATAGTGAGTTGCTGATGGCATTCATCTGCAGGGTGGTTCGGTAGTCAAGCTGAGTCCAGCGATCATCCTCTAAAGTGAATCGATCGCGTATCACAGTCTGTAGTGACTCAAGAGTAGAAGGAGGAGGAGGCGCATCCTAGACAAGAGGAGGTGTGTCGGGCTCATCGTCAGAGTGCTCAGACGTAGCAGGTGAGCCAACTGCTGCCTGAAACCGCCGTGCCTTGGAGAGGAAGACAGGGACAGGTAGGAATTGGCACTCATCAAGAGGTACACGAAGACACGAAAGATCATAGGAAGATAAAGAGCATAAACCAAGGATCTTGGCTTCTTCCTAGCATTAATCATCCGGTCCATCATGGTATGTTGAAGATTAAAAGGAACATAAAAATGGAGGTGATACAAAGCAGAGATTTCAAAGTATGTAACCTCACCAGTTGATCCTGCTTTGGGCAGAATCGTGTTAAAAATAATGCGATGAAGTTCATAAAAGTAAGGATTGAGAAACTTAGCGAGAAGCTTGCGAGGACGTGTGTTAGGAGTACACAAATCATCCTTAAAGCTTTCTAGGGATGACCCATCGGAGAATTGGAACTTGCGTGCTTCAACAAGTTTCTCCCATGAGTTTGGCTCCGAAATTTCAAGGTGTTCGGCCATGTCAAAATCATCAAAAGAAATATCAATGCCCGCAACACATGAAAATAGATGTGTATCATTGTGAGTAAGGTTGCAATAAAATATTTTTATGGCATTGAGATATATAACCGAATTGGTAGTGACAAGTTCATCAAGACATAGATCATGAAATAATGAATCATATTGTGAAAAGATAGTAAAATTTATAGGATGACCTGCATACACAGGACGTGATCGAAAATCACTAAACCACTCATTGGAAGCGTCTAGTGATACAAATATCTGATCATCGTACGTGTTGGGGTCGAGTGGACGAGGTGGGTTGAACAACGGATGAATAGGTTGTTGATTTAGTTGTTTAAAGGGTTGTTCAACACGAGAAGGAGCGTTCGAAGAGGACGCACCCTCGGTTCGAAGTCTCTTCCCTCTATTCAACAACTTGGGAGCCATGAAATAATGAAGAAAATTGAGAAAATTTAGATGGAGAGAAGTGTGAAAATATACCTCTATTTATTGATGAAAGAGAATGGTAAGAGAATCCTTCTCCTTTAATTTTGAGAAGAAAGTTGCACTAGGATGGAAGAACTAGGGTTAGGGTTTGAAGAAAAGTAGTTTGGAGAAGTTTAGAAGGTGGCAATGGAGGAGAAAGAAGAGGAGAACCCGGTTTTAAGTGTAAGGGCTCGAATGATCGGAACAATTTTGGACCATTGGATCAAAATTTGATCAGCGGCTGAGCCTGCGTTCGGTTCTGGAAGGACCAGACCGAATTCGTCTCGAACTCTAGGTTAGGCAGAGTTTGGCCCGAATTCTGGTTTCTGTGGCCAGAACAGAAATCAGGCTAAAAAGAAGTTTGATCAAATAAGTGAGACTAAGAGGAATACGATAATGGATAGATGCATATACAAAATAAGAAAACCAAGTAGGGAATAACAAAAAGTCAACGCTGAATCAAAGTAAAGTTTGAAAATTTAAATTTTAGCATGTGATAAATAAAAGTATACCACGTAATAAACAAAGAATTATGCCATAATTCAATATTTTGAAGCTGCAATGGGGTAGCTGCAGGGGCCGGATCCCAGCTAGCGCTAGTCCTGAGGACTAGTACACCGTGTCGCTTAGGCTTTTACGCCTTGTTGTCAGAAGGACCCTTTCGGCTTGTACCCATAGCAATTTCATCATAAAGAATCAAGACATCATCGATATTTATGCAGGTTACTTTAATGAATAACAACTTCATCCAAAATTCCTAATTCACGACAAAGAAAGTTGAAACGCTCTTCGGATAGTAGTTTTGTAAAGAAATCTGCTAGCTGATGATCAGTGTCAATAAATTCTAAGTTAATAGTGCCATTTTGCTGGTGATCACGCAAAAAATGGTGACGTATTTCAATGTGCTTCGTGCGTGAGTGACATATGGGGTTCTTAGTGAGATTTATAGCACTAATGTTGTCACAAAATATAGGAATGTGCATAAAAGATAAGTTATAGCCTTCAAGGGTTTGCTTCATCTACAGAATTTGTGCACAACAACGACCAGCTGTAATATATTCAGCTTCAGTTGTGGATAGTGCGACAGAATTCTGCTTCTTGCTAAACCAAGAGACTAGAGCCTTTCCTAATAAATGACACGTGCCGCTCGTACTTTTACGGTCGACCTTACATCCGACGAAATCAGTATCAGAGTAACCAATGAGGTCAAATAATGTTGATTTGGGATACCATAGGTCCACTGTAACCGTACCCTTAAGGTATCGAAAGATACGCTTAACGACAGACATGTGTGATTCCTTAGGATTAGCTTGATATCTAGCACACAGACAAATGCTAAACATAATATCAGGGCGACTAGAAGTTAAATACAGTAGACTGCCTATCATACCTCGATACTTATGTTGATCCACAGGTTTGCCGCTTTCATCTGGTTCTAGTTTACTTGTAGTAGCCATTGGAGTGCTGACTGGTTTGACGTTGTCAAGGTCAAATTTCTTTAGCATGTCCTTTGTATACTTTGACTGACAGATGAAATTTCCATTTGATGTTTGTTTGACTTGCAGTCCAAGAAAGTAATTGAGCTCCCCTATCATGTTCATCTCAAACTCGGTCTGCATACACTTGGCAAAATCTTGGCAGAGAGTTTCATCAGTAGAACCAAATATAATATCATCAACGTAAATTTGCACTAAGAGAATAGTATCTTTGAAAGATTTTATAAAAAGTGTAGTGTCAACTTTTCCTTTTGAAAAACCTTTTTCAAGCAAGAAATTGCTTAGCCGTTCATACCAAGCTCTAGGGGCTTGTTTGAGGCCATATAGCGCTTTCTTGAGCTTGAAAACATGATTGGGAAATTTGTCATTTTCAAAACCAGGGGGTTGTTTTACAAAAACTTCCTCCTTAATAAATCCATTCAAGAAAGCACTTTTAACATCCATTTGAAACAATTTAAAATTTTGAAAGTTAGCAAATGTGCAAAGCATCCGAATGGATTGCAATCTAGCAACAGGAGCATACGTCTCATCGTAGTCGATACCTTCCTCTTGGTTGTATCCTTGAGCTACTAGACGAGCTTTGTTGCGTGTAACTGAACCATCTTCATTTACTTTGTTTCGAAAAACCCTTTTAGTACCACTAATCGAGTGATTTACCGGCCTAGGAACAAGTTCCCAAACTTGGCTCTCCTCGAATTGGTTGAGTTCTTCTTGCATGGCAGAAATCCAAAATTCATCATTAAAAGCTTCTAAAATATTTTTTGGCTCAATTTGTGAAATGAAGGCAGTACTAGCAATGGAGTCTCTTAATGATGATCTAGTACTTACTCCGCGTGAAACCTCACCTATAACCAAGTTTTTTAGATGTGATGGCTTGAAAGAGAATTTCTTTGGCAAGCCCTCCAGTAAAGTGGTTTCAGTGGTGGTATTCATCGGAGTAGAAGTTGATGGCTCAACATCATCATCAAGAGTAGTTGCTGTACTATTATCCTCATCAAAAGTCACATTGGTAGAGTCTTCTACAATTAATGAGCATTTTTTGAATACTCTATATCCCTTGCTCTTGGCAGCATAACCAAGGAAAATACCATCGTCAGCTTTGGCATCAAATTTGGTATTAAGGATAAAACATCAACAACCAAAAACTCTAAAATTTAAAACATTTGGAGTTCTTCCAAACCAAAGCTCATAGGGTATTTTCTTCGTAATAGGACGAATAAGCACCCTATTTAAAATATGGCACACTGTACTGACAACTTCAACCCAAAAATATTTCGGAAGTGAAAATTTATTCAACATGACTCTAGCCATATCGCCAAGAGTCCTATTCTTCCGCTCCACAACACCATTTTGTTGATGAGTTCTTGGACACAAAAACGCATGATCAAAACCGTTTAAATCACAAAACTTTTCAAAATCAGTATTTTTGAATTCACCTCCATGATCACTTCGGATTCGAGTGATCATGTAGCCTTTTTCGTTTTGAACCTTTTTAGCAAAAATTTTAAAAATTGAAAGGGCATCACTTTTGTTTGTAAGAAAGAAAATCCAAGTAAATCTAGAAAAGTCATCTACTATAACAAAAGCGTAGAGTTTTCCACCAAGACTGACTACTCTACTAGGGCCAAATAAATCCATATGAAGTAATTGCAAGGGTCTAGTAGTACTTACAGAGTTTATGGAATAAAATGAGGACTTGGTTGCCTTATTCAACTCAGATTCGGCACATACCGTGTCCTTTTTGAATGTGATGTCGGGCAAGCCTCTGACTAGCTTTTTAGTCGATAGCCTGGAAATAGTATCCATATTGGCATGACCAAGACGCTGGTGCCATAATAATCTTTCATCCTTATGAGCATAGAGACATCTTCCTGCACTGTTAGTATCTCTAGATAGATAGAAAATGTAAATGTTATCCTCTCTTATCCCTTCAAAAGCGATGTCTCCTGTTGACCTATCATAAATGTAGCATTTATTTTGTCCAAAGTTAATATCATATCCATGATCAGCAAGATGACTTATGCTGAGCAGGTTATGCTTTAACTCGGTCACTAAGCAGACATCCTTTATTACAGGAGAAGGAGGATGACCAATAGTACCAGTACCAATAATATACCCTTTTAGGTTGTTGTCGAAGGATACATACCCTTCTCCCTTTATCGATAGTGATGCGAAAAGATTTGCGTCTCCCGTCATATGTCGTGAGCATCCACTATCGAGAATCCACTTACTCTTAGTTGAGGAGGGAAGGTCCACCTACATCAAGAGTAGATGTGACCTTTGGTCCCCAAGTTCTTGAGGGTCCTGGAAAGTTAGTTTTCGGCAACCATGCATATATGTTTCTATCTACTAATCTCCTAAATCTACATTGTGGTGAGATGTGTCCATGTAATCCACAATAAGTACAAATAGCATTCCTATTTATGTTAGGAGCTTGTTGATGATGTCTATATGTAGAGTGGTGTGGAGTAGCATGATGATGATGTCTATATGTAGCATGGTAAGAGTGGTGTGGAGCAGCATGATGATGACTATATGTGGCTGCAGGATGATGTTTATATCCATATGCAGTATGATGGTGATTTTGTTTATGTGCAACATAGTGATGATTGTATCTATGTGTAGCATGGTGATTATGTGTCATATGAGAATTATTTCTACGTGCATGTGGTTTGTGTGCTTTATGAAAGTGGGTGTAAATGTAAGCATGATTACGTACTGTAGGTGGATGACGTGTTTGACTAGTATGAGTAGTGTTGTGCTTTGTGTGTGTCTCATGTGATTGGGTTTGAGGTTGAGCAACCTGTTTTCCCGATCTAGTCTCTAATTTCTTAGAGACAGCCTGCAGTTCATCGATCTTAGTATTCAAACCATAAATCTTAGTGATAGAGATCTTGTGTCTATTCTTTTCTCCAGCAATCTCAGTGTTGAGTGTTGTGATCTCTTGTGTTTGCTTTTCAATATGTGCTTCGGCATCATGTAGGCTTAATTTAAGCTTAGACACCTCATTTGTGACTTCCGTGGATGAAGTGTCTCTAATATTATCAAGCAATGAAGAGAGTCTTTGAATCTCGACTTTATAACTTTTGATCTTCTCCTTGGCGTGTTTATATTTACTAATGACTTTCTTGTGGTCATTGAGTAAATCATTGAATGCATCGCCAAGTTCGTCAAAAGTGAAATCATCGAGAGTTTCGCTAGTTACCTTGTCGAATGTAGCCATTAGGCAAACATTGGCAGTGTCTTGAGGAGAGTCCTTTTCTTCCTCGGAGTCACTAGCTTCGCTTTCATGCCAAATACTTGTATTGGCATATTTTTTTGAGGAAGCCTTCTTGTATGGTTTCTCATATCGGTTGCTCTTTTTTGCAAATGGACAGTCTTTTCGGACATGTCCAGTCTTCTTGCAATCGTAGCATGTTGGCTCTTCTTTGTCATCTTCTTGCGGTTCCTTCTTTCTTCGATTGAAGCAAAGGAATTTCTTGAAGTTGCGGACAAGAAGAGATTGATCATCACCTTTCGAGTTGTCTCATCCGTCTCTTCAGGATCAGCCTTTCGTCGGTGAGCTTTAAGGGCAATCTCCTTTGCCTTAGGAGCAGGCTCTTCGAAGTCTTTGAGGTCAAGCTCACGAGTCATCAGCTTTCCTATCAAAGTCTCCATGGACATAGTCGTGAGATCATTTCCTTCTATGATGGCTGTCACCTTAGGGTTCCAAATCTTTGGTTGCCCCCTAAGTGGCTTGCAGATCATCTCGTGATTTATATATTACTTGCCGAGATAAGACAGGGGTTGATGATGTCAAGGAATCTTGTAAACATTTGTGTGATCATCTCATTTGGCTTCATCTTGAATGCCTCATATTCTTGAGTGAGACGACTTATTTTTGACTCCTTGACTTGGGTGGTTCCTTCATGCGTCACTTCTAGAAGTCTCCATACTTTGTGAGAGGTAGTGCTTGTTGAGACCCTGTTAAACTCATTCCTGTCTATAGCACAGAATAAAGCATTAATAGATCTCGCGTCTAGACTCGCCTGTTTCTTCTCCTCGTCAGAATATTTGTCATGTGGTTTCTCAACGAGATCACCATTGACAACTATCCTGGCGGGCTTTTTGTAACCATCGGTAACAATGGTCCACACGTCGAAGTCTAGCGACTTGAGATAAAAGCTCATCCTTATTTTCCAATAGGTGTAGTTTGTCCCATCAAATAGGGGTGGCCTATGAGTGGACTGCCCTTCACCGTGATTGGAAATCATGGATTGTGTGGTTGCCATGGATCAGCTCTAGGATGTTAGTCCTTATTGAGAGAACAGAGCTCTGATACCAATTGAAGAACAAATAGGCAACTCTAGAGGGGGTGAATAGAGTTTATGACAATAATGTCCAATTAAAAATTTAAACTCTTTTACCAACAGTAAATAATCAGAGTAAATGCGAAAATAGTAAAGAGCGGGAAAGCATACGCAAACACAGCCAATTTTAACCTAGTTTTCCTCGTGGAGGACTAGTCCAGGCCTGAGAACTCTAGCTCAGGATTAAATCTACTATTAGTGAAATAGTAGTTACACCCCATGCCTTTTCTTCAGAAGAGCACGTCAACTTCTTACAGAGATCGCAGTGGTGATGCTTGGAATTTTCCAAGCGACTTCCTGAACTCTTGCACAAACTCCTAACTGAAAAGTACTGAGCACTTTGAGGCTTAGAGAGCTTGTTGCTAGTAGATTAGAAGGGTATGGCTTGTATAAGGCTTTAGAGAGAAAAGAAGAGAAGATTGGATGAATGAAAATGAGAGAATTCAAGGCCTATTTATAGGATACCAGATAGGCAAAATTCGGCCAGAATTCTGGGTCAAATATTTAAAAATTTGGCCGTTGGACAACTTGCATCCAGCCAACCCTAAAAATTAGGGTCCTGGATTTTAGGAGGCAGAGTTCGGCCCGAACTCTGTCTCCAAAGCACAGAACTGGTCCAATGGGTAAATGGGCTTATTTGGATTTTTGTGGAGCTTTTGATTTGAGGTATGGGTATAGGTTAAGTCTCAAATTGCTCAGTACGACTCAGTTTAATATGTCTAGACTCAATAAAAGTGTAAAATACAGACTTAACACATTTAACATAGCAGGTACGAGCTGTCATCCGCCTTGTACTGAGTTCAGTCTTCATGTGTCGTATTGAAATATTACAAGTATCATGTCGTCAATTGTATCAATATTTGGTTGACTGTGATTTTGTGTCAATATACTAGATAGCGTTCTACCGCCGATACTGCGGCGTAGGCTGGGCCCGGCCCAATTATTCGTATCCGTATATCCGGGTGCGGGTCGTGACACCAGGGGTACGTTATCGTCTTGGAGCAGACTCACTTTTGGAAATATTTTCCAAGCTATCAAGACAGCTGAGGATGACGTCACTCGTGCTAAGATCATGTCCGCTGTGAACAGCTCATCGGAAGCCAGTATCGCCCTGAACCTTACCATGGTGCTTCTCAAGTCTAGGCTGAAGGTCGAGACAGAATTCTGGAAGCAAAAAGCCATATTGACCTTGGATTCCGAGGGAGACAAAAATTTTGGCTTCTTCCACGCATGCGTCAAAGGCCGCAGAAATCAGCTCAATCTTTACCAAATCTCGGACGACAATGGCATCCTCCTAAAAGACCAAAAAAGCATCAACATGGCAGCCGCCAACTTCTACACCAAACTTTTCTCCAAAACGAACGTCATTAAGGATGAGGCATTCCTAGCTAAGGTCTCCAGCATGATCAACGAGCAGGAGAATGTCATGCTGTTGACCCCCCTCCCCGGAGGAAGTTAAGTTGGCTATCTGGTCCCTAGATGAACACAGCGCTCCCGGGCCAGACGGCTTCTATGGAGTCTTCTTCCGTTCTTGTTGGGAGATTATCAGACCTAACTTTCAAGAAGCCGCGGTGGAATTTTTCCAAGGAGCGAGCTACCCCAAATCCATCTCCCGGGCCAACCTTATCCTGATCCATAAAAAAGATAACTCGGAGACATTCAAAGACTTCAGACCAATCAGCTTATGCACCTTCACCAACAAAATCATCTCCAAGATCATCGTGACCCGCATGTCCACACTTCTTTCCAAGATCATTTTCGAGGAGCAGAGCAACTTCGTCCCAGGTCAAAACATCACCGACAACTTCTTGCTCGCTCAAGAGATGATCACTTGCATGAAATTCCCGCCCAGGGGGGGCCATCGCCATCAAACTTGGCATGGAGAAAGCCTACGACCGTCTGGATTGGCAATTCATGATTTGGGTATTCAGGGCCTTCGAGTTCTCGGAGACTTGGATCGATAACATCTTCAGGTCTGTTAACAACTCTTGGTTCACCACAGTCATTAACAGGCAAACCAACGGTTTCTTCAAATCCAGCCGTAGGGTTCGGCAAGGTGACCCTTTATCCGCCACCATTTTCATCATCGCAGCAGAAGCGCTTAGCAGAAACCTAAACAATATGGCGAACACCCACAGATTCTATAACTATCATACTACCACGGGCTGCCCTCTCATCACGCATTTGGCCTATGCTGATGACATCCTCATCTTCTCTTCCGGGGACATCGGGTCGGTGGAGGTGGTCTGCAGCACTCTCGAAAAATATACCATATGCTCTGGCCAACGCATCAATGCTGACAAAAGCATCATCTACTCCCACAATAATGCCGACCAGAGTCACTCGTCCACCCTCCCCAACCTAACCTCCTTCTCCATCGCATACCCACCGTTATCCTACCTGGGATGCCCACTGGTGTACGGGAAATCGAACTCAGGCATTTTTTTAGGGTCTGGTGAATAAAATCAAAAGAAAAATCGAAGGTTGGCACAACGTGACCCTTTTTTTGGGAGGCAAGATGATCCTTATCAAGCATGTCCTATCCTCTATCCCCATCTACACCCTGACCCTATGCTCCCATCTAAGAAAGTCCTATCCACGGTCGAGTCCCTTTTTGCCAACTTCTTTTGGGGCCACCTCGACGGCAAGGACAAGCACCACTGGGCCAGCTGGGACAGTATGGCCAAATCCCCCGATGCGGGAGGACTTGGCTTTACCAGATTAGCTTACATCATCGACGCCTGTTCAATGAAGTTGTGGTGGAAGCTTCGCACGGATAACTCCATCTGGACTAGGTTCATGAAGGCCAGATACTTCCGATATTCTTACTCCGTGACTGCCGTCACCAACAATCGATCCTCTGCATCCTGGCGCCGATCCTCCATGGTCGCCACCTCGCTGATCCCTTTATCATCGAGAACCCTAACACCCTAAAGTGGTCCCCCACGCCCGATGGCACCTTCACGATAGCATCAGCCAGGACGGCGGTGAGAGGCACTGACTTGCCTGTACCGTTAATCGCTCTTTTTTGGCACTCATGCATCTCCAACAAATGGTCAATCCTCATCTGGAGAGCATACCGTCGAAAGTTACCTACCGATGACTCCCTTACCTCCACCTGCTACAGCTTGGCGTCCAAGTGTCACTCATGCACCTCGCACCAATCAGAAACAACCGAACATATCCTTCTCTATGGCAGTCTCGCTAATCAGTTGTAGTATAGTCTTTCTCGTCGATGCGAGCGGGCTCCACATACTGGAAGCTTCAACAATCTCCTTATCAGCTGGGGCTCCTCTTATGGGCATCAAATCGTCGCAGCCGTCGACATTTGTGTTCTATGGAAGAACAAAAACAAATTTAGGTACGAAGGCCCCCAATACACCCCTAGCAACTTTTCAGGGAAGTCCTCTGGCAGAGTCTCCGCATAAGCATACGATGCTCCCACACATCGAAAAGTTTTTGAAAGGAGCTGTTCTAGTCCGACTGGCACTTTTTGCTGTTTTCGGTCGATTTTGGTTTCATTGTTTCGATTTTCTTTCGCGCTTAGCGCGTTTACTTGTATAGGCTTCGGCATTTTGTGCCTGATACATCAATAAAGTTCCGTCGTTCAATATATATATATATATATATATATATATATATATATATATATATATCACTCAGAACCTATACACCATATTAATATATCTATACATCTCTATACCAATACCTTTACATTCCTAACTACTCACTTACATTATAGGATACCACCTACATCATACTCTATACCATGATAGGTCATGATACACTTAACTTTTACTATGTTACCATACTCAACATTCCACTTTTGGATACCCTATAGATATAAGTATTCTAGGTATCATATATTATATACATACATATCTAGACTCATATATACTCGTAACTTACAATGCCTTAGCTAGTTACCTAATACCTTTATCCGCATCTTAGTATCTTAACTCATACCTTGAATACTATCCAATTTCTAGTATCTTGGTATCTAGGTACCTTGATACACTCTAGGATACCTTCCTATTAATACCTTAACATTCACACTTATCTCACTTACCTATAATCCTTGATACTTGAGCATCATGGTACCTACTACTCACGGTACCTACTACTCACTCAAATACTGACTATACTATAATACCACCCTTTGATACCTACACTAATATAACCAAAACACTCACAAAAGCTCACACATACCAAATAAGCTGCTGCTTATTGCTTTCAGCACCTGCTTCTGCTAGCTTATGCTGTTGCTACAAGCTTATGTTGCTGCTGTCGGCTTATGCTGCTATCAGCTTATGTTGCTGTCAGCTTATGATGTTGTTGTTAGATTATGTTGATGTCAGTTTATCTGTTGCAGTAACCTACTGTCCTACAACTTATCAGTGAGCCGCAGTAAGCTACTGTCCTACAACTTATCAGCTGCAGTAAGCTTCTGTTCATTTACTCCATACTCTAAACATATAAATACATCCCCTAACACATCTTAATGCACACACACACACACTCTATAATATGTATATAAATATACACACACACACACACACACTGTCAACACTTTCACACACACAATAATACCAATTGGTACTCTAATTAACAATTAATATAACACTTTCATATGCCTATAAACGTCACTCATCAATGACACACACAAACACACAACAAACACTCCACTTATCAAGCACAACACCAATGCACCAACATAACCACAAATATCAAATATCAAACACCCCATATGCGTACTCATGATACTCTAGTATCATACTACACCATGGTACATCTTGATACCCTATTCCTATACCAACACCATCATGACACCAGCATCCAAACCATATGGGACCCCAATATATATATATATAATATAATATATAATATATAATATATATATACATACATACATACATATATATATATATATATATATATATATATATATATATATATATATATATATATAATAATTAGATCTAGAACAATAATATGTATAACAATTAAATCTAGAACAAATAGTGGAATTAACGCAAAAGAGGCTCCAAAACACATAAATTACCAAATCTAGCCATGCGTGTAAGGGGTAAGCAATATTCAATTTTGGACTGAAAACCAAACTGAGATTCGGTTCACTTTAAAAAAAATTTGGTTCGATTTCGGTTTTAAAAAAACTAAATTTTCTTATTCGGTTTCGGTCCAAAACAAAAATTTAGTTACTATATATAATTATATATATATATTTTTTAGTTACTATATATAATTATATTTTTTTTCTTTATATATATATATATATATTTTTTTTTTTTTCTATATATATATATATATATATATATATACATATATATATATATATATATACATATATATATATATATATATATATATATATATATATATATATATATATATATATATATATATATATATATATATATATATATATATAACAGCAAGTGTAGGCACAGTCAAATCATGTCTCCCCCCACACGATTTGAGCCAGTTGTCATATCATTTCGGACTCTTCGTGCGGATCTTGTTTGCACTAGTTTTGTCATAATAGCCCCACATCCACACCTCATGCACTCCTCGCGCTCCAGAGCTCTACGAGACGACCGACGTCTTTCGACGCTCACAACTCAATGCCTCGCTTCGTCCCCGATGCCGAAGGTGCTTCCGACGTCTTTATAATGCCTATAATAGTCGATGACTCCTATACAACATCTTTTCGATGCCCTTACGGTGCAGCACGATGGGCTGAATGGTTGACCGTCGTTTATACCCATGGTAGAATGGTGCATTGACCGTCCTTGTGACGCCTTAGCCATTGAGTTTTCATGCATGGGCGTCCCATTCTGACCTACGCCAGCTCAGACCATGACCATTTTCTTCTGTCCTACAACGTTTCGGATGCCCCGTTGTGTATGTGTGTCTTCGACACGGGCTTTGGTTATATATATATATATATATATATATATATATATATATATATATATATATATATATATATATATATATATTTATATGTATGTATATATTCTAGTTTTATACTAAATAAATTAGGTATATTTTATATATATTAAAAAACACAAATAAACCAAAAAAAAATGAATAAACCGAATAAACCATTTGGTTTGATTTGATTCAATTATTGGCAAATTCGGTTTGGTTTTATTATTCGATTTTCGATCCAATTCGATTTTTGGTTATTCGGTTAAGTTTGAACCGAATTAATCGAATGCTCACCCCAAATGCATATTATGACGTACCATGACACGATGATTACGTTTACAATTATGGACACAAGGACATAAGCGCAAGTCAATCAGACACCAAAATTTTATTTGGGAACAAGTGTCAAACACTTGGTGCTAAAAAATTCATAATTAACACAAATTGAACGTAGAAATCATCATTCCTCACGGAGAAAATTTAGATCTACTAATTTGAAGGCTTCTAACACCTAGATCTAGCATTAGAGAGTCAATTCCACATATAAGCGGGTTCCTATGGGTCCAATTAGTGTTCCTAACAATAAAATTGGTGGAAAATAGAGATTTTCCCAATTTGTGTGTCCCTTCTTTAAAGAACTCCGAATTTGGACACAAGGCAGTCGATTCGGACACGGTCCTCCTTGCCTGGACTCCTTTTCAAGCTTTCTCTTATGCTCCAAGCCTCTAGTTCTCCAATAGAATAAGAATGAGTAGCTTCGGTGGAGAATTCGTGTTGGAATCAAATTCTAGATCTAAAAATTTGAGAGAATGAAAATAAATGGATGGAAAGAAGCTTGGAGAAAAAATAAGAACCTTATGGAAAGAACTTAAATTAGAATGTTCCACTAGTGGTCCACCATGTCATCTAACCTAATGGAATATTCTATTCATAACGCTAACTCTAATTAATTCTAATTAACTAATATTTAACTAACACTAATTAATAATAACTATATAATTAGCAACATACAAAATTATCAAAATACCCCTAAGATGAAAGTGGTGGTTACAAGTCTACCATCCTTGAAAAAATTAGTCCTCAAAATTTAAAGTAGGCATGATCAGCAATAGAATCAAAGCATGGTCAAGAATATAGTCAAAATCACATAGGCACGATCAAAATCAAAATCAAAATCAAAGTCGTATAGGCATTATCGAAAATCAAATCTTGGCACGATTAAGGATAAGGTTAAAATATAGCCATAATAAATAGAAGCAATAAAACTTAGTCATAAATCATTCTGATATGAAAAGGAAAAATACCTCATAACTCAAAGATAGGGTACTCATCTCCTCATCTGTCCCAAGTAGATATAATCTATTTATCCCATTTTTCGAAACTCTAATATATAGCCTTTATTTCATTCATCAAATATCTCAAATTTTAGCTTTTACCACCATAAGCTCCTTTGAAGTTCATGTTGCTCTATCCACGGATGATTATCCTTATGTTGCTCCTGTTTACCTCATGATCCATTTATCATTAAATACCAAACTTGGTGCGGTGTAGATATTCAATTTTCAACTTGCCTGTTCATGGTTACATCTTTTCAACTTTTCAATCTCACCTTCAATTCATCATAGCCTTTGTATCAAATTTCTAGTATCCTCTATCGACGTCCTATCCAAATCTTATTTCCTTCATCAACCTTGTTTCTTTTCAATCTTTCCAAGTTCATAAAATTTCTTCCTTTAATTGCAACTCATGATCTCGATATATCCCTGGTTGTCCTCAAGCTTTCCAAGTATAAATTCTGTCGTCGACTTCATAATCCTCTACTCATCACTTCTACCTTTTATATAATGATATTAAAATTCGAACTTAAAGGTGAGCATTCACCCTAAAGTATCTTGCTCATCTTCTGACCTTATTGTCTTAATGAAATCCATTTCCAAATCAAATCCTCGATATTTTAATTTTCTAATATCTATTCTATATATCCTATTTAACTAATTTCAATGAGTCATACTTGTCTATCTATTGTCTAACCAATTTACTCAATCTTTAATGCTAGGTGGCTACCTTAAGCAGAAAGATTTAAACTTCTCATCCAAATTTAACCCCTATTTTCTCAAATTGAATATACACCTTAATTGAAATTTCTATCTCACATATTCACTCACATTAATTCTACATAGGTCAATCCTTATCATAAGCATTATGAATTTACCTCACCCATTAACTTCAAAAAACTTGATATTTATTATCGTTCTAGCACCGCCAAAACTTAAATTTCCAATATCCTTCTTTTTATTAATCAAAATTATACCACCAAGGAATTTTATCTATAATCTCCTTGATACTCGTATAATCTCAAATCCTAGTCGATCTATCTATGAAAGTAATACTTTTATACTAAATAATGATAAAATTCTACTGTAACTTTTGTTCTGTAACTCTCTAACAATACCACTAGTTTATTCTGACAAAATTGAAAAATCAAAGGTTTCAGATGTACACAAGATTATCAAACGACACATAACTGAACTAAATCTAATAATAATAGAATTTAAACATTTAAAGATGAGATGATTATTCAAGAACCAATCTATAATAGAATATGATAATCATACTTTTGTGTCCGAAAATTATGTTATCCACAATCTTCGTATCACCAGTTAGCATAGCTACAATAACTCTAGGTCCATATTTAAGGTTTATAAATCTAAAATTATGTAGTTCGAAATAACCGTATTGCCAGCTAGCATGGCCACGAGAAATCTTAAATTTCATAACTAAGATACGTATATCCAAAAACACGTAATCAAGGATTTTGCCTCGCCAGATAATATGGTTGCAGTAAACTCTAGAATCCATAACCAAGACGGACGACTACAGTCCTCACTGCCTTATCTAGTATGTCCTACCAGAATATAACATTGATATAGTCCATAAGCTTATCTCAATACAAATAAAGTTCAACAACGGACATATATTCTAGATGAAAGGAAACAAATGTCAGGTAGGATTCTCAAGATCAACCTAGGAATCTATCAAGAAAACCTATTTATGATTGAGCATCAAGCTTCCTAAAATATTCAATAATTTACAATCCTATCCTATGGCAGGCTCGCAGTAGTATGACTAAGCCCAAGTACTACCACGACTTTGCACTAATTACAAAGATAGACTTGCATGGGCTACCATAAAATATGTCATGAACCACATCCGGATGTAGGGGCACGAGTGCGTGATGCACGCCCAGCCTTCGCCGCATTATCGTCGTAGTAAGTTGTTTAGACAATCACTATAACTAACCATCTCAAACAGATATCTAACTCCAAAGAGAACAAAGATGTATAATAACAATAATACTCAAATACAAGATCTAATAGGAAGATAAGGCACAAATAATATAAAAAAAAATTCGAAGGTCACAATGTAGGATAAATGCATAAACCAATATAATTCCAAGTCCTAACCAAACATCCAAGAGTGCATCATATCCCAAAAATATATACAATCTAAAATATAAGTGTTCCAGAGACAAATCTGGTCATCCTAAGGTGTATAGTCTAAACTGCATCTAGATATCAAAACTAAACAGTCGATGGGTTCTCCCCCTAGGTCTTCTGGGCTCCGTAATATACAGTACACAGATCCTCATAGTCAGCCTCTAAAAAATATTATCCAGTCAGGATTGAAGCAAGTACAAACACTGATAAATATTTCATAATATGATAGTGACTATATAACAAGAGTTAGAATATGTGAGGCATGATAAACATGTAAGACTATAAGTATAAACTGGCAGTTAATAGAAATAAGAATAACAATAAATATAAGAAGAATTAAGTAACTGTGATAAATGAATAGAATGAAACTGTACCAATAACCCTATCCTCTATGTGTTTTGAAATACCAAATGTAGACACTTACAAAAAAGAGAAGAATTACTGTCTTTTCTTATTAGCGCAAGGCACTAAAAATCGAGTACACCTGAAAGATCCTGCACTGAGAATCCCCGAGTAAAAAAAGAATTCTGGGAAATAGAACAATGGAGATCAAGCGGAAATTGCTCCTTTACTCCGTTAACCCTCCGATTTACAAAACTGGAAGAAAACCTAAGAAAATTGCTAAACTCTCGGCTCACTGGCAAGAAGGGCAAAAATTTGGCTCTGAAATGCTCTCTGTTCTTTCCTTTTGAAGAGGCACATGCCCTCTATTTATAGTCATTTTACACTTAAACGACTGTTACGCGCACACAGGTAGAAAATACACTAATTTCACTGTGGGCGTATAGTGTCCCTTTGGGCGCATAGGACGTAGGCTCATAAAGACTGCATGATTGTGGGTAGATCGTGGTCGCATGCATCGATGCACGACTGCTCGTGGAGACTGACGTGGTCGCATGCCTTGACCTATGATTGATCATGGACGTTGACTGGGTCGTAGGGTCGTTTCTGTCTTGGGCACAAAGTGCTGGAAGCAAACTATGTGCCCACACTTGGGTGCATGTTTTACTGTATGGAGAAAATGTTGTGGGCACATAGCCCCTTTAGCCATGTGGGCGCATAACATCTTCTTCATGTGGACGTATAGTCCTGTATTTTCATGCTTCTACAAGACCCCCTTCAAAGTTTTTGACTCGAACGAGTTTGGAATACTTTGAAAGAAGCATGGGACATTGTCTTCAATAGCTCTATGGACGCATGACAGATCATATCCTTGGGCGCATATGTAGTGCCCCGACCCACAAGATGCCTTATGATGGATGGTTGGTTGGATGAAGCCTTGTTGGACTTGGGAATATGCCAAGGATTACTTGGAAGGCTATGCGATCGTGGCAGGAATCGTCCTATGAATGTGAGTAGTGTTGAATCCTTCGAAGATCCATTAGCTTCACGCTTAAAATAAAGGATGGTATGCTATGTTTCTTATTGAGTTGCTCAATAACACCTTGCATGGAATTCAGAAAAATAATGAAAGATAATAATCACCTGAACGTAAACTGTTATTGCTAGATGAATTATATGCTTGTACGATATTGCAATGAAATACATGACAGGTGAAACAAAGTCCTAAATACTTGGGCGATGAGTATATCGAGCTTTAGCTCGATGAATAGAAGGTAACACAGATGTTAAGACCTAAGAATGGGGCAGTGAGTATGCTTGAATTACGTCTGAATGAACGTATGCTAAACAGATGCTAAGTTCCAGGAATTGGGCTGTGAGTACATTGAGTTTGGTTGGAAAGATGTATGGTATCAAAGATGTGAAAAAAGGGCTTAGGTAATCACATTCTATTATCATGTGCCGTTGTAGAATGTAGATTTTCCTAAGACCCTGGATTGGATAGATGATAATGTGAGCGTTGGCTCAAGGCAAGATGGCAATACGAATGAGAATAATGGGTTATTACTTAGTTTTCCTTATCATGCATTATATGTTTTCTTTATAGATAAGTTGCATATAATTGCATGGTCATGGAAAACTTATCGGTAAGATGGTTCCTCGAACGGTATTCCTGGGCCTTGGAAACCAATTCATCCTGGGGGGAACCAGTGCTGAAGTAGTCGCACGGTATACAGGACCTTTAGTGGGTGTCACGACCCGCACCCGCTTTTCGGACGCGAGCTCGTGAGCAAGCCAGCTACGTATCGAGCGGACTCCAGCCCGACTCGAGTACGTATAAGCTGTCAAGGTCATGGTATCATATCTAATCTAAACTATATCTCAATCCACATGAATCATATAAACAAGAATGAACAAGTATGGGTCATGGTCTGTAGCCCATTAGCATATTGTTCGATTAGACTCTAAGAATGATATGAGTCTATAAGCTAAGCTGATAAGCAGGATATATCATGAAAGCACGAGAAGATAATAAAGAAGTAACACAAGAAAATACCTGTATCATGTATCGCAATCCTCTACCATCTGTAGAAGCATGGAATTTCACAAACAGAAAACCCATGCGCCAGACACTACATGCGCCAGAACACAGACGAAGAACTTCACAGCAAAGTCAATAAGTATAGACATTCGAAGAAGGACTTTTTATTTATATATAAAAGTCTATTACATGTCTAGAAAAGGTTGTACAAAGGAGAATTTCTACAAAGGAAAGATCCTAAGTCTACAGCCAACGGCCACCATGCGCCTCCAGTTAGGCGCAGCAGTCATCATGCGCCGCCAGTCACCATGCGCTGTCATCAGACGCAGCAGACATCATGCGCCTCCAACCAGGCGCATCCCACCATATCTTCAGCAGCTCAGTCATGTGCATCCAGCTCAGTTATGTGCATCCCTTCAGCCAAATTCTTCCAGCCAGGCTCACCTGGCCGAGCAGAGCCCAGTTATGTGCCGCTCTTCCAACCAGGCTCGCCCGATAAATGCTTCGATACACAAAGCATTTAACCCTCTGGCTGGAACCAAGGAAGAGAAGAGCACCGCAAATGCTGTGGCCAGGGGAGGCTTCGAAAGAGCCTCCAAAGCCGAAGGAAGACCGTGATCGAAACCGCGGCTAAAGAAGCAGCTTTCGACACGATCAAAGTGGGGAAACCCCACTTTGCAGGAAGAGAGAGCCTTACACCGCCATTCCGATCTACGGCTCTTCCGGAATAACGGAGACGAGGCTCGAGCATCCCTATCTTTGGATGCAACAGGCACCTTCCGCCTACCTCAGAAGCCCTCGACTCCGTCTTTTGGATGTAACAGTCACCTTCAAGTGCATCAAAGACAACACAGCGTCTCATTTTTACCCTCAGGAGCACTTCGTCAACAGAATGCACCCGCATGTTCAAGTTCATGTTGGAAGTACGTGAGGGAATGAGAAGCAAACCTTCTCTCCATGCCACTATTTATAGGCCGGGCAGATCAAACCCACGCGCCAAGTGGATGGCCCCCCCGAATTCCGTGCAATAAATTTACATTAAATGGATGAACCGGACGCCTCGAATTCAAAACGGCTATTTATAGCACTCGAAGAGCGAGACAGCCGCATCATTAAAAGACATGTCCGATGTGCCAGCCAGATAGCGCATCACACGGACGCGCCCTTCGGCATCAGGCGCATCACACAGACGCGCCCTACAGTACTCGGCGCATTACAGAAGGTGCACCCCCACACATCTCCATACCGAGTGGAACGCCAACCGACGCGCCCACTCAGCTGTCCATCGAACGTCACCAACATTAAATGCTGAACTGACAGAGTTGGCAGCACGCCTCCCAAAGACTGAACAGTTGACAGCTTTTCAGAAAACGAAGCGTCGGCAACGTCAGCATCATCATGACTTTGTTTCGACGGCTACTGCCACGTGGCCACTTCACCATCAGCATGCGCCTCTACGGCCATGCGTCCAAATCAGCATGCGCCTCTACGGCCATGCGTCCAAATCAGCATGCGCCTCTACGGCCATGCGTCCAAATCAGCATGCGCCTCAAAAGCCATGCGCCTCAGACTGCTCTCTGATCCCGAAAGACAGAAGGAAAGTCGCCTGCATGCGCCTCAAAAGCCATGCGCCCCAAATGGTTTGTAACTCCTAAAGGTTATGAGCCGCAGCCTCCTCCTGCGCCCAATCCAAGGTGCAGCCCACCAGATCACTCCTCTCCACCAAATCCGAGATCTTCGAACCATGGGTCGATGACACGTGTCCTTTGACTCAACTCGTCCAAGATTTCAGCAACGGAAAGATCTTCTCTTCTGCTACGTGCCGGCTAACAACAGCAGTATGAAGAGTTCTCCCCCTCGATCAGGGCGCAGCATCCGTGCGCCTCCATCAGCAACCTCCACGTGGCATCCCCACATCGGCGCATCCTGCATGCGCGCATGAGCAGCCAGCCTGCAAAACTATAAATAGAAGGGTCATCTCCTTCACACACAGGCAGAGACACGGAGACTCAGAACACAAGACTCACAAAGAATCACCGGAGAGGCAGTTCTAGACACTCAACGTCTTCCTCCTCTCAGCAAGCTCCAGCACCCAGAGCAATCAACACCTTCAGAGAACCGATAACCGCCGTCAGCCGGTCAACGGAGTCAACGCATTACCACTCGCTCCATTGGCACTAAGGACCCAGCTTAAACAAAAGTGTACTCCTAGGACTATATCTAAGTCCTATATTGTATCACTGTTCTGTTTGTATAAAGATTTTAATCAAAACAATTTTAATGGCAAACAAGCTGGCGACTCTGCTGGGGACTTCTTTCTCCTCTACCGAGAAGGTTGTGTCACAGGCCGACGACGTGAAGGTGGGCTCCTCCCACAAGACGCTGGTAGTGTGCCTCAATCAACAGGCGTACGAGGAGTTAATTTCTGAAGGAAGTGCGAGTCCTTCGAAGCGGCTGTCGAAGCCGAAGAAGACCCACGCAGTCTGGGTGCGCAAAGTCGATGCCTTGGGCACCACCGTAGAAGGGGATGCGCCCGTCCAGCCTTCCCTTCCTGCTGACGTCCTCAGCAGTCAAGGTGCGCCCGCTGATGCAGCGTATCTCTCGGGGAAGCGTGTGGCTGACCACGTTCCCCAGCCATCTTCCTCTCAGGCGAGGAAGATACGTCGACGGAGCAGGGGCGCAGCCAATGCCCCGCGCATTACTTCTGATGCGCCACAAAGAGCCTCTATCTTTGACAGACTCACTCGCTGTAACGGCGAGGAGAATTTGGATGCTGAGTACTATGCGCCCCAGCGGGCTGGTACGAAGAAATCCAAGGCGGCACGGGCCATACGCCACAAACGTGCTATGCCAGCAGCCGGCCAGAGGCACGCGCTTACAATCACGCGCGCTGCCGATGGCAAGCTGTACAAGGTTGACTCAAGTGCTTCTGCACCAACAACGAGTCGACCTTCAAAGTCCTCATCTCGCTTGGGCGCATTCACTGCGTGCACAACCAAGCCGAGAGAGGCAAACTCAGTGGTCTTGAACTCCCGCGCCTCCTCTGGTTGTGCGTTTGAGGTCCGTTCAAGTCACTTCAAATGCTGTGGTTCCCCCACTACTGATCGTGATGCCTGCTTGGTATTAGATCAGGGGGCGCAGCACTCACCCGACTACCCCGGCGCTTGGCCCTGCCATGCGCCTGAGAGGGGTGTGAGGGTAGCACTCTCCTCCAACGACCTGTGCAACGTGATCACTCACAAGCGCCGGTCAGGAGAGTTGACCAACAAGCACGATGCACCTCTCACGGGGCACACTTGTGCAGTGGTCACCATCAACTGCTGTTGCAAGACGGCAGTACCGCCAAAGCAGTCGGTCTTCCAACGGCTACAATCATCGACACCCCTCCGACATCGCCTTGGGACGAAGGTGTCAGCAGAAGAGGAACTAAAGATTGCGTCATGCAACGTGATCTCCAATTCCTCATCTGTCCGGAAGACGATTGCCAATTCCTCGTCTTCATCCAAAAGCCAGCCGAGGAAAACCAAGGTAGCTGTCACGACCTCTGGAGTGTTCGAAGGCACTCGGTCGAGGAAGAAGTCCTTGGAGGAAGCTGGGGGTAGCCAGACCCTTGTCGAGCCTACTTCCGAAGACGAAGATGTCCAAAGCACAGCTGCGGCGGATCTTCATCAAGGCGAAGATGGCCTCCTTGAAGCCCCTCAAAAGGACGATGTCCTCCAGGACACCGCCGGGGGTAGTGCTGAAAATGAAGAGGCCCTTCAAGACAGAGCTGAGGGCAGTCAGGCCCTTGCAGATGTGCCTGTCGAAGATGAACTCCAGAATGTGGCTGGAGGTGGCCAAACACCAGGAGAAGTGACTCCCCCACATGAGAGCGAGGCTGAGAGCGAAGCCTCAAATAATCCATCCACTTTCGGCCGTGTCATGACAGTATACATGACCGGGGGTGATCTTGAGACTGATGCGCCGCCACAGGACATTGTCCAGCGCATAGACTCGCTAGAGGGAGGACTCAAAACCCTATCTTTCTCAATGCAAGCACTGACTCAAGCAGTGTTTGAGATGCGGTCGGCCTTGATCAGGACACCTTCAAATGGTCCCGACCCAGGAGCCAATGGAGAGTCGAGTGTGCCCCTCCAACGGACACCCTCAGACACAGAAGCACCCCGGACGTCGGAGCCCTCAAATGCTCCACTCCAGGTGGTACCTCCTTCCCCGACTCCTATCTCCACGGAGGACGTGGTCGAAATGATCAAAGATCTGCGGGAGCGCTTCGAGTCCAAGAACAGGCAGGAGGAGCGCCAGAAGATGGGCATTCCCCAGCCTTATCCCCTTGAGTGGAACAAGGTGGTTTATCCCCCAAAGTATAAACCACAAACACTCACGCCGTATGACGGGAAGGACTCTCTACGACGGTACCTGACATACTTCCAGTCGCAGACAGGGCATCTTCCAAAGGAGGACGCGCTCCTCACCAGCATCTTTGTTGGGGCCCTGAAAGGGGTGGCGTATGACTGGTACTTCAGCCTCCCCGATCATTCCATATCGTCCTTCGACGACCTGACACGCCTCTTCCTCGACCGCTTCTACGACGGTGGGAAGGACATGACGATGGCGTCTCTCATTGAGATACGCCAGAAGGACAAGGAAACGGTTCGGGCATTCATCGAACGCTTCCGTCAGGCCTGCTTCAGGCTACCTCCAGGCATGCCAGAACATGCGCTTCTCTCCGCTTGCAGTATGAACATGCTGCCTGCAGTAAAGCTCTGGCTTAACTCTACTCCCCCTCCCGACTGGAGCTCCCTAATCATTAAAGCTGAAGCTGCAGAGAAGAAGGCGGCCAATGTACGTCTTCTGGGTGTTAGCTTCCCCGCCTTTGACGATAAGGGGAAAAAGTCCGCAACCAACAACTCCGGACGAGAAACAAAGGGGAAACAGGCATTGACTGTTAATGCCTCGAAGGGTGCATCTGCGCCTACTCAAAAGCCTCCACTGGCACCAAGACCCAAGGAGATGTATTCATTCAATGATGACGACACCCTGCAACTCTTTGAGATACTGAAGCAGGGTGACAAGATCAAGCTTCCGGACCCGAAGCGGCCCGATGAAATCGGGAAAGTGGACAACCCGAGGTACTGTCACTACCATCGGTTTGTCGGACACCCGACTAAGGACTGCTACGTCCTCAAAAATTACATCCAGCGCATGATCAATGCGGATGTAATCTCCGTCGACTACGAAGAGAAGACGGTGTCAGCTAATATGGTATCACTTCAGTTCGGCACCTTGCCGCCGACTACCACACAAGATGGCGTCGTCCCCATCCCTAAGGCGATAATGGAGGTGGTGAATTTGCCACCCACCCGTGACAATGTGAGTGGACTTGTCCCACTCACCACATCTCGAGGAGAGGTCCTCTGGGTTCACCCTGACCTCGTCTCCGAGGTAACTCAACCGGAGGTACGCCCTACCTCCAAAGCAAAAGGCAGGAAGATCAAGTCTTGCCGTACGGTCTCTTCTTCAACGGAAGAGGCGCTTCCTGTGCAGACGCGTGCACAACAGAACTCCCAGCCCGGTGAAGCTGCCGCCTAAGTGGTGCCTCCTGGCACCATCCCTGAGGAGGGTCTGTCCAAGCCCTCAGCAGCCAATAAACAAAAGCAAGTGGAGGCCCGTTTCGACAGACCTCTGCGGAAAGAAAATGCTTCGGGGCTAGCCAAGCCCCACAATTTTGACATTCTGGCACAACTGGCCAGTACTCCTGCACGCCTGTCTTTGTTCGAGCTCCTGCGTCTCTCCAAGGACTCCCGAGAAGCTCTCTACGAAGCTCTGAAGGATGCCGAATCCTTTCTCAGTCAGGTCAAGCAGCCTGAAGACCTCCCCACTACTTGTGCACACTGTCATTGTGCGGATGAGGTTATCCCAAACATAACCTTTACCCAACAAGACATGCTGCTCAAGCATCACCGACATAACCGACCGTTGTATTACACAGGGTACATCGGTTCGGTAAAGGTGAGCAGGATTCAGATCGATCCGGGGTCCTCCCTAAGCATCATTCCAAAGGCGCTGCTATCAAAGCTGGGGATCCCAATGTACCGGCTGGCGCCCTCCAATACGACCATCAGCGGCTTCAACGCCAGCAAGAGCGAGCCACTGGGCAAGATCCAGCTGAAGTGTCACATCGACAGCCTCAAAACTGAGGTGACTTGTTATGTGGTGGATGCCGAGGTCAACTACAACATCTTACTCGGACGACCATGGTTACATGAGTACATGGTGGTGCCCTCCACGCTCCACCAATGCATGAAATATGTATCCACCAATGGCGTCATCCGGACGGAGTTTGCAGATATCGATCCCTTCAAAGGGATTGAGGCCTACTTCACCGATTTCGACTTGTACAAGCCACTTGACGAGGAGGAAGCCAACGACGCCGATGAAGAAGCAGAGACGGCAACAGAGCCGGACTTGGAGCCCGAAGTGACTCCTGACGCCCCCTTGAAAATCCGTCTGAAGGGGAGACCACCCCAGAAGGCGCCTCCAATGAGCATCAAGCTATCAGGAAAAGTGCCAGCTCGCGAAGCTCCCCTGAAGATACGCCTCAAGGGGAAGCCACCATAAACAGCGGCTCCCCTGGTGGTAAAATTACAAGGGAAGGCGCCACTCATCGAAGGCGCAACTGAGGCACCCCTCAAGGTGCGTCTTAAAGGCAAGCCGCCGCAGTCATCCAAGATGCCGAAGAGGGCTCACATAACCCTCTCAGACCCCAAAGTCAGAGCGGTGGAGGACTCTCCTGATCCGGCCCCAGTGCTTACAGATGAGGAGCTTGGCGAATATATCTCTGCTGATGTAGACGCACCCTCCTTCGACAATGTAATCCTACGGGATAAAATCTCGTACTTTATCAATAATAGAGTGTCTTTCAATTATTCTTGTCTTCCACACTGGAATGCCATGTATACATTAGACAACGCTCTTCGGTCGTTGCAAACACAAGTAACGACCGTCTACCACAATCAAATAGTCCCGTCTCAAGGAGTCTTCATAGTCCCTCCACGAAGCCGAGACGAAGGCACCATCATCTCGGGCAAAATCGAGCGTCGTCGGAACCTCCCGTCAATCGAGCCCGAACCTGATACCGGCAGAGTCCAAGTCTATCGATACACGGATGCGGCTAAGCACATCATCCAAAAGATGGGCTACGACCTAAAAAGCAATAAAGGCCTAAACTACGGCAAGGGTCGGCATCTCCCTGTCCGGCTTTCGATGCCCAATGGAAAGCCACAGGATTACTATAATCGGACTCGACGAGGGTTAGGCTATGTCACGCCGCCATCAACTCCAGAGAGTTCAGACGCAGAAGATATAGAACATTCCCACTCGTCTGAAGCATCGACGTGGGATTCCGATACCAGTATCGGATCAGTCTTCAGGAAAGTGCTGTCAGCTAACATGACATCGGCGCAACCTCAGAAGGATGAAGGCGAGGACCAACTGCCGGAACCCTTCGAATAAGAACCCTGGGCTCAACGCCTAGGAGAACAATGGGAGTCTCGTTTTGAGTTACGAGAACCTCCCACCGAAGACGAAGTCGAGCAGATCGACCTCGGGGATGGATCTTCTTCTAAACCCATCTTTATCAGCAAAAGCTTGGAAGGAGAAGACCGAGAATCTTTAGTCCAACTGGCTAAGGAGTATATCGATGTCTTCGCCTGGAGCTACGAAGACATGCTGGGTCTCGATCCACAGATCGCGATGCATAGGTTGAACATCTTACCAGATGTCAAACCTATCAAACAACAACAGCGACGCTTCCGCCCGGACATCATGAACGCCATCGACCAGGAGGTGGACAAGCTCTTGACCAGTGGCTTCATCCGTGAGGAACAATACCCGGACTGGGTAGCCAACGTCGTCCCTGTCACCAAGAAGAACGGGAAGATACGAGTCTGTATCGACTTCAGGGATCTCAACTCTGCTTGCCCGAAGGATGAATTCCCGCTCCCAATCACCAATGTAATGATCGACAACACATGTGGCTTTGAACGCATGTCCTTCATGGACGGGTATTCAGGCTACAATCAAATCAAGATGTTCCCCGATGACGCAAAACACACGTCATTCAGGACTCCGAAAGGTGTTTTCTGCTACACAGTAATGCCCTTCGGCTTGAAGAACGCCGGTGCAACGTACCAGCGAGCTATGAGCACCATCTTCCGTCAACATCTTCGCAAGACAGTTGAGTGCTACGTTGACGACATCGCAGTCAAGAGCCGCCTCAAAAGAGATCACCTACAAGACCTGAAGACGGTCTTCGATCTCATGCGGGCACATCAACTCAAAATGAACCCCGCTAAATCCTTCCTGGGGGTTTCTAGCGGCAAATTCTTGGGCTTTGTCATCACGGCAAAAGGCATTCATGTCGATCCCGAGAAGACTAAAGCCATCCTCAACATGGACCCTCCGAAGAACCTTCGAGAACTTCGGGGCTTATAGGGACGTCTGGCATACATCCGGAGGTTCATAGCAAACCTCTCCGGTAAATGTCAACCCTTTACTCAGCTCATGAAGAAGGGAGTCTCTTACGTCTGGACAGAGGAGTGCCAAAAGGCTTTCGACGACATCAAGGCTTACTTGACAAGCCCGCCAGTCCTAGTGGCACCTGTCGCCGGCAAACCCTTCCTCCTCTACGTCCGTGCCATGGATCATTCCCTCGACGCTTTACTCGCTCAAAACAGCGATGCAGGCTACGAGCAAGCAATCTACTACCTCAGTCGAACACTCATCGGGGCCGAACACCGGTACAACCCCGTTGAAAAGGAGTGCTTGGCTTTGGTGTTTGCCATTCAGAAGACTCGTCATTACGTCTCGGGCCAGACAATTCACGTCATCTCCCGAGTCAATCCGCTCAGAGTTCTCATGACGAAGCCAGGGTCATTAAACTCCCGGCTGGCTACATGGGTGATCCTACTAACGCCATACAACATGGTGTTTGTCCCGCAGAAGGCGGTCAAGGGTCAGGCTCTGGCTGACTTTTTAGCTGCACACCCCATCCCAGAATCTTCAAAACTCTATGAAGATATCCCGGATGAAGTCCAAGAATCAAACGTCACTGAAGGAAGCCCCGTTTGGCGGATGTTCTTCGATGGCGCTTCAAGAACGGGCCCCAACGGCCAAATCACAGCAGGAGTGGGGGTAGTCTTAGTCTCCCCCGATCAGCTGGTCATCCAGCGCGCATACTCCCTTTCGAAGCCGTGCTCCAACAATGTTGCTGAGTACAATGCACTCGTCATGGGACTCCAGCTAGCACAACAGCTGGGGGTGGATCATCTGGAAGCCTACGGCGACTCGAAACTCGTCGTAAACCAGATTCGGGGGCAATACGAGGTTCGCCATGAAGATTTGATCCCTTACCATGAAGTTGCATTGAACATCATTTCAACCTTCACTGGGTTCTTCATCGAACATGTACCCCGCCTACAAAACTTGGAGGCTGACGCTCTGGCTGGCCTCGCAGCCTCATTGGCCGCGCCCCTTGGGACTCAACATTATGTTACGGTGACTGGCCGAGACCTGATTTGTCCCAGAAACAACCTATGTTTGCAAATGGCTCACGCCATGTCGACAAACACTGGGGTTAATGTCCGAGACTGGAGGTTCCCGTTCATCGACTTCGCTGTCTACGGAATCCTTTCAGAGGACCCGAAGGAAGCCGTCTCAGTCAGGAGACGCTCTCTTCGATTCTACTACGATACAGCCACTAAAACGCTGTACCGACGCTCCTTCTACGGGCTTCTCCTTCGATGCCTGTCTAACGAAGAAGCAACCGAGGCTCTTCAAGAAGCTCACGACGGAACTTGTGGAGCTCATCAACCCGGTCCTAAGTTGCAAGATCGACTGCGACGTATGGGCTACTACTGGCCAACCATGGCCGCCGATGCAGTGGAATATGCTAAGAAGTGCCATGCATGCCAACTTCATGCAGACTTCATACATACACCGTCTGAACCTCTACATCCTACAGTCGCCTCCTGGCCATTCGAAGCCTGGGGCATGGACATTGTAGGACCAATCACCCCTCCTTCATCAAGAGGACATCGTTTCATCCTGGCCATCACTGATTACTTCTACAAATGGGCGGAAGCAGTCCCACTAGCGGAAGTAAAAAGCTCCAGGGTGGTCAGCATTATCAAACACCATGTCATTTACCGTTTCGGAGTACCCCGGCGGATCATCCATGACAATGGTCCTCAGTTTATCAGCCACATTTTCAGCAGGTTCTGTGACAAGAATCGCATTCAGAATGTGGCCTCAACCGCCTACAATCCGGCAGCAAACGGATTGGCCGAGGCGTTCAACAAAACTATCGTCAGGCTACTCAAAAAGGTCGTGTCATCCAACAAACGCGACTGGGACGAAAAGCTTGGCGAATGCCTTTGGGCCTACCGCACAACGGTACGGACCCCAACAGGCAACACTCCTTTCTCCCTGGTCTACGGGAGCGAAGCAGTACTGCCTCTCGAGATACAGATACCTTCGCTCTGCGTGGCAATCACAAATGATCTCACAGAAGAAGACAATCAACGTCGTCGTCTGCGGGAACTGGAGGCACTTGACGAAAAGCGTCTCCTAGCTCAACAACGTATCGAACTTTACCAAGCCCGTATATCACAGGCTTTCAACAAGAAGGTCAAGCAAAGAACTTTCCAAGTTGGTGACCTGGTTTTAGCAGTCAGAAGGCCAATGGTGTTAACTCACAAGACACCAGGGAAGTTCGAGCCCAAATGGGAAGGACCCTTCATCATTGAGACGGTATACTCAAACGGTGCTTACCGGCTCGCCAAACCCAATGGGGACTTGTTCATAATGCCCATCAACGGCAAGTTCCTAAAGAAGTACTATTCTTGACATCCTCTAAGACATGTATTTCCCCAAACAACCTCTTTTCACAAAAATCAAACGCTTCCGGAACCCAGCTGTTCCGTGGCATCCTTCCGTAGAAAGATAACCACGTCCACATTACCTCTGAGTTGTCTCTCTACATCCTACAAAGCGGAACCTTACATTTCGTGAGCTTACGCTATCCTTCATGTTTACCACGTCCACATTACCTCTGAGTAAACATCCCGTACAAACAACTCCTGTGTTGTCGTACATTGATCGCAGAACTTCCATGTCCACATTACCTCTGAGTTGTTCAGCGTATCCTCCAGGATCATTCCTACCATGTCCATAAATACCTCTGAGTAGGAAGATTCTATCATTTGAACCTAATGATTGCCATGTCCACATTACCTCTGAGCAAACATGTTGGTTCCTTCAAACTTATTATCTGTACCTAAAAAACCAAGGTGCGCAAAAGATAATAGGTCCACATAAATCATCAAGTTCATGAGATCAAAAATGAACACATCACAAAAAAAAAGATAGTGTATTTCTTTATTTTTCAAAGAAGGGAGTACAGAAATACGCTATTTCCCCAGCAAGAGTTGCAAAAACACATAAAAAGAAGAGAAACTACAGTCCCCGATCCTCTCCAGGGTGGGATGAAAGCTCTCTGACTCGACGTCTCAGGTCAGCAATGCGAGTTTCCACAGTCGCCTGGACTCGCAGCTCGGCTTCTTGACGCATTAATCCGACAGCCTCAGCGGAAGTCTTACTCTCATACTTCTCATACTGTCGTCGCTGCTGAGCCAAAGCAAGGGTCCGCTGAGTAAGAATCGCTTCCTCCTGCTTGAATGCCACGTGTTCAGCCAGGACACGATCAGCTTCTAGTTGAAGTTGGGCCCGCTGGTCTTCAAGACGGCGCATCTGAGCATCAACCTCTGCGATGTTAGCGTCCACAGCAGCCCGCTTCTCCGTCGTCCTCTCCATAGATTGAGATAACTGCTCCGCCGCAGCCTCAGTCCCAGCCACTTCACGCTCCCAACTGCTCACATCGGCCCGATGGGAAGCATCGATTTCAGCAATCAACTTTCCTATCTCTGCATCTATCAAGACAGAGAGGTCATTTTGTTAGATGCGCTGCAGTTCCGCGAGCTGCTCGTCCAGCTCAATCATCGAAACCTCCAGAATTTTGGCAATATGGTCATGGCCTTGGTGAATGCGGATCAGCTCGATACAAGGCATTGCCAAAGCTTTTGCTGTCGCAAAGCTCCCCTTGCCATCCATCACTGCAGATACTCCTTTCTCCAGCATTTTGTACACTCCCTCGACGAGGAACTTCACATACTCGTCGGCATCCGCCAGCACCTGCGGCGTCATAGCAGGAGTTGGGGGAGCTACTACAGTTTGCAGACCGGAGGAAGATCCGCCAACCTCGATCTGAGAGGTTTGAACCTCGGCAGTAATAGGCTCTTCATCAACAGGGGCCAGACTGCTAGCCCGAGGTGCCGAAGGAACAGAAGGAGCCGGCACATGCGTCGTGATAGTACCCCAAGTGGAAGGAGCAGCAGAGGGTTCCACACCCTTACCCTTCTCAAGCCCGGAGATATCACCGACGTCAACGGCCACCTCTTCTACCCCCGACATTCTATCAGCATCAGCTACCTCCCCCGGCAAAACGGGGAGATCAACATTTATCTCCTGGCCAGCCCCAGGAGACAAGACCGGCAGAAGGGTCTCACTCTTCTCAAATCCCTCTACAGGGACAAAATTTGTCGCTACCGCCTGATCGGTAGCCATCTCTATGTCCATGGTTGAAGCCAAGGAAGGATTTGGCAATGATTCAGCCGACATCCCCTCATCATGACAAGAAGGGGAATCAACCCTCTCCTATATCCTTACTGCTTCTGCTGCCCCCGCAACAGACTCCTGCAGCTCCGGAGCGATGTCATCGGAAGATGATGAACTCCATTCCTCTTCATTACCTGGAAGCTGCGCACTTGCTAAACCTTCGATATGTGAAGCCTCCGCTGTGGCCTTCGTCACCTCGGAAGCTGCTGCACCCTCAGGGTCCCTCCTGACATAACCCGGGGATACTGGAACCTCCACGATGACAGTATCCTCCGGATCTTCCTCCATGAGAGACATTATTGTCGGCGGGATACGCACTCCAGGCGAGCTCGCCATCTCTTCTCGCCTACTCCCACCCGACTTTGGGGTACGAGGTTTTCTTTTTCAGATTTAGTAGGATGTCCTTACCTCTTCGGACGCCGAATCCGATGACACCGTCGGTAACGATGCCTTCTTCTGCTTCTTCGACACAAGAGATTCAGCCCCTGTATCTGCACATCGTTTCGATCGATCGCCAGAAGGTTCTGCTTGTGATGCGGAGGGGGCACTCCGTTGACCCACCCCTGACGGACGATGCGGCCGGGCCTTCACTGGCGTATCCCCAGTCGCTGCTAACTGGGTACCTGCGATAAGGCTGGTCTCCCTGTCATATCCGGAGGGTGGGGCAGCCATAACATAGTAAAATTTGGCGGCCGAGTAAAGAATGGGCGGCCGCGGATCGGGGACGGGCAACGTAAAACGAGCTCCGGTACATCCGGCATTATAGTAATGCCAAGCTCGTGCACCATCCAACAAACTTCCAACATATCCCAGGGTATTACTGGGGTTATCCAACATCATCTGAGCATAACCAAATTGCCGCGCAAAGCGGCTGGGCAAGTATGGTTCCAGGTAGCACTGATTCCTGTTCCGGTACACCAGATGGGACGGCTGGATACTTTGCAACCAGCAGAATCCCCATTGAGGCAGAGTGGTGGTACCTTCGCCCAGGTCTCTTAAATCTTCGTTGGCCTCAAAACCCAAATAGATGGGACCAACTTTGGTGAGCTCCCAACCCTGAAGACGGGATAAAACCTTTCTACAAATCGGGACACCAGTATGCGACCAGCTCCTCCGATGGAAACGACGAAGGAATGCATCTCCAGCCATATAATCTCCTTCCGAGCCTGGGCTCATCATACTGGGATGATGCAAAATCAGCCATCCTATCAAATAGTGAAACGGCAGTTCAGCGCACGGGAAGTTATTGTTTCGGCCTCTGTCATGAATCACATTTCCAGTAAACTCTCTCAAACCTCGCTGCAGGTTACATACCATTGCAGGGAGAAGAGCCAAACGCCGGCCGAAAACCAGCTTCACGGCTGGCAGGATTAAGTTTCGGGTCATCCTCTCTACGGCACCGGATCCGCCCGTGAACACGCAATCCCGGAGCCATATCATCAGGTAGGATGCCAACACCGCCTTGGGTGACATCCGATAAGCAAGATGCCAGAAGCAGCTGTAGGAGCGTGCATCTGACTGCTGGTCCTCATTCCCCCGGGGATTTTTCTCCCCTAACCTGCTCATTTCGGACAACACTTCGCTACGAGAGAGCGCTGGTGGAGTGGAAAATTGTGAAGGATCCTCCTTGTCTTGTTTAAAGACATAATCTCTCCAAGTGGTCACATGAGGCTGCATCCCGTTCCTATCCCGCCTCTGCATATAGTAATGATGACTCGCCACTTCCTTGAAGACGGCCGTCATCTCCTCAGCCCTGTCCCCCAGGACTTGAAATTCCTCATTGGTTGGAAAGTACTCTTCATAGGGTTCCGACCCCCAAGGGAGTTTAGACACCTCATACATCTCATGAAGTGCGAGCCCTAATTCTCCTACCGGAGTAAAGAAGGTCCCGGTATGGATATCAAACATCTCCAGGAGTGCGAGAAACATGTGCCTATTTAGGTCAACACCCGCTTGGGTAGCACGCATCCCGGCAGTCAACCCGATCTCTCGGAGCTCAGTCCGAAACCGCGACAAGATCCAGAGCGTCAGTTTATCCCATTTGGAGACGTAATGGCACCAACCCTCCACCCGAAACTCTCCTGTCGGGTAGGAACGTTCCATCAAAAACATACAATGTGTAAAAGTCGAAGCACTATAAGCAAACGTATCAATGGGTACATCACTGTAGAGGCTCCAAGGACGTAAAGTCCGCCAAGTGTAAGAAGACCCAGACCGTACACCGGTCAAAACATCCCTTTGGTCGGAAGTAGAATCAATTTGGATGACACCAGTCACCGCTCCCCCCTGAGAAGGGGTAAGCTCCCAAGACATTCTCCTCTGGGAAACAAGGCGACAGAAGGACGTCAAAGGCCACTGACGTTCAAGTTGCTTAACAGTCATATGCACTCCATTCGCAGTAAAGAACCAGTCCTCCTTGACCTTCAGTACTGACGAGTCAGTAGAAGTGAGACGGTCTCCAAACAGGAACTCAGGCTTCAGGAAGGTCACTTTATCAGATGTGGAGGGTTTAATAACTCCACGCTCCATCATCCGTTTGAGGAACCAATACTGCTGTTCACGGATTAGGGTCATTCTCTCAGGAGGCTGATCCAGCATAAGAGCATCTTAAGCAGGGTTTATCACTTCCTTGTTATGCTCTACTCCCATTTGGTTGAAGGCAGCCTCCAAGAAAACTTCACTCAAAAGCGGGATTGCCATCGACACTAGTAAAAGATCAGAAAAAGTCAGAAGAGAACACACAAATGTGTCTAAAGGAGAAAACTGTGGCACATCATCAGGGTTTGAACCCATGCGCGTCAGCAGTATAGCCTCGACGCATCTTCAGGGTTTGAACCCATGCGCGTCAGCAGTATAGCCTGGCGCATCACCAGGGTTTAAACCCATGCGCGTCGGCAGGCAAAGACCGCGGCACATCATTAAAGACTCAAGGCCTATGTGCGTTGGCGTACGGACAATGAGACTTACCAACCACCTCCGGCCGAACTTCGACAGGCCGACGAGGAACGACAGCCGCCGCAACTTCCGCGGACTCCTTCGCTTTCTCCTTTCCCTTGCCGGCAGCACCGCGAGGAGTCTTGGGAGCCATTCTCTCGAGGAAGGAGAAGTTAGGGTTTTTGAAGAAGAAACTCTAAAGAAGCAGAGGCACAGAGAGAAGAACCCTTTCTCTCTCTAACTCTTACCTATTTATAGGGCTTGGTCGCACGCGTGAACAGATGACATATGATCTCAGCCGTCGCCTTGGGTTCTGTGCAAGGATAGCAGCAAATAAAACCAAAAGATCATCATTAATCTTTTCGGTTACCGAGGCATCATCATCATCAACTGAGAAGAGCATGCGCCCGAACAGGCATGCGCCCAGAAATCATGCGCCCTGACCTCCATGCTTCTTATTCAAAGTATTCCAAAACTTATTCAAAAGTTTTGAAAACTTTGAAGGGGGTCTTGTAGAAGCATGGAATTTCACAAACAGAAAACCCATGCGCCAGACACTACATGCGCCAGAACACAGACGAAGAACTTCACAGCAAAGTCAATAAGTATAGACATTCGAAGAAGGACTTTTTATTTATATATAAAAGTCTATTACATGTCTAGAAAAGGTTGTACAAAGGAGAATTTCTACAAAGGAAAGATCCTAAGTCTACAGCCAACGGCCACCATGTGCCTCCAGTTAGGCGCAGCAGTCATCATGCGCCGCCAGTCACCATGCGCTGTCATCAGGCGCAGCAGACATCATGCGCCTCCAACCAGGCGCATCCCACCATATCTTCTGCAGCTCAGTCATGTGCATCCAGCTCAGTTATGTGCATCCCTTCAGCCAAATTCTTCCAGCCATGCTCACCTAGCCGAGCAGAGCCCAGTTATGTGTCGCTCTTCCAACCAGGCTCGCCCGATAAATGCTTCGATACACAAAGCATTTAACCCTCTGGCTGGAACCAAGGAAGAGAAGAGCACCGCAAATGCTGTGGCCAGGGGAGGCTTCGAAAGAGCCTCCAAAGCCGAAGGAAGACCGTGATCGAAACTGCGGCTAAAGAAGCAGCTTTCGACACGATCAAAGTGGGGAAACCCCACTTTGCAGGAAGAGAGAGCCTTGCACCGCCATTCCGATCTACGGCTCTTCCGGAATAACGGAGACGAGGCTCGAGCATCCCTATCTTCGGATGCAACAGGCACCTTCCGCCTGCCTCAGAAGCCCTCGACTCCGTCTTTTGGATGTAACAGTCACCTTCAAGTGCATCAAAGATAACATAGCGTCTCATTTTCACCCTCGAGAGCACTTCGTCAACAGAATGCACCCGCATGTTCAAGTTCATATTGGAAGTACGTGAGGGAATGAGAAGCAAACCTTCTCTCCATGCCACTATTTATAGGCCGGGCAGATCAAACCCACGCGCCAAGTGGATGGCCCTCCGAATTCCGTGCATTGAATTTACATTAAATGGATGAACCGGACGCCTCGAATTCAAAACGGCTATTTATAGCACTCGAAGAGCGAGACAGCCGCATCATTAAAAGACATGTCCGATGCGCCAGCCAGATAGCGCATCACACGGACGCGCCCTTCGGCATCAGGCGCATCACACAGATGCGCCCTACAGTACTCGGCGCATTACAGAAGGTGCGCCCCCACACATCTCCATACCGAGTGGAACGCCAACCGACGCGCCCACTCAGCTGTCCATCGAACGTCACCAACATTAAATGCTGAACTGACAGAGTTGGCAGCACGCCTCCCAAAGACTGAACAGTTGACAGCTTTTCAGAAAACGAAGCGTCGGCAACGTCAGCATCATCATGACTTTGTTTCGACGGCTACTGCCACATAGCCACTTCACCATCAGCATGCGCCTCTACGGCCATGCGTCCAAATCAGCATGCGCCTCTACGGCCATACGTCCAAATCAGCATGCGCCTCTACGGCCATGCGTCCAAATCAGCATGCGCCTCTACGGCCATGCGTCCAAATCAGCATGCGCCTCAAAAGCCATGCGCCTCAGACTGCTCTCTGATCCCGAAAGACAGAAGGAAAGTCGCCTGCATGCGCCTCAAAAGCCATGTGCCCCAAATGGTTTGTAACTCCTAAAGGTTATGAGCCGCAGCCTCCTCCTGCGCCCAATCCAAGGCGCAGCCCACCAGATCACTCTTCTCCACCAAATCCGAGATCTTCGAACCATGGGTCGATGACACGTGTCCTTTGACTCAACTCGTCCAAGATTTCAGCAACGGAAAGATCTTCTCTTCTGCTACGTGCCGGCTCACAACAGCAGTATGAAGAGTTCTCCCCCTCGATTAGGGCACAGCATCCGTGCGCCTCCATCAGCAACCTCCACGTGGCATCCCCATACCGGCGCATCCTGCATGCGCGCATGAGCAGCCAGCCTGCAAAACTATAAATAGAAGGGTCATCTCCTTCACACACAGGCAGAGACACGGAGACTCAGAACACAAGACTCACAGAGAATCACCGGAGAGGCAGTTCTAGACACTCAATGTCTTCCTCCTCTCAGCAAGCTCCAGTACCCAGAGCAATCAACACCTTCAGAGAACCGATAACCGCCGTCAGCCGGTCAACGGAGTCAACGCATTACCACTCGCTCCATTGGCACTAAGGACCCAGCTTAAACAAAAGTGTACTCCTAGGACTACATCTAAGTCCTATATTGTATCACTGTTCTGTTTGTATTAAGATTTCAATCAAAACAATTTTAATGGCAAACACCATCCTGCTCTGCTAACTAATTCCATGCAGTCGCTAAACCTGAAGAGATCATCAGGTCCTCAGAGGACTAGCAAGATACATAATATACAAGCCAACATGTAGCAGTACAAATATACTAAGAAGCAAGGAATAATCAAGGACAACCAACGAGATAAAGTGAACCAAGACGCAAGATCTAAACACAAGGATCCTAAGATACTGGCATGCCATACTAGAAATGGCTGGCTATAAACTGCAGTCAAGGCAAGTACTCACAATCTATAGGTCTCAATCGCAATCAAGGCAAGTACTCACAACCATGACAGTAGCCAATCCTAGTATAAAATCCTATAGACCTTAGTCAAGGTAAGTACTCATAATCTATAGAATGTCAAAGTCAAGTCCCACTTAAGTCATGTCAAGTCAAGTCAAGTCAAGTTATAATCTAGTCAAAAAAATCGTGGTGTGGGACTAGACGACTCTATCAAGCAATACGTATGAGACTAACATAGTGTAACAGATAGAAATGTCATAACAGAAACAAGAATGTGCAGACAACTAGAATCATGTAAAGTAAAACTATAACAGGAAAAGTACACTAGACATGAAATAAAGAAATCATGAATGAAAGAAAAGAACCACAGCGAGATGATGAACATGCATATAAATTATACTGTACAAGTTGGCAAGGTATACTTGCCTGGGGGTTGCATGGAGAACCAACAATGTATCGCCAATCACAAGTCAGAAAGTCCAAGTCATCACAAGTGTCTCCGAAAGCTAAAATAAACGTTACCAACATTCTCAGAATAGTCAAATTAGCTAGGATTGCCTGTCCTTAAGTCCAATTCTGGACACAGGAGCAAAACGGTAATTTTGGGCAAAAACGGTGTCCGCCGTTGGACCCGTTTTGCACCGAAAAGCGTGCCAGAGTCAATGGTCTATAAAGTCATCAAACTACATGTCTACGGATCCAGTTTTCCGATACGAACCCAACCGTATGTCCAGAGTTGGATTCCGGCGGGCCGTGCACAAAATCACCCGTTGAGTCGGACCGTGGGGCCCACAAAACGGCAATTTTACCTACTGTCTCAGAATCGGACCAAACTTGGCATGCAGGACCAAAAAAATGATACGGTCCTGTTGGCGCAAGTTTCGTCTCGATCTGACAAATGTGCACAAAGTAATTGGGAAATTTGCAAAGTGCACGATACGGTAAATTTCGACGGATACGCATCAAATTCGTCGCGTACACGCAACCAATTCGAATTCCGTCAAAGCCCACACGACCACGAAGCCGTTACGCAGCTTTTGATGCCTTCGGTTCGCGACCACCTCTCCCGAAATGGCGGGACGCACGTCGTATCGAAGGTTTTTATTGATTTTTAATATTCTAAAAACGGGTTTTTTCGGTAAACTTCGTAATCGAATAACTTCCTACATACCTTACGAAAACAGAGTCTATCAAATGGGTTGTGATCATGTATATATTGTCTAAAAAGTTGTTCAATTAGATTTCTCAATGCGTCAATGGTTCGGCAGAAAATTGCCTTTCAACTGGGGTGTTGGGACTGTCCTATACTTTCTGTTTTTGACCGATTTCTGCTCGACTTTGTATCGATATTGCAGACGGGTTTTCCTACGAATATCAAAGTTATGTACTGGAATCTAAAAAGGGTTATGAGGGGTTCATACCAGAGTTTGTATCTCAAAGTTTTGTTGAGAAACGAGGGAGAAAGGAGGCGCAAAGTGGCAATCATTGTTGCAACTACTGCTGTTGCCGAGCGCCCTGTTTCACGCGCGTGGTGCGCGCGGCCGGCCGTCAGCCCACCTCCGGCGACGCGCCGCCGTCTGGAGGTCAGTCAGGGTAGGAGGGTGGCGCCGGGTTCTAGTTTGCTAGGGTTTTCGGTTTTCTCCTTTCGATGCTTTCGTTTTATACTACGCGCGGCTGTGGGCTCAAGGCTCTCGGTTTGAGCTGGGAGGGTCGGGGTTCTATCTGCTGTGGGGACTTTGCTATGGGGGTTTTGGTGCTCGGCTGGGCCGAGCCTGGGCCAGTTGGGCCCGGGCTGAATTTGCATTAATATATATATATATACTAATACACTCATATATAATATTTATAAATACCCACATTCCCATATATAATCTATATACACATTTATACATATCATTTATAAAGTAAATGATTTAATAAATATAAATCATTATCATTAATAAAAACAAAGTAATATTAAAATAAAAATCCTATTAACAATTAAAATAGCCCAAACTCGTTTCTGATGGTTGTAACATGCACCCTACTTATATGGCTCCAGAAGGTCATACAAATTCTGTAAAGCCCTATTTAATAATAATACCTATAATCTACCTATAACAATATTTAGAAAATAATTGTCAATTCTGAAAATATATACAAAATACCTACACTTATCAAACATGTCTACAAGGTCGTACTTGGTCCCACTATATGCCTTCCTGGGCTTGGATTTAGTTCGGGTCCAGTTTGACTAGTTCGGTACGACCGTGTCACTTAAACGTCAAATAATATTAATAATGAATAATTAACTATTTATAATGGTTATGTCACAACTTGGCCTGGTTTTCCTAGTTACGACATCTCTATGGCTAGGTTTCCTCGGGCATGGCTAGTACACTAGTCAAGGCACACTGCTCCATCTCCCGTGCCACAAATCCTAGTCGTCTAGTACTTCAAAACTCAACTATGGCTAGAGTCATCTACCGTAATAATTAACTAAATAATTATTTATAAAAATCGTAAAAAAAATCCCCATTTAAATCAAATAAATAAAATAAAAAAATATTTCAAAATTTTCCGGGAAGGGGAGCTATAAATCTACCCACCTTAAAAATAATTTCGTCCTCGAAATTCTAATTCGTAACTATTCTTAAAATTCAAGAAGAAAGTCTACCTTAACCTTAATCTCCTCAAATTTAATTTCTCATAAATATTTTATAACCAAGAGTATTTGAGGACTTCTACCCACCTTTGGTCACACTACTCCCTCGAAACACAGGTCACTAAAATCATATAATCTTCTAACTAGTAACTAAAAATTCTACCAAGACTATCTAGGACATATGGTACCTATAATCCCTCATACATATATAAACAACCAATATTCAATAGTCAAGCAATATTATACTATAAATTAAGAATTTCTGATAAATCCTAGATAGCACGATCATTCGTCACCCCGAAATAAAATGGACGAGAATCAATGGCACAGAAAGCAAGGAAGTATAATCGAGAGCAAATTTGGAGTTTTCAAGGACGAAGAGAATTTCTAGAATTTTTCAAGGCAGAGTGGATTGAGATTTCTAAGGTTTAGTCATGTGCACAGGCTCGTATCAGTACAGTTACATAACCGATACGATATGCTCTGACCTGCATGGGCCACCACAAAAACTTGTCACAACCCGCACCCGCTTTTCGGATACGAGACGTGTCCAAGTCCAGCCTATGCCGCAGAGTCGGCGGTAGAACGCTGTCAAGCACATAAACAAGGCACAAAGGCAATCTAGATCTCATCCACAAGGTATGATACAATCCACTAACATAAATGAAACTGAATAATGAATGATAATATAAATAGAGTATCCACTTTATCAAGAATTTCCAGTTACGTTCGGTGGACACAAATCCACTACCAGTAGACGATAATAACATAGAAACATGAAAAATGAAATAACTGAGTTCAAACTGTCAAAAGTACCCTCAGCTGTAGGGGCACCGTGGTCCAATGCTAGCTCCAACTGCTCGTGTGCACCTGGCTCAATACTCGGCTATGGCTAGAGTCATCTACCGTAATAATTAACTAAATAATCATTTATAAAAATCGTAAAAAAAATCCCCATTTAAATCAAATAAATAAAATAAAAAAATATTTCAAAATTTTCTGGGAAGGGGAGCTACAGTGGGGCTAGCTACCCGTACTGTAAGGGGCGTCGTATACCTGTAAGATGGTCCAAGATGGCTTGTCGCCAGTGAACTTCATACAGATAGGTCCAGTGCTAATGGTGTCTTATGTAGGCAAAGTAAGTTATTACTCAAATACAGGAAATAATGTCGGCTGTTGGTAAGAATCACCTGAACGGTGATAAATATATTAAATCATGATATTGTTTCTAACAATGTCTTGTGCAGGCTGAGTAAGTATTATAAATGTACATGGATGGCTACACGACCGTGGGTAAGAATCACCAAAGGGTGATAACTGTATGCTTTAAATTACGTTGGCTATGAGATTTGCATGCTTTACTTCTTATCAGATACAAACATGAAATTGACCCTAAGGCAACGAGAAAGACCACTATTAATAATGTTCTATAACATGATTACTTAGTGTTGTCTTCTTAGGTGAGTTGGGCCGACACAGCTCGTGTAAAAGCATGGAAAAGAACAATAATTCTTATGCGTCCCAGAATCAACATGAAACTCCTTGCGGCTCAGAACTTGGTGAGTTTCATGCGGCTCAAAATTACTGTGAGCTTCATGCGGCTCTAAAAGATTCATGCGGCTTAGAAAGCTCAATGCGGCCTTATGCGGATCAAAAGTCTGCCTGTACAGCTGGCCATACAGCTGGCCATTACTACTCTGACAATAAAGTTACAGCTCTGAAAGAAATGATGGCTCTGACAAGACAAGACAAGACGCGACATGCTCCTAAAAAGACGAGAAAATATTCATAATATCTGACGCAGTTCACAAATTCCAAAAGAAGTTCTTTATGCGGATCGCCTGTACGACCTTCATGTGGCCCGGACATGGAGACCACTCCCATACGGCTCGGCCATAAGACCACCTTCATGCGGCTCAGCGATGAGACCACTCTAATGCGGCCCGGTCATGAGACCACTCTCATGTGGCTCAGTCAGGGGACCGCTCTCATGCGGCTCACTCATGGGGACCACTCTCATGCGGCTCAGTCATGAGGCCACCCTTATACGGCCCGGCCATGAGACACTCTTCATGCAGCTCGGTTGTGGGACAGTTCCTCATGCGGCTCAGCCAGGACGCATTATTTATGCGGGTCACCACAAGTGTGTCAGTTGAGACACGTGGCAGGAGTTGACCAAGTCTCAATAATTCGAATTTATTGCAACCAACAGATCATAACAGTTCAGATTTATTGCAACAAACAGATTAAGATTAATCTTAACCAATCCCCAACTGCCCACTTCTCAAGGCACAGTTACGAGGATGTGGCCTAAAATTAGCCACGTGGCTGTACACCCCACTCATCATAAATTCCTATCAATAGCATGGTACTATTCCCTTGCATACATACAGAGGGACACACATATACATACAAAGAGCATTTCTTCGCCGAAGCCGAGGTTGCGTTCGATCGTCCAAGGAGTAAGGCAGAGTTGATAGCACTTTTTCGAGCCTCTACCGTCACCCCCAGAATCAAAATTAAACAATTGTACATAGATTGCTTTTCCTAGGTTTTGTTCCTAGGCTCTCTTTTGTACAAGCGAGTTTGTAATTGTGAATCAAAGTTCAGTCCTCCTATAAAACTGTTTTATTTTTAGATAATCAATGGAAAACACGACAGCGACTCTGCTAGGGACTAACTTCTCCACTGTTGAGAAGTTGGTGACGCAATCGAACGTCGCCAAACTCGGCTCTATGCAACAGATACTGGTTGTTCGCTTAGACCAGAAAGCGTTTGAAGAGATGCTCTCCGAGGAGAGCGCTAGCCCGACCCAGAAGCGAGTCGGCCCAAAAAAGGCCTACATGGAGTGGAGGCCCAAGACCGTTGCTCCTTCCCAAGCTCTGGAAGAAGTGTTCTTTGTTGCCCAAGACGGCGGAGAAGACTCACATGCGGCCCCACTTCAGGCCGCAGAGGACCGTGCTGTCCCAAAGTCTGGCAAAGGAAAATACTATGATGCTGGACTTGCAGGGGCAAAGGAAAATACTATGATGCTGGACTTGCAGCCGCATACAGAAAGCTCATGCGGCCACAAATGCCAGCCGCATGCAGAAGGCTCATGCGGCCACAACTTCCAGCCGCATGCAGAAGGCTCATGCGGCCACAAATTCTAGCCGCATACAGAAGGCTCAAGCGGCCTCCAATCTCAGCCGCATGCAGACTGCTCATGCGGCCACCTATCCCAGCTGCACGCAGAATGCTTATGCGGCCGCTAAGCCCAGCCGCAGGAAGATGGCTTATACGGCATCCAATCCCAACCGCAGACCATCACCCTATGCGGCTCGGGTTCAGTCTTCGACCGCCACTCATACGGTCCTGACCTCAGAAGCTTCCATGTGGATGTGCAGACTCTGTGCGACACAACTTGGACACTTCCTACTGTGCACCTCGGGTGCTAGAGCGAAGAAGTCTAGGACGGCACGGGCTCGTCGAGCTCAGTCAGCTGTCCCAATTTCTGACCATCAGGGAGTCCCGTTAACTGTTATGCGGGCCTCCGATGGAAAGTTGCACAAAACCACCCGTGTCCAGCCCCCGGCGGCCAACGGACAAACTGGTTCTCAAGAGTCTCCCAACAATGATCAAGGGCAAGTACTTTTACTAGCCCCGTATCAGGGAGCAAACATGATACCAACGCACTCGTGTGCTCGGGACTCCCGGGCCCATAAAACGAGTGTAAAGGTTGCTCGAGATGCACTTGACTTGCGTGATGTGATCCTTCAAAAGAGCAAGAAAAGAGAGGAAACCTTGGTGTGCAGAGAGTCCTTCCATGGACATCACTGCACTCAAGTCATTGTCAACTGCTGCTGCAATAAGACAACATTCAAGAGGACCGACAGTCCGTCTTCCAATGACAGCAGCAGCCAGGATCGGTCTAGAGCAATACTCGTGAGACGAGGCGCTTCTTTTCGCCTCCTGCAATTCTGCCCGGAAGGTCCCTACCGGCAAGGGAGGGAAGAAAATGAATGTCTCCAGCCCGATGATCTCAACCAGCACGGCCAGGAAACTCTCATCTAAGCGGTTGACCACAACCACCACATGAGGAGTTTACCAAGGCACCCGCTCGAAGATGAAATCTTCAACACTTGGAGATTCGTCATCTACATCCCTGGGGGTAGCCGAAGCTAGGGGTAGCACTCCCCTGGACATCCACAACAATTCGATATTCTAAGAAGATCAACCTGGGGAGGCAATCCCACCAACAGATGCAGCAGATTCTGACGTCCCTGAAGACGTCCACAAGTGCCAAGATGTGGCAACCTCCAATACAGGGGGTGGCACTTCCTCTGAATTTGAACTAGAGGAGAACATTCCCACATACCCCGACGACTTCTCTATTCGGGGGTATGATTCGAAAAGTACGTCTTTTACAGTTCCTTCTATTGCTCCTCATATGAGAACAGTATTCATGACTGAGAATGATCAAGACGGTCCCAGTGATCAACAGCATCTCGACACTCTTGAGGCCATACTTCATACCTTGGTTAAGTCAATAGACGAGATCAAGGCAGCTTTGTCGGCTCTCCAAGGAAGGACACATGGCCAAACAAGCTTGGGTCCCGCCATCAATGCGGACTCAAACATAACTGCACCAACCCCGGGCGACAATCCACCCGGAATGTCGGCTCCCACTGCTGCAGAAGAGGCCAGGGAGGTAAGAAGAGAAGTCCAGGAGCTCCGGACAATGTTTTACGCCCGAGAAAAGTCTCAGGATCTCAAGATACGAAAGTCGTATCCCGCTGCATGGAGAGATGTCCCTTTTCCTCCTCGATATAAACCATTCAACATCAATCCTTATGACGGAAAGACATCTGCAAACCGGTATATGACTTACTTTGAGGTCACAACAGATCATCTGCCGTATGACGATGCCATCCTTACACGATTGTTTGTCGGGGCATTGGAGGGAGTCGTATTCGACTGGTATCACAATTTGTCGGACAACTGCATCCATTCCTTCGCCGGCTTCAAACATATGTTCTTGGAGAGGTTCTATGAGGTGGGACAAGATGTGACAATGTCAACCCTCATGTACGTTGTTCAAGGAGAGAAGGAGCTGACAAGGAACTACATTGAGCGGTTTCGCCAAACCGCGATAAAGTTGCCCTCCGGTAATCCAGACTCTTCCTTAATTGAAATTTGCCAGAAGAGGCTGCTCTCCACAATCAGCCTCTAGATGGGTGAAAGTCAATTTAAGGACTGGAAGACCTTCATCATCAACGCCACTAGCGTAGAAGCCAAGTTGAAGAAAGCTCGCCAACTGGAATTACACATCTTGGATAGAGAGGACAAGGGCAAACGCCCTAATGCCAACAACAACAATGGCGACAGTTCCTCTAACAACCGAGACACCAAAGGCAAACAGGCTATGGTGGCCGATACAGCCCAGAAGCATAAACCAAAGCAGGCTGAGAAGCAGTGGCCTCAGATGACTTACTCCTTCGAGGATAGCCATGTCAAGCCCATATTTGACATGCTCTTACAAGGAGACAGGATTCAGCTCCCTCCGCCAAGGCGTAAACCTCGACCTGCAGAGATGGAGAGCCCAAAGTACTGTTACTACTATAGCTACGTCCACCATGCTACACAAGACTGCTTCCAATTGAAGCGGTACATCTAAAACCTCATCGATTCCAACGCCCTGGCCATTGATTTCGAGGAAGTAACGATCGCTACCAATATGGTGTCAGTCCAATTCAGCAGCTTTCCTCCGACAAGGACTCAAGATGGCGTAGTACCCATGCCCCGGGCAACAATGGAGGTCGCTAATCTTTTACCTCCCCGAGACCAGGCTGCTGGGCTAGTGCCCCTCACCACTCTACGGGGGGAGGTCAAGTGGGTCCATCCGGACTTGGTGTCTGAAGTAACCCAGCCAGCTTCACCCTCCACCGGCAAGAAGAAGGGCAGGAAAATTAAGTCCTGCCGCACAATCTCAGTCGACGTCGAAGAAGCAACAGCTGTCGTTACCCTGTCCGGTGCGGTGTCGGGTAGCTCGGCTGAAGAACACCGGCCGGCCACTGTTGACGCCCCAGGACCTTCTCAGTCTCTGCCGGCCGATAAGCCCAAGCCAAAGAAGACCCGCTTTGACAAGCCGCTCTAGAAAGACGCTCCTCAGGGGCTGGAAAAGCCTTATAATTTTTGACATTTTGGCACAATTGGCCAACACACCAGCCAAATTGTAATTATACGAGCTCCTGAGACTCTCCAAAGATGTTCGTGTCGCACTGAACGAAGCGCTCCAGAATGCCGATGCATATCTGGCTCAGGTAAAGCTTACAGGGGTGAGCTCGCCGGCGGATCTCCAGGACAGCACTTGTACAGGTACAATGCCCAATATTGTGTTCACTTTGCAGGATATGCTTATCAAGACCAACCTGCACGATCGCCCTCTGTATTATACTGGATACGTCAGCGACATCAAGGTGGATCGGATGTACATTGATCCCGGTTCTTCGATAAGCATTATTTCGAAGAGCTTGCTTCACCTTCTGTGCATCCCTATGCATCGGTTGACTCCTACCATTACCCCATTAGCGATTTTAATTCAGGAAGAAGATATCCCATTGGGAAGATTCGTCTGAAGTGATAAATTGGCGACCTTCAGTCGGAAGTGACCTGCTATGTCATAGACGCAGATACCTCCTACAATATTCTCCTAGGGCGTCCGTGGATACATGATTATATGATCGTGTCCTCCACATTGCACCAATGCTTCAAATACGTTGATAAGCATGGCTTCGTAAAGATAGAATTTGTCGACATCGATCCTTTTAAAGGGGTCGAATCCTACTATTCGGATTCCTGCTTGTACGAGAAATTAAAGAGGCACCTGATCAAGGAGGATGTTCAAGAGCAGACGGAGGCCATTGCAGGGCCTAAGGAACCCTTGAGAATCCATCTCCAACCCCGCAAACCAGGCAGGACTGCACCTCTTACAGCCACTCTGCGTAGAGAAGCAACTAGTCACCCGGTGCTCACTGCACAAAAGGAACAGATGACAATCTGACTGCCAAGGTCTGGCCAAGGGCCGAGACCTACTATGGAGCCACTGACAATTAGGCTGCCCAGATCCGGCTAACATCAAACAGAAGAGATCAATCCTTCTGTTAAGCCGATGATCATTCACCTGTCCAAGACAAGTCGACAGTCGAGCGCTAAGCCAGGGACTGCCAGTGAGCAAACCACTCTATGTCCAGCACCAAGCGCTAAGCTAGGGATCGTTAGTGCACCAACAACTCCATATTCAACACCACCAGTGGAGCCCCTGATGATCAAGCTGCCCAGGTCATCCTTCCAGTCTTCATTAATACAGGGGGTGGCTAAAGAGAAGTTAGAGCTAGCCAATTATGTGGCTGCCCACATGATATTTCTTCTGCTGACGATGTAATCCCACCCGAAAAGATACGTTATTTCATCAATAAAGGGCTATCTTTGAACTACCTCGAGCTAAACAAGCTTTGTATAATGTATGCTATGGAACACGGTATAGGGACCAACTTACACACACAAGTGACAAATGTCTATACCGCGAACCAACTTACCCCCGCAGAAGGCGCTTGCTTCATAGTTGAGGGAGAGGATAATCCAATCATCTTCGGCCGAAAGAATGATCCACAACCCTTCAAGATAGAAGAAGTTGATCTCAAACCCGACACCGGAAGACTGTCCCTTTATCTGTCTAGCTTCCGATCCAAGTACCTCATGCAAAAACAAGGGTATGATATAAAGACTACGCCAGGCTTGAATTACGGCACCGACCGGCGATTACCTTTGCAATTGCCGGTCTCGGCTGGAAAACCACAAGATTATTACAACAAAACCAGACGTGGTCTAGGCTATGTAACACCCGTAATGACTCCGAAAAGCTCGGATGAAGAGTGCGACTAGCATTCACATTCAACCGGATCACATACTTCTGATTCAGATGTTAGCATCGGGGACGTATTCAGGCAAGTTTGGTATGTGAATATGGCATTTGTTGACGCCTATGAAGAAGACGAAGACGTATCCGAACTTCTCGAGTTAGAGCCCTGGGTTCAACAACTCGATGCGCAGTAGAAGAATCGTTTCGAACAAAGAGATCCTCCTATCAAAGATGAGGTCATGCAAGTTGACCTCGGTGATGAAACCTCTCCAAAGGAATCTTCGTCAGCAAAAGCCTGAAAGACGAAGAGCGGGAGTCGCTTTTGCAACTCGTCAGAGAGTATATTGACGTGTTTGCCTGGAGCTATTTAGACGTGCCAGGGCTAAATCCCGAGGTTGCACTCCATAAGCTCAACATTTATCTGGACGCAAAGTCGGTCAAGCAACAGCAATGACGGTTCCGTCCAGACATCATAAATTCTATCGAAGCTGAGGTCAACAAACTGATAGCCAACAGCTTCATCCGGGAGGAACAACATCTAGACTGGGTCGCTAATATAGTATCGGTCCTCAAAAAGAATAGAAAGATCCGAATTTGTATCGACTTTCGAAATCTGAACGAAGCATGTCCTAAGAATGAGTTCTCCCTTTCTATTACGGATATAATGATTGACAACACATGTGGCTTTGAGCGCATGTCATTCATGGATGGCTTCTCAGGATACAACCAAATCAAGATGTTTCCTGACGATGAAATCATTCCGAACGTCGATTGGTGTGTACTGTTACACAGTCATGCCTTTTGGTTTAGAGAATGCCGGTGCCATATATCAACGAGCTATGAGTGTCATCTTCAGAGATCACCTGCGTAAGACCATGGAGTGTTACGTCGACGACATCGCCATCAAAAGCCGCTCTAAGGGAGATCATCTGCACGATCTGAGGATAGTATTCGACCTGATGCGAGCACACAACGTGAAGATGAATCCCACAAAATTCTTCTTGGGCGTATCTAGCAAAAAATTCTTGGGTTTTATCATTACTGCCCAGATAATCCATATAGACACTGAGAAGACGAAGGCAATTATGGAGATGGGCCCCCCGAAAAATCTCCGAGAACTCAGAGGCCTTCAAGGAAGGCTAGCCTATATCAGGAGGTTTATCTCTAACCTCTCTGGGCGATGTCAACCATTCACCTACCTCATGAAGAAGGGCGCATCCTTCGTATGGAATGAAGAGTGCCAACGCGCCTTCGACAACATTAAAGAATATCTGTCAAACCCTCCTGTCCTGGTAGCCCCGGTTGTCAGAAATCCGTTTCTGCTATATGTGCGAGCGATGGAGTATTCCTTCGGTGCTCTACTAGCACAAAATAATGATACAGGGCATGAACAAGCTATTTATTATCTCACCCGAATGATGATAGGGCCTGAGTATAGATACACCACCGTAGAAACGGAATGTCTCGCTTTGGTGTTCGCTATTCAGAAGACGCGACACTATGTTACAGGACAGACCATCCATGTCATATCAGAGTCAACCCTCTTAGGGTCCTCATGACCAAACCAGGTGCACTCAGCTCTCGCTTGGCTACCTAGGCGATACTATTGTCCCCCTACCATATGATCTTCGTCCCGCAGAAGGCTGTTAAAGGTCAAGCTCTAGCAGACTTTTTAGCAGCTCATCTAGGTTCGGAGTCAACTAGAATATATGAAGAAATCCCAGACGAGGTCGTCAATTCAAATATGGCTTCCCATGATACTGTCTGGCAAATGTTCTTCGATGGTGCTTCAAGAACCGGGCCCAAGGGCAATATCGTCTGTCACGACCTACACCCGATTTTCGGATACGAAGCGTGTCCAAGCCCAGCTACGCATCGAGCGGACTCCAGCCCATCTCGAATACGTAAACGCTGTCAAGGCTATAGTTTACTGCCAAATCATGGCAATGTAATCTATATCTCAATCCACAATAAGAATATAAAACATGAATGAACACTATGGGTCGTGGTCTGCAGCCCACTAGCATAAATGTCCGATAAGACTCTAGGGAGTATAACAAGAGTCTACAACTGAAACAAGGAACATGATATCTCATGATAAGTAATGAAAAGCACGAGCGGATAATAAACTCAATAACAATACCTGAATCCCGCAATGTATCACCACGTCTGCCATCCAGAACTACTAGCTAACTCCATGCAACCGCTAAACCTGAAGAGATCATCAGGTCCTCAGAGGACATAGCAAGATACATAATATACATGCCTATCTAACAGTTTTATCATGCGCAAGGAAATAAACAAGAAAGAACAAGGACAAAACAAATGACTACGAACACAAACACGAACACGAATACGAACACTAGAACAACTACGTATAAATGAACTGCCGGATGAAAGATAATCATGAGATCAATGGAAGAAACCAAACCCTCATCCCGAGTATGGACTCACGGGTTTGAACTAAGCACTAACCCTCGTCCCGAGTGTGGACTCTCTGGCTAGCTCACGGTAAGACACCCTCGTCCCGTGTGTGGACTCTCTGGTGTAAATGGTCAACCCTCGTCCCGTGTGTGGACTCTCTGGTGCCATTGGATCACGACAAACACCCTCGTCCCGTGTGTGGACTCTCTGGTGCACCAAACAACCCTCGTCCCGAGTGTGGACTCTCTGGCTGTGTACAACGATAATCAAGGCTGTGGCAGTTCACTACACGCAACCGTTCTATGACACAAATCAAGCAAGGTACTGACGGAAACTCCAAATGTGAATCACAAGGCCAAAACATGAACATGGCTATAAACAATAAAAACAACTCCACAGAAAATAACACGAAAAAGCACATGTCCATAAATAATCCAAAAGCTGGAAACGAAAATAAAATGCATGTAAATAAAACTGTAGAGGGAGCCAAGGTATACTTGCCTATTGTCCTGAGTTGCTGGCACGGGTCAAAATCCGTATCAAGTTCAAGTATCCTGTAAATGAATTTACGAAGTTAATATTGGTCACAAGGTAAGGAATAACCTATCTATTAGGTCCTTGTTCAGTCCATACTACTTCCCATCTTTCTCCTATAACTCATATATATATGTATATAACCTTGATAGCCCACATCCTTATTATTGTGCACTCAGCTATATCTTCATTTACTCTCAGTCATTTAAGTGGTGCAAGCTACTAATGTAACTTGCTGATACCCTTTTGTAACTCCACCCTACTGTTTCCTTGCACTAATCTGTTACATATATATATACACTAGTTTATCTTCAAGGCTTTGCTGCTCTTACCTAGTAGTCCTGTGTTGTATGACCACACTCACCCATCTTTGTACCCATGAATTCCTTATTGGGACACCTAGGTTTCATAATAGATAGCAGATGTGCCTTACATCATGGGAAGACCTATCAGGTGCCTATATGCAGGGACTCTGATACAGGGATGGTCGAGTCCCTTGTATATCATGCCTGCACTTCCTGTCTCTTTTATTTTGTTCTGATTCCAAGAGCCTACTCTCTACTTGCCTTGCTTCTGTACCATCAATTATTTGTAGGGTGAGTTCTGTGGGTCTAGGGAAACTCCTAAAGCCATATCCAATGGGTAACAATATAGGTATCTATACATGTGGTTGTCCAAGACTCATCAGGAAGACCCATTTGGTACGCTTCCTATTTGATCATTACCTCCTTCTATTTATTGGGAAATTCCGAATGTGCAGGAACCTAAACGTAGCACAGTGGTAGCAGCAATGCAAGGTCAAATTGTCTAGGGTGCCAGGTTAAGGTTTTGGTGGGGTTCAAGTGTTGTCCCCTGTCAAGCCTGTCCCCATTTATTAGGATACTTGATACATCCTTACAGATTTGATAAGTAAATCTGAACCACTCTGAACAGTCCAACAGTCCCTTCCTCTTTAGTACTATGGTTATGCAAGCTAAGAGGAAGAGCTATAATAAAATGATGACACAGTCCATGCCTACCTGTATTGGATATACTCTGTATTCATCATGGCTGCCCAATATCGCTTGTATGGTAGGCTACTGGTTAGCTCAAAACTTGATTGGTTGGACACCCATCTAACAGTTTTCCTATACACACCCTAGGATTCGATCAGAGTACATGAATCAGAGGCTTCCACATCACATTCAAGGAGTCATCAACGTATACAGGAACAAAGTTTCCCAGGTTATGCCAATTATACTGAGGTAATAGGTTGGACCAGTCAGGGGACTGGAGAAAAGGTTAAAGCCTATCATTTAGTTTATCAAAGTCCATGTAAGATGAATGTCTAATCTGGGTATTACTCCTGTCATGTTCCCAGATTTATACTTGATACTCCTCCCATTATTGTACTAAGACATGACCTGTTGATGTCATATAGGAATTCATCCCTTATCTATATGACGGATGTTTCACATGATCTGCAACTAGCACCCTCACATGTGTATCCTCCCTCTAAATACTGCCTAACCCCACACTTATAGGCATTCCCTTGTTATACCCTGATAATACTTGACTGATACATACTAACTTAAACCAAGTGAACTGCTAAGCTAAGGCAAGGGCTGAACAAATAGGAAGGCTGAAAGCCAAATGAAATCAGTGGACTGATTGATCCTGTCAAATCCTTTGTCCATGTATGGACTTGAGGACTGAGCATTAGCTACTGAACTGAACGATTTGTATAAGCAAGGCTTGATGTAATGAATTCCTGGACTTATACCAAACTGCATCATCAACAGAACTTCAAGTATGCAGTGCAGATCAAAAAGAAGGCAGGGTAAGCTCCACATATGGGTTGATATACCAATTCCATATACAATTTCTACATGGTTATACTTTTCAAGTCTAGTCCCTTACTCTTTAGGCTATAATGCAAAAAAAAGATGTGAAAAGGAAAATGTATGCTCTAGGTTCAAGAGAGGTCTCTAAAAGCCAATATATAACAAGGTAGAATAAATGCAGGTAGCCAGATGATGTAGCTACAGAAGCAATGGAGGAAACAAACACTAGCCAGTACAGCCAGGATACTCGTGTATTCCTGCTACTTACCAGAGCTTCTCTTGAGGAGAGTATTCTCATTGATCCTGGCCAAAACTTATCCACCAACAAGTTGGTCCTACAGCCTAATCTCTAATCACTGTAATTCCTTGCAACTTACATTCGCTGGCCAATTCTCAGTTATAGGCAAGACCAAGACTCAACAAAAATTCAAATACGCCTAAAGCTAATGGTCAAGGGTCCCTCTGCAAGCATAAGTTTGCAACAGAATTGACCTTCGACTAAAAATCCTATTGACTCAAATCTATGTCCAACAATCAGTCGGAGGAAGGTAACTGTGATCACCTTGACCCCAACTTGTGTCGGTCGTGTCCTGGCTTGATAGTGTCACATAATCCGATACCAGGTATACAGTCGGATGCCCCTGCCAAATCTGATACCAGTATCAAATATGGTACTAAGGGTCAAGGATGAGACCAAGTATCAATCTGATACCATGTAGTCTCGACTCCTTGCTGTTGTTACAACTGTTCCTATTTCCCTTCCTTGTTTCTGTCTCTATGAATCTTTCCTATACATACCTTTATACTCTACATTAACTGGACTCAAATCCTACTATTCATTAACTATCATGACGACTTGGACCTGCCTGCATTTCGTTGACACATAGGATGTTGTAGGACCCCATTTATCGGTGCCTGGTTACTCACAAAACCTGATCCAGGTTCTCTCGAACATTACCACAAACACCTATGTTCCTATAGAGCATGATAACTAACTGGGTTTTAAGGAATTGTGAGATAGGGTGGATGAAGAAAAGGGAATTACCTGATTGAAGAATCAGTCGCCTCTGTTTGACGGCCACTTCGAGTTTTCCTCGGCTTGGAGGAGGAGAGGTTTGCGGTAGAAATTCTCTAGGGTTTGCAACAGGTGGGCTTTGGGAGATTGGCTACAATCTCTCATATATATACTAATGATCGATCAAGTGTAGAGGAGATAAGAAGAGAATTCAATTCGAATTTAAAATAGATTGCTGAGAATATTTTGAATCCTGTTTGAATTCAAATAGTTCAGAGCTCGGTTTATAAGGCAGTTGAGAGTTTAAATCTCAAACTTTTCTTTTAGGTCCCTGCAATTCCTTTATTTACCCATGGGTCCTCATACAGTATTTAATTCAACCAATATAACACATAACACTGTAGGTGAAAATTAAATGCTAAAATAATAAATAAATAAAAATTACGAGGATAAAATTGGTCAAGGGGTTGACAACTCTATCCCCCTTAAACAAATTTCGTCCTCGAAATTTAAGGAGCTGGTGATCCTCTAGAGTAAATAGTCTAGAAAGAACAACTGCCAGAATTCACTTGTTTATAAATCAAATCTAATATGGCCTATCTATGATACTGTCAATATCTACTGAAAGTTCTCGCCAGCTGCGCCCTGTGGTGTTGTCGTATCCACCGTGTTCATGGCATAGGCTTGTCCTCCCTGTGCGGCTGGCAGTGGTGGTGCAGTCTCGTTCTTCTTCGGCCAGTCTCGAGATAAGTGCTGGTTGGACCCACAAGTGTAGCACAATCCTAACCATCTTCGGCAATTTTCTTGGACGTGGCCTCTTTTCTGGCAGTAGTGGCAGGTGGGTGCATCTTGGACTTGTTGTGGGGCTGCTCGTGGTTGCTGTTGATGCTGCGGTGCTGGGGTCTTCTTGAAAATATTGGGGCGTTTCGCTGGTGCTGATTGGTTGTTGCCTCCTCCGAATGCTTCTTGATTCCTCTTCGGCTTGTGACTAAGTTCTTCTCCTACAGCTTGGACAACTTCTAGAATCTCTTCGTAGGTAGTGGCTCGGCTGGTGGCGATAACTAAACGAATCTCGTACAATAATCCCTTCCTGAAGCGTCGTGCTTTGTCTTCCGGGGTGTTGACTAATTTCTCCGCAAAGCGACTGAGGCGAGAGAATCCTTATAAACTCTAGACAACACGATCATTCGTCATCCCGAAGTAGGAAGGGACGCGGATCAATGATACGAAAAACAAGGGAGTATAATCGAGAG
>JANAVB010018524.1:0-23095 GCA_029216955.1 Iris pallida | reverse complement strand
TCATGACTCAACCTATGATCACTTTGAGCACTATCAGAAGTAAAACCACAAAAAAAATAAAAAAAAATAAAAATCGAATTATTACTTCCTGCATAGACTTTATGGTTCTTATGATGGAGAGTTCCATGAAAGGTGTGATTTTTTTTTTTTTTTGGTTGGCTTGGTTATTGGGCATCAGTTCAACATAACATTGCTAATGAGTTGCGAAGGAGGCTTTATAATGTATCCGAATTTCAAGATGGGTTACTAAAACTACTATCAATTTATTAGTCTTTAAAAATAAATTATAACATTCTTTATAAATTAAGAGTAATTTTGATAACCAACTTTCAAATTTGGTGGACATTGTAGAAGTTTTTTTTTCTTTTCTTATCAATTACAGTTTTCTTTATTTATGGTCTTGTTTTTCTTGTTTAGATACATCTTGCAACTTATAATCTAACTTTTGTTCAATATGTGTCCCTAAATGAGAATAATTTTCGAGCATCAGAAACGAGTAGAGATTAAGGGGGCGTTTGGTTCAAGTTTTTGTGGTTTGGGAATGAGTTTTGAATTTCTTACCTTGGTATGTTTAGGATGGGGAATGATGAGAAAATATGAGAGACTTAGACCATCTCCAATGGGGGTTTCTATCTTCCCTATTTCTATGGAAGAAATCCATTTAGAAAAAACTTCTCCCAGTGGTGATATCACTATTTCTATCCTAGGTGGCAATGATGTAGGATAGAAACTTTCTAGGAGGGTTTCTACATGTAGAAACTCTCATAGAAATTCTTCTATCTCTCATGACAATTATTATTGGGCCCCACACCATTAAATTAGTCCTTTTACTATGTGACACATAGGATAGAAATGGAGAACCATTGGAGAGCATTTTTGTATGTCTACAATTTCTATGTAGAAACTCTTCCAACTAGGATAGAAATCTCCTTAAAGTACAATGCCAAGTAGGATAAGAACTCAATTTTAGAAATCGCCTTACCATCTCCAATGGAGGTTTCTATCTTCCCTACTATGGAAGAAATACATTCTAGAAAAACTTCTCCCAATAGTGATTTCTATCACTATTTCTATCATAGGTGGCAATGATGTAGGATAGAAACTTTCTAGGAGGGTTTCTACATGTAGAAACTCTCATAGAAATTTTTCTATCTCTCATGATAATTATTATTGGGCCTCACACCATTAAATTGGTCATTTTACTATGTGACACATAGGATAGAAATAGAGAACCATTGTAGAGGATTTTTGTATGTCTACAATTTCTATGTAGAAACTCTTCCAATAGGATAGAAATCTCCTTAAAGTACAATGCCAAGTAGGATAAGAACTCAATTTTAGAAATCACCATTGGAGATGGTCTTAGGGGGGAAAGCTATTCCCATTGACTTGGGAAAGCTATTCCCAAGCCCCCCTTGGGAATAGATTTGCTTTCCTAGGAATGATGTTTGGCTATTTTGTTTGGACGGTTATACCCTCTTTTATTTTCAAAATTTTAACTTCTATTCCAAATATGTAAATCATCATAAAATTAATGGAAGGGTATTAAAGGAAAACTAAATAAATTAATATTTCTATCCCTTTGTAAACCAAACATGGAGATGAAATTTTTAAAAAATTTGAACTACCTATTCCCAACCTAACCAAACATGTATATGAGAATGTTGAATTCTTTTTCCATGGGAAAGGAATGAAAACCTATTCCTAGAAATACAAAAACTTGATCCAAAATAGCCCTAAGGAGGGAGATGATCTCCCAAAGGAGGATCCGATTCTCTAATGTGAATACTTTATAATTGTCCGTAGTGTCAATACAAATTGAATAGTTCATATGATATATTAACCGGTATCTCTTAAATATCTAAATATCATCCCATAATGGGTGACATAAGCTGCCCTATGCAATTTTGGAGTCATTGTTATGGTATAAATGGTCCTCGGTAAATACGTCCCTACATTTATTTTTCCCAAAACTATTACTTACATTAGGTCTTTATTAGGGTGTGCATCGGTCGGTGGTCGACCTATCCGGTTATCCAGTTCGAATGTCCATTTATGAAGAATGCAACACGTGACTGTGTGCAGGAAATGTGCCCTACTCGTCGGCGTAGGCTACAAGTCCACTTAATGCGCCCAGATAACGGAATTGCCTATAGCTAGAAATCTCTTCATGTCTACTGAATTATTCTAGTTTATTAGCCTTAGTCAATTACTGTAGGTATCCCTGACCGTGGTACTTAGGGATCCCTATCCTAGACATGATGCAAGACAGTACTGGTTTATTTGTACAAACAAAATCATCCATGGTGTCCAGGTCATTCATACTTGTCATGTCAAGCTAGCTGTCGTAACAGCATGTCGAAATATATTATGTCAGTTTACTTGTCAAGAGTGCGCCACGGCGGACCACTATCATGTTTCTGGAATCGTATCAGAATTTACATGATATGAGCATAAATGTGACATTTCAATTTTAATGATATAATAATAATAGTATATATAATAAAAGAGAGCAAGACTGAGGAAGGATTCATGCGGCTGTGGGCATGCGCGCTTATGCGGCTGGAGACCGCGTGCTCATGCGGCTGGAAGAGGGCAGGCGTATGCGGCTCAGGAAAGTAATGCGCCATGCGGCTCAAAAGGAAGAGGCACATGCGACAGCGGAAGGAAGGGCTTATGCGGCTGGGTGCAGGCAAGCTCATGCGGCAGAGCAGGTGGGTCTTATGCGGCCAAGAGAAACAAGTCACATGCGGCTGAATGGGGCAGGGCTTTATGCGGCTGAAAGGAGTTGACTTCATGCGGCTGGAAGACACAGTGCCATGCGGCTCAAAAGGACGCGGGTTTACGGCTACGTGAATGATGAGCCTATGCGGCTGCGGAGCTTGCGAGTCTTATGCGGCAACGAGTATGCAAGCTTATGCGGCTCGGTTGAACAGTGCCATGCGGCTGGTCATGCCGAGCCCTTATGAGGTTGGAAGAATAGGAGTCTCATGCGGCTGTGTTCAAGTGAGCTTATGCGGCTGGAAGTACAGAGTCTCATGCGACAGAAAGAGACTTGCCGCATGAACGTTCATGCGGTCAAGCACTTCCATGTGGCTGAGGACTGTCATGCAGCTCAGAAACTGTTCTTCTTCTCTGCTTGTCCGAGAAGAAGAACCATGGAGTCCATGGCTTCAAAGCTTCATAAATCCTTCATTCAGTCGGAATTCAGACTTCCATAGGTCAAAATGGGGCATAATGAAATTCTCTACAACATGGAACCATCAAAACGTGGAAATAACAATATTAAGTAGATCAAAACCCAAGAAATTCGAAAATACTATAAACTTATATCTACACAAATTGAGCCATGGGAATTAGAAATGCCAAATACTAAAGTGGGTTAGAAGGCTGTGAAGAAGAGAATGGAACAATAAATTTTGGGTTCCTCCATGAAGCAAGCTGCACTTTCCTAAGCTCTCTCTCTCTCTCTCTATCTCTTCCTTCCTGGTAGGTGAAGAAGTAAATGGTGGAGAAGAAGAAGTAAATGAAGAATTAATGAGAGAGAGAGAGAGTGGGCGGCTATAAATGGAAAGAAGTGGGGGTAGGTAGGGGTTCTCCCCTTGGTTCATGATGAACCAAGGCAACCAAAGCCTAGCCGAACCAACCCAAAATAAACCAAGCCATGAAATGCCAAGATAAGCCAAGCAAGGAATCATGTAATACAAGATAAATACGTACACGTATTCTAAAATACGTAATACGAACTATGGGCATTACACCCAGCGCCTACGCTCCCTGGCGCCCGTGCGCCCGTGCGCCCAAACCCGCACTTAGCCATAATGGAATTAAATTGAGCTTGGCCAAAAAGCATGAATGCTTTTAATATGTGTCTTATCCTTATCTCCATGTAAAATCACTCACATGGTCCCCTCCTTAGGGTCACCACCCCACGTGCACCTCTCTACTCCTCAAGAGGGGTTATATTGAGATACCCATGAGTTTTTCTTTCCAATGTGGGACTAAACTTACATGACTTGTTGATAGCAAGCTCTCTACAAGTTCAAAAAAGGAAAAACTTCAACAATAATCTAACTTTTGTTCAATATGTGTCCCTAAATGAGAATAATTTTCAAGCATCACAAACGAGTAGAGATTAAGGAGGGAGATTATCTCCCAAAGGAGGATCCGGATTCTCTAATGTGAATACTTTATAATTGTCCGTAGTGTCAATACAAATTGAATAGTTTGTATGATATATTAATAACCGGTATCTCTTACATTACATATATCTAAATATCATCCCATAATGGGTGATATAAGCTGCCCTACGCAATTTTGGAGTCATTGTTATGGTATAAATGGTCCTCGGTAAATACGTCCCTACATTTATTTTTCCCAAAACTATTACTTACATTAGGTCTTTATTTATTTTTCCTAAAACTATTACTTACATTCTAGATTTTATATCAGCTTTAGATTGAGAAGTTTTGATCTAAAATTTGTCTTTTTATTTATTTATTATATTCTAAACATAAGTATAAGATCAGGAACAACCAACACAAATAGAAAAAATGAAATTAAAAAAATAAATAATTATAGGCTAAATTTTTTAATTTTGCATGTCAGAACTTAAGTTCTAAGATGGTATAGAATTTAGCATCTAAATGATAATTAGTCCTTATTCCCTTATTTAAACCATGGAAACCAAAATACTTTGAGAAATTTTGAGTGGCACTCCACTTTATTTTACCATATTTAAGGTGCACCCACAAGTTTGTACAAATGTAAGTTACCCCCCATTTTTGACGGATTCCGTTCTTCTTTAACGGTCAACTCCTTTGACCCTTTTTTTTGACGAAAATGACGTCTTCTCTACTCCGAGCCCCCTCTCCATGATATCCCCGCTGCGCGCGTGCCTCCGCCGGCTGCCGCCCACGCCCCGGCCAACCCCCACGCCCCCCTCCACCTCCGCCGCGACCTGCACATCCTCTCCGTCCGCCGCGACGGGGTCCGACATCCCCACCCACCCACACCCCCTCCTTCCTCCGCCTCTCTAAACAGCCATCGACGCCTCCTCCTTCTCCCCTCTCGAAACCGAGGGCCTCGTGTTCTTCGGCGGCCGCCTCCTCGCCATGTCGGAGGAGGACCTGCCTTACCACGTCAGAGTCACGCCCGACGGTGACGTCGAGACCGCCGGCGGCTTCGACTTCGGCGGCCAGCTCGGCTGTCACGACCCGCCCAGTGAAAGGGCACGAGAAGTGAATACGCCCAGCCTACGCCGCAGTGTCGGCAGTAGAAACGCTGTCCTGAGTCACAATCTCTAACACAGTCTAGAATAAGCTCCGATTGGAGAGTAAATAATAAGTAACTCAATCACAACACTAAGATGGAATAGAAGAATAAATCTCAAGAGAGTCACAGATATAATAAAGTCTAGGTGTAAACCACCAAAACAAAACTCAAGTACAACTCATAATATCTCAAATAGAAAGACAATAAATACTAAGTCTCAACTAGATTATGGGCAAGTCCTCAGCAACTGCTGGATCCTCCTGAGGGTCCACGTCACCAGTGTCATCTAAGCCAATGCCATAATAAGTAGGGCAGAACTCTTCATCATTACCTGTAAAATTTTCAACATGCCCAATCAGGACGGAACGAGCACATATCTCTCACAACAGTTCATATCAGGATTGGACATATAAAGCAAGCTGTAGAAAACTATACATGAATCGCTGTAAAGAAAATCAACAAGAGAGAGACTATAAGGTGAGATATAATATGATAAATAGAGAAATGTAACCATCTACGTGATTTAGAGCATGAATTGGTTATGTAAACGGTTTGGGTTGCACATGGATAAATTATGGAGTTGTACATGGATACCTACTTGGATAATGATCACATAACCAACTACACTCTCCCTGCCCCCAATCAATACACAAGGATCAAGACATGATATGTTATTGCACATGGATAACAACTACTTTATACATAGGGCTCATATGGTCATGAGTGTACATGAATAACACATGAGTGCACATGGATAAATATGAATACATAGAGTACATGATGGCCACGACAAAGTACATGAACATGATATACTCGATGTATCCGAGGGGATAACATCGCATAAAAAGATCCGGAGGGTACTAATCCGTGTGAACATCGTGTCAGCATCAAGTATACTAGTCTATAACAAGAGAACATATCCAAACAAGTATGAAAAGATCAGAGAATGTACTCGCCTGGCAAACTGAACTGCTGATGATGAAGTGTAGCTAAACTGGGGCATTATAAACCTATTTAAAGCATACACATGTCCCAACCAAGTCTACAATATCAAAAGAAATAGCTACAATGCAAGACTACATGCTTCTAGGTCCCTTTTGGTTAAAGTCAACCCTTGGTCAACTCTGGTCAAACATGGTCAATGCTGGTCAAACCTGGGTCAACTAGTCCGTCTACTAATTTCTAGGTCATACACAAAATTCTAGGTCATTCGGAGTTCGTTTGAGTTGAATTGGATCAAGTTTGACCCAAAGTTGACTTTTGTCAATTTGGTCAACTTGTCGGCCAATTCGACTAAACTAGGCTCAAAATGACAAACCAAATCTGTCCTAGGACTCCTATAGTTATATTCACAACTACGATCAACTCCAAGAGGGTTCTCAAGCATAAAATCTATACACAATATAGATATATATACATACACATGTACTTACAATACAAGCCGACCTTAATTCTAACAAATGCTTGTGTGTGTGTCACCCCCATTTCCTGTATTTCGTATTTGTACTCGTAAATTGATTTTGGCACGTATTTTTTTTCTCGACTTGCGGATTTTGGTTTCTCGTAAATGGGTTTGGTCCATGGCTTAGTTTTATTTTGTAGAGTTGGTTTGGTTTGGTTCATATGAATTGGTACACTTTAACCTACACTCTACCCTCAACACAACACACCCACACTCATTATATCTCCACCAACCTTTCTCTCTCTCTTTATTCTCCATTAACTTATTCTTCTTCCTTCTTCCACACAACTCCCCAACCCATAGACAAGTGCACCTTGCCATCAAATAAGCACCACTTTTTATTTGTCCATTAGCTAGATTAGGCCATGGAGAACAACTTTAGAACTTGACATTTTGTGATTTGGAGCTTTCATTTTTCTAGATCTAGGTTTTGACTATTTTTGGATTTACATGGTTTTGATCTATTTTGGTTGGATTTTTGTGGGTTTTGATGCTTCCATGTGGAAGAGAATTCAATTTTACTCAAGTTAGACCTTTGAAAATCTAGATTTGGTTTGATTTTACCAAGATATGAAGTTTTGAACCTTAGAGTTCTTGGAGTCTTCTTCTCGGCCTGGAGAAGAAGACAGCAGCCTGCGCTCTTTAGCGCAGGGCTGGATTGCGCATCCCCCTCGGCCAGCGCTCTTTAGCGCAGCGCCGACCGCGCAGCTTGCCCCTTGGCGAACTGCGCTCAACTCGAGTGCGCATGGATTCATGTGCAGTCTGCTCATGCGCAATCTGACCCTGCGCCATCCATTCCTGCGCAACCTGATCCAGCGCAATCCATCGGCTGCGCAGCTCACCCTGCGCACTTGGCACCCTGCACAGCTCACCCTGCGCACTTGGCATCCTGCGCAGCTCACCCTGCGCACTTGGCATCCTACGCAGCTCACCCTGCGCACTTGGCACCCTACGCAGTACATACCCTGCACAACCTACTTGTCTATGCTGAATTTGTTATTTCCTGATCTTGGCTCTTCTATAGTCCTATTTATATTAGTATTTTATTAGATATTTTACGTCCATTTTATATCCTTACGCCTTTTGTCATGAACTTGATTTTACTTAATATGTTTAGTATGACAAGGAACTAGCATAACACACAGTGACCCGTATTGGTGCACTCCTGACATGACCAACCTGACTTGATAGTGGCCCGTCGTGGCGCACTCCTGACAAGTACCCTGACATGGTTTATCTTGATAACTTGATAGTGGCCCGTGGCGGCGCACTCTTGACTTGTAACTTGTAACTTGTAACTTGACTCGTATAATCAACTTGACACCGTGGGTGTTCCTGCTTGCTTGCTTGTACAATCCACTTGTCTTGTCTCGCATCATGTCTAGGACGTGACTTCCTGGGTACCACGGCCAGGGACTCGCGCTAAATTGGATTAGGCTAATGATTAGATCAAACTAGAACATGGAGAATTTCCCGTCACAGGCAATCTCGTTATCTGGGCGCTTTAATGGACTTGTAGCTTGCCGACGAGTAGAGCACATTTCCAGCACACTGTCATGTGTGCACCCTCTAAGTCACCTAAGGGTACATTTGTCTCCCGGGCAACGTACCCACCTATAACTCTCAACCCGCGGAAGGATAACTGGATAGTCTGCAGGGCTTGGGACTGGAAATTCTCACTTGCATCTTGTTAGTAATTAGGCTTGTGATAACCCTAGTTAGTTAAAGTAGTAAGCCGTAGTACTTGCTTGGCCGATTGTGAATGAATGGTGTTCAGCTCTGTCTAAGTCTTGTCTAGCCCCTGTACCTGGAACTCTTGACCATGATTGTTTTACTTATCTCTAACGATAAATGGGTAGAGACAGTGAGCTATTCAGGCGAAGGGGTACAATCCCGGTCCTTGTTTGGTTTAAGGATTGTAACCTGGCTCCCGGAATGGTTCCACGTCCCTAGTCGTTTATCGCCCTGTGTACTTTACTACTTGTACTTCTTTTATTCTTATGTTCTGATATGCTGGCTTTTGTTCTTATTTGTGGCCTCCTTTGTGGCACTTGCTCTTTCTGGGGTTTGACCCAGCTGGTTTTGTGTGGCCAGAATTCGGAGCAGCTCCCGAGGATCTACCGAGCTTCCAGCCCAATGGTGACAACTAGACGGAACCCGGGCCAAGAGTGGGTTTTCCTTTTTTGTTTCACCCACTTATATATAAATTTATCTTTTGAGGCGTTTAGCCGACGAGCACCTGTTAGCTCGATGCACATTTACTTACTGTCTGCCTACGGGCTGTAAACATGATTGACAAATCCTAGGGTTGATCATGTATGACTGAACTCTTGCTAGTCCCATCATTTTGTACGACTAGCTTCATGATCATCCAATATGTAATATTTGGGACGCCTTATATATATATATTGATGCTCTAATATCTTGTAACTCTGTTAATTGCTTGAGATTGAGACAATAGGCTTGACCTTAAGAGACTGCTGGCTTGTAGTAAACCCTCATATCTAGACAGCCGTGACCGTATAGTTGAGATGTATTCTATTTTAATATACGTAGCTGGCTATGTCTGCCCCCGCTCTCCACTATTCTGGTTCTGGGGCGTGACACGGTTTAAGTGGTGGCCCATGCAGGTCTTGGCATTCAAGAAATGTGAGGGTTTACCGAATAGATGTCTCAATCAATATTCGTCCTTGATCTCTGCTCGTATCTTCAAATCCCTGAGAATCTCGACCTGATCATATTGCTTGTATCATTGATCTGTCCTGGTCCTTTCCTTACTGTTCCCTATGTCGTCTTCTTCAGCGGCATTACTCCCGGACCTGCCAACCAGCCAGAGGAAGCTCAACAAGCACCCCAGCGCCAGGGAAGATCAAGCTCAGCACTCTGGAGTAGCCTCCCGAGTTATGCTTTCCGGAGGCTCAGTACCTCCAGTTCAGGCAGCTCCGCCCGCTCAACCAGCTAGACAGGATGAGGGACCTTTGGTAGGGCTTATCAGAGAACTGCTTGCATCCCAAGATCGTCGAGGCGACGCCTTGCACCAGGAAGTTCATGATGCACTAAACCGAGGAGGTCCCCAAGGGAATCAGGCGGCCAACAGTTTCAAGCGCTTGAACCCTCCCTTCTTTGACGGCAGTGAAGATGCGATTGCCGCGGACGCTTGGCTTCAGGATACCGAGGTGGTTCTAGAAGCAGCTAGGACACCTGAGAATGAGAAGGTGGCGGTGGTACGCCTACAGTTGTTAGACTTGGCTCGCGATTGGTGGGCAGCTCAGGCCATGGGATTAGCAGCGCCAGTCACTTGGGCGACGTTCAGAGAGAGGTTCCAGACGAAGTACATTGATGCGGTGGCACGGTACGACCTGCAGACCAGGTTCACCAACTTGAAACAAGGAGGCAGGACGGTCGATGGCTATGCGACCGAGTTTTCCAGGCTGAGTAGGTTCGCCCCCACCTTGGTGGCAACCGAGTTCGATAGGGCTCAGCGATTCCAGCAAGGGCTGCACTTAGAGATATTATTGGCTGTGGAGCAGTTCGAGCACCAGACGTTCGATGCAGTATTGAAGGCAGCTAGGAGGCATGAGTATACCTCCCGGAGAATTGTGGACAGGACCGGAGGCAGGAAGCGGTCCCACAACCAGATGCACCAATCTTCAGCTCCAGCCCCGGCAGCTAGGGGTATAACCATTGGGACTCCGAGGCGGGCGGCCTCAGTGACGTCGGTTCAGCATTCAACCCCGACGTATCCGCAGCAGCAGAAGCAGAAGCAGTCTTCCGCGGTGGGATGTTCTCATTGCGGGAAGCCGGGCCATGTAGTGGCAGAGTGTCGTAGGGCACAGGGATTGTGCCTGGCTTGTGGAGGAGCAGACCACCAGATAGGGACCTGCCCGAATAGGGGAGGTCCATCATCATCCAACCTTTCTAGTTCTTCGGTGAGAGGACCAGCCCCAGCTCCAGTTCAGCAGCAGCAGCAGTACCCGAGGCCATTGTTGCCCCAGGCCCAGGCCTTCCAGCAGCAGTTCACCCTGGCTCCAGCACAGAACCGACAGAGGGGTTTCCAGCAGAGAGGACCCGCAGCTAGAGGTCAGGCTATGATGATGACCAAGGAAGAAGAAGTTGCACCAGGTGAGGTAGTGGCAGGTACTATTCTCGTCAACACCTTTCCAGCATCTGTATTATTTGATTCTGGTGCATCGCATTCATTCATTCATGTCTGCACGATTCGCGACACGGATAGGATTGGAGCCCGAGTCATTATCAGTGAGGCTCAATATACTTACTGGTAATGGTCTTGTGGGAGTAGATCGAGTATTTTCCTCGTGTCGGATCGTAGTTAGCGGTAGAGAGTTCTCCGCTAGGCTCATAGAGTTCCCTATGGCAGACTATGATGTAGTCCTAGGCATGGATTGGTTGAGGAACCATTATGCTAGGATAGACTGCCATATTGGCAGAGTTGTCTTTAGTATTCCCGGAGAGCCAGAGTTTTTATTTTCCAGAGGCACAGTAGCCATCTCCTCCAGTATGCGGATGGCAGTAGCAGCAGTGCAGTTGCCCCGGATAGTTGAAGAGTTTCCAGATGTCTTTTCAGAGGAACTTCCAGGGATGTCGCCAGAACGGGAGATTGAGTTCACCATAGACTTGATTCCCGGGACAGCACCAGTATCAGAGCGAGTCTACAGAATGGCGCCTTCAGAGTTGGAGATTTTGTACAAGATGATTGAAGAACTTAGAACCAAGGGATTCATTCGTGCTAGTGGATCGCCTTGGGGAGCCCCGATGCTTCTTGTAAAAAAGAAGGATGGTACGTCCAAGCTATGTGTAGATTATCGTACCTTGAACTCAGTGACAATCAAGAACATACCCTCTCCCGAGGATAGATGACTTGTTTTATCAACTCAAGGGGGCTTCAGTTTTCTCGAAGATAGACTTGCGGTCAGGATACCACCAGATCAGAGTCAGAGAGCAAGACATCCCGAAGACGGCGTTCAGATCGAGGTATGGGCATTGGGAGTTTCTAGTTATGCCCTTTGGAGCGACCAATGCGCCGGTAGTGTTCATGGACCTCATGAACCGTATTTTCATGCCTTACTTGGATCAGTTCGTGATAGTGTTCCTTGATGACATCCTGGTCTACAGCAAGAGTGAAGCAGAGCACGAGCAGCATCTCAGAGTTGTCCTCCAGATTCTCAGATAGCACCAGTTGTACGCCAAGTTCAGTAAATGCGAGTTCTGGCTCGATCGCATTTCTTACTTGGGTCACATCATTACCAGAGGAGGAGTGGAAGTGGATCCCCAGAAGAGGCTATCGAGGCATGGCCAGTACCCAGCTCAGTGGCAGAAGTTCGCAGCTTTCTTGGATTGGCCGGCTACTACCGGCGGTTCGTCTCTGATTTTGCAAGGATTTCAGCGCCGATGACCCAGTTGACCCGCAAGGATGTGCCGTTTGTTTGGACAGCAGAATGTCAGGAATCATTTGAAGTTGAAGCGAGGTTTGATAACGGCTCCCATTCTCACACTTCCAGATGGGACCGGAGGATTCACAGTTTATTGCGACGCTTCAGGCAGAGGATTGGGATGTGTTTTGATGCAACATGGGAAGGTAATTGCTTATGCGTCACGTCAACTCCGTGATCATGAGAAGAATTACCCGACCCACGACTTGGAGCTAGCAGCAGTGGTGTTTGCACTTAAGTTGTGGAGGCACTACTTGTACGGAGACAGAGTAGAGATCTTTACTGACCATAAGAGCCTGAAGTATGTCTTCACCCAGAAGGACCTTAATATGCGGCAGAGAAGATGGCTCGAGCTACTGGTGGACTACGATGTAGATTTGCAGTATCATCCAGGGAAGGCCAACGTTGTAGCAGATGCGTTGAGCCGGAGAGCCGGAGTTTATTTTCTGACGGCGCAACCAGAGCTATTGGCAGATCTTCAGAAGATGGGTATAGAAGTTGTCATCCCTTCCAACGTGGCGTTGATGGCTAGCCTGCAGATCCAGTCCACCATAGTTGAGAGGATCCGGACAGCACAGTTAACAGATTCCAAGATTCAGCGGCTCAGAACAGAGTGCGAGGCAGGGAGAAGGCCAGAGTTATATATTCATGAGGATGGTACACTTCGACACGGCACGCGTCTTTGTGTACCCAGTGGAGATATCAGACAGGAAGTCATGGCAGAGGCTCACAGTTCGCAGTATTCCATCCACCCAGGCAGCACGAAGATGTACCGAGATATTCGTCAACACTTTTGGTGGAATGGTATGAAGAGAGAGAGATAGCCCGGTATGTCTCTCGATGTTTGGTTTGCCAACAAGTCAAGGCTGAACATCAGAGGCCAGCTGGACTTCTTCAACCTTTACCGATCCCAGAATGGAAATGGGAGCACATCACCATGGATTTCGTGACTGGGTTACCCAGATCTCCGGTAGACAGAGATGCTATTTGGGTCATTGTAGACAGGCTTACCAAGGTGGCACACTTTCTTCCATTTAGAGTTGGACAGTCGACGGCACAGCTAGCAGAGATGTATCTCAGGCAGATCGTCAGACTTCACGGAGTGCCAGTCAGCATAATATCAGACAGGGATACGAGATTCACATCGCACTTCTGGCGCAGTCTTCAACAAAGTTTGGGGACTCGTCTCAAGTTCAGCTCAGCGTATCATCCGCAGACAGATGGGCAGTCAGAGCGTACTATACAAACTCTCGAAGATATGTTGCGGTCATGTACCCTTGACTTTGGTGGTTCGTGGGAGGATCACCTGCACCTGGTGGAATTCTCGTACAACAATAGTTTCCAGGCCAGTATCCAGATGGCACCCTTCGAGGCTCTGTATGGCAGGAAGTGCAGATCCCCGTTAGCATGGGACGATGTCGGAGAGAGGCAGATGCTTGGTCCAGAACTGATTTCTCAGACGGTTGAAGTGGTCAGGAAAGTCAGAGATCACCTCCGAGTTGCTCAGGATCGCCAGCGCCATTGGGCCGATGTTCATCGGCGTCCCTTAGAATTTGCCGTCGGCGACCATGTATTCCTTAGGATCTCGCCTACCCGCGGGTGTCATTCGTTTTGGCGTGCGGGGAAGGCTTAGTCCTAGGTATATAGGGCCGTTTGATATTCTGGAGCGAGTAGGCGATGTGTCCTATCGTCTCGCTCTTCCGCCGTCGCTAAGTAAGGTACATGATGTATTCCCATGTATCCCAATTAAGACGGTATATCCCGGACCCGAGCCATATCCTAGATCATTCGGAATTGGTTGTTGGTACCAACCTTTCGTATGAGGAGAGGCCCGTGTCTATTTTGGACCGGAGAGAAAAGACGCTCAAGAACAAGACTATTAACTTAGTCCGTGTTGCTTGGGGTCATCAATCTCTAGGTGAGTCAACGTGGGAGCGTGAGGACGACATCCGATCGCGATATCCCTACCTGTTTGACTCGTGAGGTATAATATCTTTCTTATGCCTTACGCTCTCCCTTCCTTGTTTGCATTGTATGATTGTATGATTGAACTGCTTAGTGTAGCTTGTCTGTGCTTAGTATAGCTTGTCGTGGCAATCTCTAGCTCCTTGATTAAATTCCGAGGACGGAATTCTTTGAAGGTGGGTAGAGTTGTCACCCCCATTTCCTATATTTCGTATTTGTACTCGTAAATTGATTTTGGCACGTATTTTATTTTTTCGACTTACGGATTTTGGTTTCTCGTAAATGGGTTTGGTCCATGGCTTGGTTTTATTTTGTAGAGTTGGTTTGGTTTGGTTCATATGAATTGGTACACTTTAACCTACACTCTACCCTCAACACAACACACCCACCCTCATTATATCTTCACCAACCTTTCTCTCTCCTCTTTATTCTCCATTAACTTCTTTTTCTTCCTTCTTCCACACAACTCTCCAACCCATAGGTAAGTGCACCTTGCCATCAAATAAGCACCACTTTTTATTTGTCCATTAGCTAGATTAGGCCATGGAGAACAACTTTAGAACTTGACATTTTGTGATTTGGAGCTTTCATTTTTCTAGATCTAGGTTTTGACTATTTTTGGATTTACATGGTTTTGATCTATTTTGGTTGGATTTTTGTGGGTTTTGATGCTTCCATGTGGAAGAGAATTCAATTTTACTCAAGTTAGACCTTTGAAAATCTAGATTTGGTTTTGATTTTACCAAGATATGAAGTTTTGAACCTTAGAGTTCTTGGAGTCTTCTTCTCGGCCTGGAGAAGAAGACAGCAGCCTTCGCTCTTTAGCGCAGGGCTGGATTGCGCATCCCCCTCGGCCAGCGCTCTTTAGCGCAGCGCCGACCGCGCAGCTTGCCCCTTGGCGAACTGCGCTCAACTCGAGTGCGCATGGATTCATGTGCAGTCTGCTCATGCGCAATCTGACCCTGCGCCATCCATTCCTGCGCAACCTGATCCAGCGCAATCTATCTGCTGCGCAGCTCACCCTGCGCACTTGGCACCCTGCGCACTTGGTACCCTGCGCAGCTCATCCTGCGCACTTGGCATCCTGCGCAGCTCACCCTGCGCACTTGGCATCCTGCGCAGCTCACCCTGCGCACTTGGCACCCTGCGCAGTACATACCCTGCACAACCTACTTGTCTATGCTGAATTTATTATTTCCTGATCTTGGCTCTTCTATAGTCCTATTTATATTAGTATTTTATTAGATATTTTACGTCCATTTTATATCCTTACGCCTTTTGTCATGAACTTGATTTTACTTAATATGTTTGGTATGACAAGGAACTAGCATAACACGACAGTGACCCGTATTGGTGCACTCCTGACATGACCAACCTGACTTGATAGTGGCCCGTCGTGGCGCACTCATGACAAGTATCCTGACATGGTTTATCTTGATAACTTGATAGTGGCCCGTGGCGGCGCACTCTTGACTTGTAACTTGTAACTTGTAACTTGACTCGTATAATCAACTTGACACCGTGGGTGTTCCTGCTTGCTTGCTTGTACAATCCACTTGTCTTGTCTCGCATCATGTCTAGGACGTGACTTCCTGGGTACCACGGCCAGGGACTCGCGCTAAATTGGATTAGGCTAATGATTAGATCAAACTAGAACATGGAGAATTCCCCGTCACAGGCAATCTCGTTATCTGGGCGCTTTAATGGACTTGTAGCTTGCCGACGAGTAGAGCACATTTCCAGCACACTGTCATGTGTTGCACCCTCTAAGTCACCTAAGGGTACATTTGTCTCCCGGGCAACGTACTCACCTATAACTCTCAACCCGCGGAAGGATAACTGGATAGTCTGTAGGGCTTGGGACTGGAAATTCTCACTTGCATCTTGTTAGTAATTAGGCTTGTGATAACCCTAGTTAGTTAAAGTAGTAAGCCGTAGTACTTGCTTGGCCGATTGTGAATGAATGGTGTTCAGCTCTGTCTAAGTCTTGTCTAGCCCCTGTACCTGGAACTCTTGACCCTGATTGTTTTACTTATCTCTAACGATAAATGGGTAGAGACAATGAGCTATTCAGGCGAAGGGGTACAATCCCGGTCCTTGTTTGGTTTAAGGATTGTAACCTGGCTCCCGGAATGGTTCCACGTCCCTAGTCGTTTATCGCCCTGTGTACTTTACTACTTGTACTTCTTTTATTTTTATGTTCTGATATGCTGGCTTTTGTTCTTATTTGTGGCCTCCTTTGTGGCACTTGCTCTTTCTGGGGTTTGACCCAGCTGGTTTTGTGTGGCCAGAATTCGGAGCAGCTCCCGAGGATCTACCGAGCTTCTAGCCCAATGGTGACAACTAGACGGAACCCGGGCTAAGAGTGGGTTTTCCTTTTTGTTTCACCCACTATATATAAATTTATTCTTTTGAGGCGTTTAGCCGACGAGCACCTGTTAGCTCGATGCACATTTACTTACTGTCTGCCTACGGGCTGTAAACATGATTGACAAATCCTAGGGTTGATCATGTATGACTGAACTCTTGCTAGTCCCATCATTTTGTACGACTAGCTTCATGATCATCCAATATGTAATATTTGGGACGCCTTATATATATATTTGATGCTCTAATATCTTGTAACTCTGTTAATTGCTTGAGATTGAGACAATAGGCTTGACCTTAAGAGACTGCTGGCTTGTAGTAAACCCTCATATCTAGACAGCCGTGACCGTATAGTTGAGATGTATTCTATTTTAATATACGTAGCTGGCTATGTCTGCCCCCGCTCTCCAGTATTCTGGTTCTGGGGCGTGACAGTGTGTGTGTGTGACCTGGAGATTACTGAAATGGGGTCAAATCTGAGATTAAAAATAGTAAAACACAATCATGGTATACCACAATTTAATATACTATATACATATAAACAAATAGGAAACTATCTATATTGTATATATATATATATATATATATATATATATATATATATATATATATATATATATATATATATATATCAATGCTCAAAAGGAAGAATAGCCAATGGTTTTTGAAATAGTTTAGCGAATCAAAATCTGGAATTAAATCCCCCTCGACCCATTCTCAACATATATGTATTAGCAATGGGTTTCAACGGGGTCTTCTAATGTATTTATTTAATTATATATATACATAGCTACAAGAAAAACACATATGCTCATAAATGATAGAAAAATATGAAATAAATCCAAAAGTTGTTTCCCACAAATCCCAAACCTCATATACGTACCAAAAACTCAGATTTTACAAGTTAATTCACTGGAAATCAAAATTTCATATTTAAACTCAAAATCGAATTTAAAGAAAAACCCATTTTTCACACAACGACCCAAAATAAAATATACACCAAATGAACCCGCCAAACTCGGCATACACTTTGGTCTCGACCCATGTGATGCGCTCGTATACTCTCGGGTTCGAAATCGTGTCCTTGTCGTGTCCACAGAACGTGTATCGGAAATTTCTGATACCGCGTGACAACGCGTACTTGTGCTTGCGTTCCCGTTCGATTGAGCGCCGCACACACAACGAAAAGCTTCCGCGCTCGTGCACGTAGCTGGGGGGGGGGTCCTGGGGTAGGTCTAGGACATGGAAACACAGCGATACGTCGTGCCGAGGCGACGCACGTAGCCCCGCACCTGCACGCTGCCTGCTGTGCGCGCGCGCGCCCGCGCGCCCTTGTGCGCGCGGTTCCGTCTTCGTGGCTCGCTCGTCCGGCCATGCCATGACTCGGAGTTGGTCCCTCTGGGTAGTCTAGGTATAGGTCGATGTGTCCCAGGTCCTGGAATGGGGCATCGTTGCGTCGTGTGCGCGCTACGAAGTCCGTTTCAGCGACAAAAATCAGCCTGAATGTACAGTGCGACTGAGCGGTGCACGTCGAATTTCTCCGCGCTCGCTCAACAAAAAGCCGTAAAATTTTACGAGCATGGGGGTAGAGGTTGCCCCCCACATGCTCAAGAAATTTTACGCAAAAATATGGCCTGTGCATTGAGATACAACGCACTGACGGCAGGACACGCACGGCCTCGTGCACGGGATCCGTGCACATGCGTCCGATGCACGAAACGCCGCTGTAACATCATCAATATCAAATCCGTCTTCACAAAACTTCGTGGGCAAGTTTAGGGTACCTATATGGATGCAAAAATAAAAGAAAGTCTAGATTTACTATGGTAGATTAGGGTTTACCGATTGAGTGTAAAAAACTCATTGAACGGAGCCCCTCGTTTGTCGTGTCGGCCGATTCTCCTCAAGCAAATGCCTTCGCCTCCTCGTTAGAAATGCTCCAGCAGATCCTCCTCTCCTCGACGAGTGCAACGGAGTTCGTTTGGGAAGAAACGGACTCCGGATGAAGGAAAAAGGAGTTTTGGAGAAGGGGATCTCTAAGGGTTCACTTATGGAGGCTAAAACTTCACAAATGAAATAAAAAGGGAGGGGGTACTGCTGTTGGGCGGCCAGGAATAGGTCTCTAGGGTTATGGTTTCACTTGGGCCAACTCATTCTTAAGTAAAAATAGGCCCAAGTCAAAAAGGCTAAAAGGCTAACATGCAGAAAGGCTAAAAATCAATTAAAAGCCTTCTAAATAAACTCAAGCCTAAATAAATTCTAAAAATAAAAATAATAATTCTAGGGCATGGTTAGGCTCCTATACAATGTTCTCTAAGGCTAAACCAGTTGCTAGCACAACACAAGTCAACATATCTAGAAAATCACAAAAAGGCCAAAATGGCTAAAAAGACTAAAATGCCCTTCTATGAAAAAGTGGATGCTACAAGTCTACCCCCCTTAAAATAATTTCGTCATCGAAATTAAAGACAAACTGCATGATTAAGAAAGGACAAATCATACCTCAAGACTGGAAAAGATTGGTATCGTTCGCGCATCTCATCCTCTCTCTCCCAGGTGGACTCTCCTGGAGAGTGATGCTTCCAAGCTACGCGAACTAAGGGTATCGACTGGTTCCGCAACACCTTCTCCCGTCGATCCAGAATCTCCACAGGCTGCTCTGGATAACTGAGATTATGGCCCACCTCGATCTCGGAATGGTCCAGTACATGGCTAGGATCTGCCACATACCGTCTCAACTGCGATACGTGAAATATATTGTGGACTCCCGCTAAGGAAGAGGGCAAGCCCAGTCTGTATGACACGTCACCGACCCTTTCGTTGACAACGAAAGGTCCGACATAGCGTGGGCTAAGCTTCCCTCCTCCACCGAAATGAATAGTGCCTCGAGTCGGTGAAATCCTCAAGAATACCATATCTCCAACCTAGCACAAGCATGGTCTCAATTAACTCAAAAAATCACACAATCAACAAAAACACAAACAACAAAATTCTAATCCTAAGTCTAAGCTATACCTCAAACTTCAAAGGTCTTCGGTGGCTGTCGGCCCAATGTCGCTGTCTGTCCTGCGCCACGCGAAGTCGATCCCTGATGAGCTTTACCTTCTCAGCTGCGTCAATAACCATCTCAGGTCCCAATAAAGCTCGCTCTCCAACATCATCCCAAGACAAGGGAGTACGACATCTACGCCCGTATAACGCCTCGAATGGTGACATACCAATGCTGGCCTGAAAATCGTTATTGTATGCAAACTCTACCAAGTGCAGGTGATCCTCCCATGATCCTCCAAAATCCAGAACACAAGTCCACAGCATGTCCTCAAGAGTCTGAATAGTCCTCTCTGACTGTCCGTCCGTCTGAGGGTGGTATGCAGTACTGAATTTGAGCTGAGTGCCCAAACTAGTCTGCAGACTCCGCCAGAAATAGAAAGTAAAGCGACTATCCCGATCTGAGACAATGCTCACCGGAACTCCGTGTATCCTGACAATTTGTCGCATATACAACTCCGCTAGCTTCTCAGTAGACGTCCCCACTTTAAATGGTAAAAAGTGGGCCGATTTGGTCAACCTGTCCACGATGACCCAAATCGCGTCTTTTCCTCTTGGTGAACGCGGCAATCCCGAAACAAAATCCATCGTGATGTGCTCCCACTTCCACTCCGGAATGGGCAATGGCTGTAACAGTCCTCTGCCTCTCTGCCTTAACCTGCTAACAGACTAGACACCTGGCTACGAAGCGTGCTACCTCCCGCTTCATCCCATACCACCATACATGCTCCTTCAAATCTCTATACATCTTGTTGGCACATGGATGCATAGTGTACTAAGAGCGATGAGCCTCCTGCATAACCTGCTCCCGAAGCTCCCTGCTAGGCACACACAGTCTGGAACCGTACCTCAATGTGCCATCCTTCGCAATGACGAACTCCACATCTGCCAATCCTGCTCGAACCTGCTCTCAGATACACCGCAGAGTAACATCGTCGAACTGAGCTGACTTGATCCTCTCCATCAAGTCTGACTGAATCTGAAGGCCCCACATCTGCATCTGAACTCCTGGCACGATCACCTCGATCCCCAAACTCTCCAAATCTGCTAATAGGTGATGATCCATCGTCAAGCACATATCTATCGGATACCTACTCAAGGCATCGGCAACCACGTTGGCCTTTCCTAGATTCTACTGCAATGAAATGTCGAAGTCCTTCATCAACTCCAACCATCTACGCTGCCTCATGTTGAGCTCTTTCTGTGTAAACACATATTTCAAGCTCTTGTGGTCTGTGAAGATTTCCACACGCTCTCCGTATAGATAGTGCTTCCACAACTTCAGATCAAAGATAACCGCCGCCAACTCCAAATCATAGGTAGGGTAGTTCTTCTCATGCGGACGTAACTGTCTGGATGCATAGGCAATCACCTTCCCATGCTGCTGCAAGACACAACTCAAACCCTTTCCTGAGGTGTCACTGTAGATAGTGAGCCCGCCTGATCCTGATGGTAATGTCAAAATTGGGGCTGTCGTCAGTCGCTTCTTCAACTCATCAAAAGCGACCTGACACTCCTCTGACCAGACAAACTCTGCGTCCTTCCGGGTCAGCCTAGTCAATGGCTCTGTAATCCGAAAGAAATCCTGAACAAACCTCCTGTAGTATCCTGCCAATCCCAGAAAGCTCCTGATCTCTCCGACTAAACTCGGTGCTGTCCACGTCTCAACTGCTCTGATCTTCTTCGGGTCGACTGAGATCCCATCTCCGGTCACCACATGACCTAGGAAGTCAACTCGATCCAAGAAGAACTCACACTTCGAGAGCTTGTCGTACAGCTGCTCCTTCCTGAGAGTCTCCAGAAACACTCTCAAATGCTCCTCATGCTCCTCTGGGATCTTCGAATACACCAAAATGTCATCGATGAACACCACCACGAACTTGTCCAAGTACTGGTGGAATACCTTGTTCATCAAGTTCATGAACACCGTCGGGGCATTAGTTAACCCAAACGGCATCACCATGAACTCAAACTGGCCATACTGAGTCCTGAAAGCTGTCTTCAGAATATCCTCCTTCTTCACCTTCACCTGATGATAGCCTGACCTCAGATCAATTTTGGAAAATACCTTCGCTCCGCTCAGCTGATCGAACAGGTCATCGATCCTCGGCAGCGGGTACTTGTTCTTGATCGTGAGGCTGTTGAGTGCCCTGTAGTCGATACACATCTGTACCGACCCATCCTTCTTCGGTACAAAGAGTACTGGCGTACCCCACGGTGAAGAACTCGATCGGATGAAGCCCTTGTCCTGCAACTCATCCACCTGCTTCTTCAACTCCACAAGCTAACTGTTGTTCACTCTATATACATGCTGAGATATCGGCTCTACGTCGGGTACCAAGTCTATAGAGAATTCCACATCCCTGTCCGGAGGCAACCCTGGCAACTCCTCCGAAAACACATCCATAAACTCAGCTATCAGTGGATGCGGCACGCTCTGCTCCTCTGCTGAAACTCTGCTGCTCTGCTCTGACTCCCACCTGGTGAACTCGAACTCTGGCTCTCCTGGAATACTGAAAAGAACTCTACCCCCGCGGCAATCTATACTGGCATGGTACATGTTCAACCAATCCATACCGAGTACAATATCGTAGTTCGGTAGTGGCATCACGAGCAGACTCATATCCAGTTCTCGGTCTCCCAAAACTACTTTTCGATCCTTGCAAAAATCACGAACGAGGATAATACCACCCCCAGTCGTGATCTTGTAAGTCCTAAGCAAAGGTTCAGAAGAAAGCTGGTGTCTATTGGCAAATGATACAGACACAAAGCTATGGGAAGCAACCGAATCAAATAATACGAATGCGGGAAAAGAGTCGATAAGAACAAAACCTGCTATCAGATCGCCTACTTCCTCGGTATCCTCTGCTGCCATGGCGAAAGCTCGCCCTGCTGGCCCCCTCTAGTCGGCTGCTGGTGCTGAACAAACTTCTGCTGCTGAGTCGGCAAGGGTCCCCTCTGCTGCTCCACTAGAGCCTTGGTTCCTGCTCCCTGTCCCTTACGTCCGAAAGCCTCAAGACACTCCCTCAACTGATGCTCCGATGAACCACAAAATAGGCACTTGCCTAGCCTCTTCCTGTGTCACGCCCCGATCCCGGAGGATCGAAAACAAGCCACTGGGCGTGATGCCGTACAAGTCTAGATTGCAATTGTACAAGACAAAACCATTACAATTCCTGGTAAATCTCAGAAAACATCGATAACGCAGCGAAACCAAGCAGATAAATTGAAGTCACACAATTTATAAAGGAAAGTATCTCTTTATTGATAATCAAAATAATTACAAGACTTGCAGTGGAATACAGAGTTTACAATTGATTACAAGACTCGCAGCGGAATATAGAGTTTACAACTGTTTACAAGGCTCTTAAATAGCCGATTGAATGTATACACTTGCCCTTTAGGCTACAACTGAATATACCGACTTCTTTATAATAAACTTGCCAATATGGCTACAATCTCACTGGTACGACTGAGTTTCCCTGTTCCATACATTATGTCCCGTATAGCAGAAGACATCGTCTTGCAA
>JANAVB010018523.1:0-83763 GCA_029216955.1 Iris pallida | reverse complement strand
TAGAATTTTAAGACTAATTAATAGTTAGCGATTTTAGCTAGTAAATAATGTAGAATTAACCAACCTGTACCTATTATCAGGTGGACTTAGAGATTTCCATATTCATTTTCCCGATCTTCCAGAAATCAGGCAAGTACACCGGCTCGAACTCTTTACTCTGTATTTTCTGTCTTGCTTCATGTTCTCATGTTGACACATTGTACACACGATTGTTCATTGTTCACTGTTCATCGTTCATTATTCATTGTTCATCGTTCATAGTTTTTACTTGCACATTGGGTGGGGAAATACTACAGATATGTGACCAATCCTATTTTAGTTAGGCATTGACTAATAGCTTAGGTCTCACATCGTGCACGTGGGACTCCAAGCCGTACCATTGTTCATTGTTCACTGTTCACTGTTCACTGTTTACCCAGCCGGTCACATACTCTGATAGTTATTTCACTTGCATGTTACACTGATAGTATAGTTCATTGTTTCTGGATCCGGTACTATAGTTCATCGTTTATTTTCTTGTACTACAGTTTCATATTCCTGTCTGGTACCATGGTTCACCTTGTGATTCTTTTTCATGCACTTCAGTTTACATTGTTTAGAGCTTCTTATCGGGGTTGTACTTTGCTCTTTTCCTGACAGGATCGTTGCAGGTTTACTTGGAGATGTTGTACCTTCTTCATGGGCCAGAGCCCGAAGCCAGGATAGAGTTGTACCTCAGGATGGACTTAGAATTTCAGAGATATAGTCAGACTTTTTCCTAGATTCGTTTAGAGTTTATCATGTATTGTATTCAGGATTTCAGGATTGTATAATTTATTCATGTTATCGGATTTGTCTCCGGATGATATTGTATAAATAACTTGTGGATTATGGTGATTCTGGGAACGTGTATAGCAGCTGTGATGGTTTATATTTCTTGTATCTTGGAGTTTTCCTTAGAATTGTAACAGCTTACTTCGTCGTGTCCACCGACGAAGGCTGGGCGTGTCCCACTCGTATCCGATTATTTGGGAGCGGGTCGTGACATATATATATATATATATATATATATATATATATATATATATATATATATATATGTGTGTGTGTGTGTGTGTGTGTGTGTGTGTTAAGGTCATGTAATGTATGTATTCACAATATTTTGAGTTAAAATATGAGTTTGTATGCATATTATTATATATGCATGTTTGCATGAATGAATGTAATATAATGTAGAGTATGCATATATGAATATAATGTATGCAAGTATATAATGTATTCAAATATGTATGTATGCATCTATGTATGTATACGTGCATGAATGAATGCAAGTATGCATATATGATATGTATGTAGGCATGTATACAATGTATGTATGTATACATGATATGTATGTATGCATATATGCAATGTAAGTATGTATGTATGCATTTCTATAAACTGAGTTAACCTAACCTTTTATACACATGCATTCATACACCCTTTGACACCATGTATCCCATGTCACATACATCTACCTATCACTAAATCTGAGAACATTTACACATATCCTTTCACACATGCCAAACACACACACACTCACTCACTCTTTTACCTATATATATATATATATATACACACACACAGGCACACAACACACCACACAGGCACACACACACACACACACACACACACACACATATATGTGTGTGTGTGTGTGTGTGTGTGTGTGTGTGTATATATATATAGCTTTCCTATATATATCTATGTATATGAATATGTGAATGTGAACAATATATATACATTATATGACTAAGTTTGTGTGCCTTGTTAGCTTATGGTTTAGTTTTGTGCTTGGTTTAGCAAGTGACTTAGACTATGAGTTAGTAGCTATCTTGGATACTTGATTTGCATAGACTTAGTTTGTTTAGACCTAGAATTGGCTAACCTAGACTAGTTGACCAATGTTGACCCAACCCTAGCTAGTTTGACCACAGTTCACTAGAGTTGACCTAGTTTGACTTTATAGTTGACCAGAGTTGACCAAGAGTTGACTTTGACCTAGATTGACTTAGACTCATGTAGATTGCATTATAATTTTAATTACCATATAAATTGAACTTTTTATAACCTGTGTTGCTCTAACTAGGACTCTGTGACTCCAGTTGACCATCTTTTCATATCAGCTATTCAGGGTATCAGGCGAGTGCATTCTCTGACCGTTTCATACTTGCTAGGACTTATATTTTTGCTCTAGATTACTTTACTTGATGTTGTCACAATGATAACACGGATTAGTATTATATAGATGTTTTCATGCAATGTTATCCCCCTCGGGGGCATCGGATACATCATGTCATGTGTTTCACTTTCATTATGTATTCCTGTGCTTTCACCATTCATGTGCACTTTCGTGATTCATGTACTCTTATGTTCACAGAGCCGCCATGTTTACATTCATGTGCACCCATTTATGGGCCCCATGTGATATCTTGTACAATAACATAACTTGAACGGGTCCTTTGTATTGATTGGGGATGGGAAGTAAAAATGGTCATGTGAATATTTCAAAGTAGTGTAGCCATGTACAAAATTTCATGTTTATTATCAAGCCGTTCACATGTCTATCTTGTACTCTAAATCACTAGTTCACTGTTAGTTCTTTACTTATAGTAGATATTTCCATTACAGTCATCTCTTTATTTTATGTTCTTTCTTTCAGCGATTCATGTATCTTACTCTATTGCATGCTTTATATTCATGTCATGATATGAACTGCGTGAGATGTAATGTGCTCATTTCCGTCCTGACTGGACCTATTGATAAATTTTACAGAAAGCTTGGAGGTTACCTGCTAGCCTAGAGGAGACACAGTAGAGGTTAGAGTAGATGGCTAGAGTTTTTTTTATTTTATTTTCAGTTTTCTTGAGTTGTATTTATTTTATACTTGTTTGAATTGGTGTTGACAACACCGAGATTTATTTCTCTTTGTTGTACTTCTCTTGTGGATTCATAGTTATCTTATCATGCTACTTCTAGTATTGGTGATTAAGTTGTATCCTGCTGTGATTGTCCTCCGTACGGAGAGTATATCATATTGTATTTAGTTTTAATTGTGACCTAGAACAGCGTTCTACCACCGACACTGCGGCGTAGGCTGGATGTACCCACTTCTCGTGCCCTACACTGGGTGGGTCATGACAATTAGGCAAGTACATCTTGCCGAACTACTGGACGTTTTATTGCTTTATTGCGGTTTTTGTTTTCTTATTGCCTTGATAGTCCAGTATTTCCTGCTACTTACTTTACTAAATATATTTCCCTTATGATTATAGTCATTTTGCTCATTTCGAAAATTTGGTCTGAGCTAGGCTTTCGTTATCTGGCTATGCCTAATTATTTTTTAGTAGGAAACTCCGTATCGAAAATGATACCGGGGTGATTTGCCACAAGACTTAGTATACATACTATGTACGGCCTTCTCCTAGTATTGTTTTCATGGTTATACTGATTTTAACAACTCTCTCGACGAATTTTGGTTTTCGGGACTTGTTTCAAGCTTTTAGTATTGTTTCTCGATCAGAATCGGCATACCGCCGGTGTAGCGGTGTGTACCGACGGAATACTGATTTTGTGAGCCCTTTTTTGCTTGAAAAGCCGTTGTGACACATTTCGGCATACCGACGGTGTATCGGTCCATTCCGATGGAATACCGGTGCGGCACTTAGAATTTGACAGAACATTTTTGGCCTATAAAAATCGGAATACCGACGGTGTACCGGGGTGTACCGTCGGAATACCGATCCAATACCCCAAGTTGTATATTTTCTGATTTTGATTTGATTTCTTGATTTCTTCTTGCTTACTGCTTTACTGTACATGCTTTGCTCAGTTGTTGTCTTGCTCTGTCATGCTTGGTTGGACCCGGTATATATTCATGTCAAGCTTCTTGATAGTGGCCTGTCATGGCGCACTCATGATCCAGTACATGTCTAACTTGATATAGTGGCTCGTCGTAGAACACTTCTGTCTCAATACTTGTCTTGCCTTGTCTTGTTGTGGCTTGGTATAGTGCACATTCTTGCTTGTCTTGTCCAGTCTCGTATGTCTCATGTCTTGGATAAATTCTGCGGAATACGACACCCGAAATTCTGAATGAAAATATTAGGAACTATACAACTAGCATGATGTTTGCAAAAACAAAAGTTTGATTTACAAACTAAGAAAAAAGAAAGTACAAGAATACAATTTGATTCTGGGGAAGTACAACTATAGGAATCTGATCAGAAGATGATCACTTTATCCCTTGGACGATGTCATGCCCCAGTCCCAAAATACTTGGGACTAGATACGTATCATGCCAGCTGTATACATACGAGTAAATGAAAGGCTCACATGTATGCATAAGTTGTAAAATGTAGAAAGCCATGCTCAAACTAAATCTCATCCACAAATATGAAGTTTTAATGATATAATCAAATAGTCATTTGTACAAACATTGGACGGAGACATATCCACTACCAACAAGTTTAATTTAGAAAGAAATATACAAATAAATGATTTTGTCGAGCGAAGCAAATGACGAGTCCAAGAGCAATCATCACGGAGGAAGGAAGACATGGCCTTAGCTAGAGCACCTGCAAGAAATCACGAAACACACACCTGGAAAGATCACCAGGTCCTCAGAGGGACGTAACAAGACACATAATATCATGCCAATAAACTGAATAATAAAAGCTCAACAAAAAATATGCATGAGTAAAGGTTCCTAACCATTTTATGTGGAATGCACTTTAGAGGACAACGTTCTACACAGGGGTTGTAACGAATTCACGCAAGCAAGTAATAAAGAGTGGCCAACAAGTAGCGCTCATCCGAGACACTATCGGCCGGATAACACGTAGCGCTCATCCGAGACACTATCTTCCAAATGTGTGTAAAAATAAATGTAGTCCCTACGCTAGTAGCTGTCCCCCCCAATGATACTATACATGTGTCGTAACCATGACACACAAACACGTGTCATTTCCACCACACTATTTAATCCTTAATAACTGTCAAGTCTTCTACACAAATATATTAGCAGTTATATCCTAACGCACGGCCTGCACGCATCGATGTACGGTCGATACGCAAGTCAGAAGCTATATGCGACTCACAACTCACACACAACTCGTGGCATATCGTGACAGTTTATGAGATACTCTAATCATTAGGTAGTCCCTTAAATCTAAGTAAATTGTATAAAGTATAGTAATTTGCATCTACATATAGTTTTGAAAAAAACAACTCTAACTTTGCTAAAAATAAGAAAAAGCATACATGATATTGAACAAGAAATTATACAGTAAAGGCAAGGTGTCTTGTCTGATAGTGACGCCTTGTGTGCTGCGATGATCAAGTTGGCACTGACTATGACTTCGATATTACAAATACGCAATGAGGCCTCCGACGGTGGCACAGACTATCCTATTGGGTCCAATATAATCAAATTAGTTATGTTTGATATGAGGACGTACATGATTTGAAAGGGATGGGAGATTATGATTAGTTTCGATTAGTGACGACAATCGAAGAGAATTGAATAAATAATATATTTTAGGGAAACAAATTATAATACTAAAGTAGATTTTATTACCCAAAAATATTTTAGATGAATACAGGCTTGAAAATCAAATATCGTTTTAAGCAAAATATTGAGTTTGGTGAAATACATTTTTAATAGTAAACTATATTTTTATTTGCCAAAGTACACATCTTAAAATACTCAAAATCATCAAATATATTTTTTTAGAAAGAAAATAAATAAGTAAAAAGTCTAGAAAAATAAAATAGAGCTAAAACTAAATGTTGTCAAAAATAATTTTTAGTCGGAACTATTTTTAAATACCATGAAATAATAATAAAATTTGCCTTTTTAGTCAAAATCATACCTTAAATCCCAAAATAAATTTTGATATATTTTAATAAAAACAGTTGTAATACCATCGATACTTAGTATTAGAAATACGAATAGCAATATTTAACAAAATAATATTAATAATTAATAATAATAATAATAATAATTATAAACATAGTAACTTCTAAAAATATTATTGTACTAATACAAACACACATATACGTTTACTATAGTTACTGTATAAAAAATTGATCGTAAGTTGATAATTAAGAGAGAGCATTAAAGCTGCTACTCTTTTGGTGAAGAGAGAGATTAAATTAAGAGAAGAAGAGGGGAGCACAAAATTAGAGGGCTGAGGAAGAAGACTCACATAGGAAATTTCGGGAGAGGGAATGTGAGGGGGTGGGGGTCGATCTGCATGGTGGGATGGTCGCCGAAACTGCGGTGGCCTGCGGGCGCGGGGAGGTGCTTCACCGGAGGAGGACACGAGCACGAAGGGGCACGCCGGATCTAATGGCGGCGCTCGATTAGGGAAGCACGGCTCGCGGCGACGTCGAGACGTCCGGATGGCGGCGCCAGCCCTTAGCGTGGGAGAGATGTGACAGAGGGAGGCGTGGCTCGAGACTGCGATGGTGGGAACGTCAGACGATGATTGCTGGAGGAGGTAAGTTGGGTCTTGGATTGTCTGGTTTGGTATGGCTGGGATTTTGTGCGAGCGACGGAGATCAGGGGAGCAGAGGTGGTGGAAGTGGGCGATGATGGTGGTTATGGGGGTTATGGATTTTGGTGGCGGTGGTCGCCGGGTAATGGTGGACGAGATGGTCGGTCCGGCAGGTTGGGCGGCCAAAGGAGGGAAGGCCGGTTCTGTTAGTCATGGGAGTAGGTGACGGTGGCGGTAGATGGAAGACACGTAGTAGAGGCGAGGCGGGATTTTGTCGATGGCTGGATGCGAGCGGTGGTGTAGTTTCAGTTTAGAAATTTTGATGGGGATGATGATGGTGATGGTCGGAACGACCGGCTGTGCGGGGGTCGACCTCGGAGACGGGGTGGAGTTGGGTGGTTCTCGGCTAGGTATTGCTAACGAGGCGGGGATGGCGTTGGTGGTATGGTACGGGTGGTGGTGACGACTCAGGCTGGATCGGTTCGGGTGGCTTCCTAGAGCGACCAGATGGAGGCACTCGTCTGGAGATGGAGGTGGCGATGTTGGCCGCGATGGTGATAGTGAGGGTGGTACGAAGTTGGAAAAGATGGCGGTGTCCGGGGTTGTCGGACACAGGAAATATGTATGTATTAAACAAAAATATAGTTAATGAGGTGCACTATGGTGGTAGACGTTTGGCTTGTGAAATTTCCATGGAAAAGAGCAAAGGAGTCTCTCCTTATATAGGAGGTGGAGCTCCTAGATGGATAAGAACTAGGACGGTTTTAAACCCCCCACATAGATAATTACATATTTATTCAAATTGATTTAAAATCATTTATTGAATCCAAATCAATCTAGATAAAATCTATTTTTTAAAAAGTTATTTTAAAATTAAAGCTAATATAATCCTTCCTAATTTAACTTATCAATTAATTAAAACTTTACATTAAAACATTTCCAATTAACTTTCTATAAATAATAAAAATTTATTAATTAATAATTTCAAAACTCACCATATAATTTAAATATTTGAAGTATATCTTTTATAAATAAACAACACAACTAAAACTAGTTTTCAAAAATCAAAGTGGACAATGAAATAAATTTAATGCCAAATAGTTTATACTGACCTAAACGGTAGTTTTCTATATTATCACTTATAGAATTCTGAAATAACTATTTCTGAGTTGCGCGCACTATGTGTTGCGCGCACCTATCCAGTTGCGCGAACGGTTACTTGAACTGCTGGGGATGCGTGGCATTCAGTGAGTAAGATGCACGTGGTCGTGGGCAGCGTAGTGGACATGTTCTTCAAAATTAGTGGCATGTGCGCTACGTTATTTTGCTTCTGGATGGAAATTGGTTAAGTGGTGCCAGTTTGATAGGTTGCCCCAGGCGCAACCTGATGACTGGCACCCCTTACTGTTCAATCTTCATTAACTACCTTGCGCCACTTGATGACTAACGCAAGACAGCCGTCAGCATTTATTAAAAACTAATATAGTCTTCTCGAGCGCCGCACTTTTCGGGATTCGAAGAGATATTCTTCGACTGTCGAGCTGTCAGTAATCATGACTTATGTTACAGCTTCTCGAGGAAGCTTGCCACGTGGGACTCGTGCACCCTGACTTTGGCATAACATGAGTATCGTGCAACCTAATGACCAGGCGTTATCTAATGTTGGCGCCTTTTTAAAAGTGGCGTCCATTTATTTTTTAGCTCCTACAAGACCCCCTTCAAACTTTTCAAAGTTTGAAAATTTTCAAATTTTGAAATACTATGAATTTAGAGGAGATTGACATGAGTTGCGCCTTCCAACAACATAACCGACTTCGACTTTTGAGCGCATGTTGCACAACAGTTACAAAACGTTTCTGAGGCTATAAATAGCCATTTTCGAGAGAGAATTTTTTCTTTTTACCAAAAAGTTTTACTTTGCCAAACCCTTCATCTCCTTCTTCCCAACTTCAAAAGCTTCCCCGATCACGGCACCAGGGAAGTATGTTGCTGACAAGGGTAAGGGCGTCGTCGGGCCTTCGTCACGTGCGTCAATGATGAGGGTGCCTCGATATGCACCACCGTCATCGAGAGCAGAGAGAGCAAACCCGCCGCTTGAAGGTGATCCTCAAAAAATGAATCGACTGCTCCTTAGGTGCCGGTCAGAGTCGACCATCTCTTCTTAGATCTTTGAACGACTTGTGTACTCTATAACGTACGCCTCCTCTTTTTAGAGTACAGGCGTGCACTTTATCACCTGCGCCTCTTTTTAGAGTGTCGGCTGCATCATAACACACATTGTTTATCTTTACGAACTGTGTTGCACAAGTTTCGAACTTGCGTCTTCTGAACTTGCACGATCGTGCATGTCGGACTTGCACACCTTGAACTTGTGCCTTCTGAACTTGCGTGATCACGCATGTAGGACTTTGCGCACCTTGAACTTGCGCCCAGCGCATCTCGTGAATTTGTGCAATATAATCATGCACAAAAACTCATGCCACCTAGAGCTTGCACACTTTGCTTTAAACTTAGAGATTGTTGAATAGATTTGTAATTGAACTTTGCCCCCTTTCTTTTTACAGTTGATCTCAGGACGGACCCAGATACTGAGAGATTAGCTTCGCTTTCAGAGTATCAGAGTACCGAGAGGCTTATCCTACCTTGCTTCACATTTACCCTTACTCATGTGTGTCATAGTCATAGGACGTCTGACAGGAAGTACTAGTTTGCCTTTTTGAAATGCTCGTACTCTGACTTTTCGGTTGAAGGCTTTTGAGATATAGGCTTGATATAGCTCAATATGTTGTTGAGCTAGTACCTCTTCTTATCAAGTTTTTCAAGCTCCTGATGTCAAAGACGATCATTATTTGCTGTTATGAGTTCATTGGCAATCGTAATTGTAGTGCCCCGAAATTTATGATACGTATTTTATACGTGTTCGTATTTCTGACCTGTATTTCTCTTTTTCTTTGATTAGTTAGTTGTGGTTTATTTTCATATTTAGCATTGTGGTTTAATTGTCATTTATCATTCATGGATTAATTCTGATTAGTGGATCTTGGTTTTGTTTGGATAGGAGGAGGATTGGGTTGGTTCGGCTTGGCTTGGTTTATTTGGTTCATCATGAAACAAGGTGAACCCCTACCTACCACCACTACCATTTATTAACCCCAACTCCTTTATCTCTCCTCATTACTCTTCTTCTTCTCCTTCATTAACTTTCTCACCTACCAGGAAGGTCTAGGCAAGTGCATCTTGCTTCATGGAGGAACCCAAATTTTATTGTTCCATTCTCTTCCTTACAGCATTCTATTACTCTTTAGTACTTGGCATTTTCACTTTCCATGGCTAGTTTTTAGATCTATATTTATATTATTTTTGGATTTTTTGAGTTTTGATCTACTTAATCTTATTATTTCTAAGTTTTGATGGTTCCATGTTGTAGAGAATTTGTTCTACCCCATTTTAACCTATGGAAGTTCGGATTTGGGCTCCGGATGATAGAGTTATGCAGCTTGGAAGCCATGGCTTATGGTGTACTTCTTCCCAGAAATTTGGAGAAGAAACACAGTCCCGAGCCGCATGGTAGCACTTGACCGCGTGAACATTCATGCGGCAAGTCAGTTCCAACCGCATGCGCTATTGCCTTGACTTGACCGCATGACAAGTTCTTGCGGCAAGTATTCCTTCTAGCCGTATGAAGTCCTTCTTACTTAACCGCATGACTGAGCCTTCTCCTTAGCCGTATGGGACTCTGCCCACCCTGAGCCGCATGAACTCAACACTCCCGAGCCGCATAGACCGCAGTCTCCCAGCCGCATGGGTTTATTTCCTTTGACCGCATAGTTATTGCTCCCCGCAGCCGCATGGGTTGCTCCTCCCCGGCCGTATGTACATGATTGGTCAGCCAGCCGCATGGACCCATCCCCCGCTAGCCGTATGAGTTCCCTATCCTCCTGGCAGTATATGTCTTGCCTTTCTCAGCCGCATGACTGAGTGGATCTCCGAGCCGCATATGACTGATACCCTTTTTGACCGCATAAGCCTTTTTTTTGTAGCCGCATGCGCCTGACCCTGTTCAGCCGCATGGGCTGTTCTCTTCCAGCCGCATGAGATCATTCCTGGCCGCATATACCTTAGCCGCATGACTCTCCAATAGCCCTGTGTACTATTATTTTACTATTATTTGCCCATGTCTTGTAACCCCTATGGTATATTTTATGTCCATTTTATATCCTTACGTCTTTTGTCATGAACTTGATAATCCTGAATTTATTTATTATGTTTGGAGTGATAATTGAACATGACATGATAGTGGCCCGCCGTGGTGCACTCCTGACTTGGTAACTTGACCCGATAACTTGACCTGCTACACATGACACGACAGTGACCTGTAGTGGTGCACTCTTGACAAGTACCCTGACATGCTTGATAGTGGCCCGTCGTGGCGCACTCTTGATAAGTAATAATGATAATGATAGTGGCCCGTCGTGGCCCACTCTTGAAAATCAATTCATTGGCCTGGACACCGTGGATGATTGTGCTTGTATAAACTACTAGTCCGGTTGTGTCTTGCATCATGTCTAGGACATGATCCCTGAGTACCACGGTCAGGGATTCATACTGAATCTGGCTATGTTAATGACTAGATTGATCAAATAGTTCATGGAGAATTTTCCAGTACCTGTTGCCCCTTTGGTCCCGGCCTTATATATATATATATATATATATATATATATATATATATAATATATATATACATGGGATTTGTTGCTATCCGTCGAGATGAGCGCACTTCTAGCCCGCCGTCGAGTGTGGTACCTTAGGACACATGTATCTTACTACAGTGTGTCTACTATACCTGCTATCTTTTCCTTTTCTTGCTGGGATCACTAGTAGTAACAAACAGGTAACCGAACTTGAAATTTATTGCATCTTGCTAGTAACTAGGCCTGTGATAACCCTAGTTAGTTAAAGTAGCAAGCCGTACTTGTTGCTTGGCCGTGATTGTTGGATGGGGTTCAATCTGTCTAGTCTTGTCTTGATCCTGTACAAGATTGTTACATGTCTTGATTTCTTATATTTACCTTGCCGATAAATGGTGGAAGAAGCCAAGTTCCGTTCAGACGAAGGGTTACAACCCCGGTCCTTGTTTGGTTTACGGGTGTAACCTGGTTATCTGAATAGTCCCATGGTTATCTCGTCGTATATCACTGTTTATTTTTTCCTTAATTGATGTCTTTATTACCTTATTATTATTGTGCTAATTACTGGTTTTAGTTCATAAGTGAAGCCTCCTTTGTGGCATTTGCTCTTTCTGGGGTCTGACCCAGCTGGTTTTGTATGACCAGATACCGGAGCAGCAGCAAAGGATCTACCTGCTTTCCAGCCCGATGGTGACCGCCAGACGTAACCAGGGCAATAAGTGGGTTTTTTTTTGTTCTCCCACTGCAATTGTACATTATTCTTTTGAGGCATTTAGCCGACGAACACTTGTTAGCTCGATGCACTTTACCTTCTGTCTGCCTACGGGCTGTAATCATGATTGGCAACTCGAGGTTGATCATGTATGACTTAACTCTTGCTAGTCCTCACATTTTGTAAGACTAGCTTCATGATCATCTGGATATGTAATGTTTGGAACGCCTTACAATTGTATATTTGGTGGTCTGATATCTTGTAACTATCATTACTTGCTTGTTGATTGAGACACTAGCTTGTTATTGACCATAGGAGACTGTTGGCTTGTAGATAAACCCTCATATATCTAGACAGCCGTGACCGTATAGTGGAATGGATCCCATTTATTATACGTAGCTGGCTATGTCTCCCCCACTCTCCAGTGTTCTGGTTCTGGGGCGTGACATGGTTTAAGTGGTGTCCCATGCAGGTCTTGTCAATCAAGATATGTGAGGTTTACCGGATAGATGTCTCAATCTGTACTCGCCTTTGATCTCCACTCGTATCTTCTTATCTCCTTGGATCCCTGACTTGATAACATGCTTGCATCATTGTTCTATCCTGGTCTTCCTTAATATTTCCGATGTTATTGCTTCAGTGGCATCGTTCCTGTTGATCAGCCAGAAGAAGTTCGGCCGGCAGACCAGCAACAGCAAGAAGATCAAGATCAGTCCTCAGCAGCCGCCTCTCGAGCCATGCCTTCTGGAGAACCAGTGCCCCCAGTCCAGCTAGTTCAGCCAGCAGGGTCAGAGGATGGGGTCTTGATAGGGCTCATTCGTGAGTTGCTTGCATCTCAAGATCGTCGAGGTAATGTCTTGCAGCAAGCAGTACAAGATGCTGTGAGCGGAAGTGGTCCTCGAGGGAATAGTGCGGTCAACAATTTCAAGCCCCTGAGCCCTCCCTTCTTCGACGGCAGCGAGGATGCTATTGCTGCAGATGCCTGGCTACAGACATTGAAGTTATCTTGGAGACAGCCAGGACCCCTGAAGCAGAGAAGGTGGCGGTGGTGCGCCTGCAGTTACTAGATCTAGCCCGCAGCTGGTGGGCTACAAGCAGCGAGTTTGGATGCCTGTCATGTGGGCGGTATTCAATGATATATTCCAGACCAAGTACTTGACGCAAGCAGTGGCTAGATATGACCTGCAGGCCAGGTTTAGTAATCTCAGACAGATGAGCAGGACGGTCGACGGATACGGTCGAGTTTTCAAGGTTGAGTCGGTTTGCTCCACCTTGGTGGCAACCGAGCTAGACAGAGCACAGCGATTTCAGCAGGGGCTCCACTTGGAGATCATATTGGCAGTAGAGCAGTTCGAGCACAGAACTTTTGTCGTCTTGCGAGCAGCGATGAGGCATAAGTACACTTTCCGAAGGATAGCGGACCGGACCGGAGATCGGAAGCGGTCTCACGACCAGATGAACTAATCCTTAGCACCGGCCCCAGCAGCTAGGGCCCTGACCATTGGAGCTACGAGGACATATTCGGTTACCTCCTTACAGCATTCTGCCCCAACCTATCCCCAGCAGTAGAAGCAGAAGCGGCCTTTCGCAACCGGTTGTTCTCATTACGGGAAGCCGGGCATGTTGTTACTGAGTGCAGTAGAGCACAAGGATTATGCTTGGTTTGTGGTTCGCCGGACCACATGATAGGATCTTGTCCGTTCAGAAACAGATCATCGTCGACAGTAACTAGTCCCTCGGTTATGGGACCAGCACCAGCACCAGAACCAGCTCCAGTTCACCAACCACAGCAGCTCTCGTTCCCGGGTCCATTGTCGTCTCAGGCCCAGGCCTTCCAGCAACAGAGGCCTCAGCAGTTCGCCCTGGCCCAGATCCAGAATCGACGGAGAGGTATCTATGTTCTATTGTCTTACTTTCCGTCGTCGTCATACGAGACACATGTCATGTTTCATGTATCCTAATTACAACGGTATATCGGGCCCGAGCCATTTCCTAGATCATTCGAAAATGGTTATTGGTACCAACCTTTTCTTATGAGGAGAGGCCCGTCTCCCTGTTTGACCAAAGAGAGAGACCTCAAGCGCAAGACTATCAGTTTAGTTCGTATTGCTTGAGTTCATCGCTCCTTGGGAGAGTCAAACGTGGGAGTGTGAGGATGATATCCAATCATGTTACCCCAATCGTTTGGCTCATGAGGTGTAATTTCTTATGCCTTGCACTTCGATTCCTTGCTTGCATGCATGTTTGTATGATTGATTGGTAGCGTAGATTGCTTGCGATAATATAGCTGTCCCGACATCTCTAGCCTCTTGATTAAATTCCGAGGACAAATTCTTTTAAGGTGGGGTAGGATGTAGTGCCCCGAAATTTGTGATACGTATTTTATACGTGTTCTTATTTCTGACCCATATTTCTCTTTTTCTTTGATTAGTTAGTTGTGGTTTATTTTCATATTTAGCATTATGGTTTAATTGTCATTTATCGTTTATGGATTAATTCTGATTAGTGGAGCTTGGTTTTGTTTGGATAGGAGGAGGATTGGGTTGGTTCGGCTTGGCTTGGTTTACTTGGTTCATCATGAACCAAGGTGAACCCCTACCTACCACCACTACCATTTATTAATCCCAACTCCTTTCTCTCTCCTCATTACTCTTCTTCTTCTCCTTCATTAACTTCCTCACCTACCAGGAAGGTCTAGGCAAGTGTATCTTGCTTCATGGAGGAACCCAAATTTTATTGTTCCATTCTCTTCCTTGCAGCATTCTATTACTCTTTAGTACTTGGCATTTTTACTTTCCAGGCTAGATTCTTGTAGATCAATATTTACATTATTTTCAGATTTTTTGAGTTTTGATCTACTTAATCTTATTATTTCTAAGTTTTGATGGTTCCATGTTGTAGAGAATTTCGTTCTACCCTATTTTGACCTATGGAAGTTCGGATTTGGGCTCCGGATGATAGAGTTATACAGCTTGGAAGCCATGGCTTATGGTGTACTTCTTTTCAGAAATTTGGAGAAGAAACACAGTCCCGAGCCGCATGGTAGCACTTGACCGCATGAACATTCATGCGGCAAGTCAGTTCCAACCGCATGCGCTATTGCCTTGACTTGACCGCATGACAAGTTCATGCGGCAAGTATTCCTTCTAGCCGTATGAAGTCCTTCTTACTTAACCGCATGACTGAGCCTTCCCCTTAGCCGCATGGGACTCTGCCCACCCTGAGCCGCATGAACTCAACACTCGTGAGCCGCATAGACCGCAGTCTCCCAGCCGCATGGGTTTATTTTTTTGACCGCATAGTTATTGCTCCCCACAGCCGCATGGGTTGCTCCTCCCCGGCCGCATGTACATGATTGGTCAGCCAGCCGCATGGACCCATCCCCCGCTAGCCTCATGAGTTCCCTATCCTCCTGGCCGCATATGTCTTGCCTTTCTCAGCCGCATGACTGAGTGGATCTCCGAGCCGCATATGACTGATACCCTCTTTTGACCGCATAAGCCTTTCTTTTTTAGCCGCATGCGCCTGACCCTGTTCAGCCGCATGGGCTGTTCTCTTCCAGCCACATGAGATCATTCCTGGCCGCATATGCCTTAGCCGCATGACTCTCCAATAGCCATGTGTACTATTATTTTACTATTATTTGCCCATGTCTTGTAACCCCTATGGTATATTTTATGTCCATTTTATATCCTTATGCCTTTTGTCATGAACTTGATAATCCTGAATTTATTTATTATATTTGGAGTGATAATTGAACATGACATGATAGTGGCCCGCCGTGGTGCACTCCTGACTTGATAACTTGACCCGATAACTTGACTTGCTACACATGACACGACAGTGACCCGTAGTGGTACACTCTTGACAAGTACCCTGAAATGCTTGATAGTGGCCCGTCGTAGCGCACTCTTGATAAGTAATAATGATAATGATTGTGGCCCGTCGTGGCCCACTCTTAACAAATCAATTCATTGGCCTGGACACCGTAGATGATTGTGCTTGTATAAACTACTAGTCTAGTTGGTCTTGTATCATGTCTACGGTATGATCCCTGAGTACCATGGTCAGGGATTCATACTGAATCTGGCTAGGTTAATGACTAGATTGATCAAATAGTTCATGAGAATTTCCCAGTTACCTGTTGCCCCTTTGGTCCCGGCCTTATATATATATATACATGGGATTTGTTGCTATCCGTCGAGATGAGCGCACTTCCACCCCGCCGTCGAGTGTGGTACCTTAGGACACATGTATCTTACTACAGTGTGTCTGCTATATCCTGCTATCTTTTCCTTTTCTTGCTGGGATCACTCAGGTAGTAACAAACAGGTAACCGAACTTGGAATTCTCATTGCATCTTGCTAGTAACTAGGCCTATGATAACCCTAGTTAGTTAAAGTAGCAAGCCGTACTTGTTGCTTGGCCGTGATTGTTGGATGGGGTTCAATCTGTCTAGGCTTGTCTTGATCCTGTACAAGATTGTTACGTGTCTTAATTTTTATATTTACCTTGTCGATAAATGGTGGGAGAAGCCAAGTTCCGTTCAGATGAAGGGTTACAACCCCGGTCCTTGTTTGGTTTACGGGTTGTAACCTGGTTATCTGAATAGTCCCATGGTTATCTCGTCGTATATCACCTGTTATATTTTTTTTCTTAATTCATGTCTTTATTACCTTATTATTATTGTGCTAATTGCTGGTTTTAGTTTCTAAGTGAAGCCTCCTTTATGGCACTTGCTCTTTCTGGGGTCTGAACCAGCTGGTTTTGTATGGCCAGATACCGAGCAGCAGCAAAGGATCTACCTCCTTTTCAGCCCGATGGTGACCGCCAGACGTAAACAGGACAATGAGTGGGTTTTCTTTTGTTCTCCTACTGCAATTGTACATTACTTTTGAGGCATTTAGCCGACGAGCACTTGTTAGCTCGATGCACTTTACCTTCTGTCTGCCTACGGGCTGTAATCATGATTGGCAACTCGAGGTTGATCACGTATGACTTAACTCTTGCTAGTCCTCACATTTTGTAAGACTAGCTTTATGATCATCTGGATATGTAATGTTTGGGACGCCTTATAATTGTATATTTGGTGGTCTGATATCTTGTAACTATCATTACTTGCTTGTTGTTGATTGAGACACTAGGCTTGTTACTGACCATAGGAGACTGTTGGCTTGTAGATAAACCCTCATATATCTAGACAGCCGTGACCGTATAATGGAATGGATCTTATTTCATTATACGTAGCTGGCTATGTCTGCCCCCGCTCTCCAGTGTTCTGGTTCTAGGGCGTGACAATAATTCTCTGGAAAAAGATTTGAATTTCCAGTGGTAAGATGGCTTCACATCCATAAACCAAGGAGAAAGGTGTACAACCGGTCGAAGTCCGTACGGTAGTACGATAAGCCCATAGACATTCTCCAAGCTTTTCGCTCCAATTCTTTTTATTAGTAGAAATGAACTTCTTTAGAAGCTTGATGATTGTTTTGTTGAATGCTTCTATCAAACCGTTAGCTGCGGGATTGTAGGTTGTGGAAGAAATATTGTTAATCATGTTGTCATCGCATAATTGAGTTAACTTTTGACTAATAAATTGAGGTCCATTGTCATGAATGATTCGTCGAGGAATGTTGAATTGATAAATCACATGATGTTTGATGAAGTTAATCACACTACTAGTTTTGACTTCAACCAAGGGTATAGCTTCTGCCCACTTTGAGAAATGGTCGGTTATAACTAATACAAATCGATGTCCTCTAGATGATGGTGGATTGATAGGACCAATGATGTCCATGCCCCAAGCTTGAAAGGGCCATGATGCTGCAGTAGGATGCAAAAATTCTGATGGTTGATGGATGAAGTCTGCATAAATTTGACATGCTCGGCATTTTCTTGCATATTCAATGGCATCTAATACCACAGTGGGCCAGTAGTAACCCATACGTCAGATATGATCTTGTAGCTTTGGACCAAGCTGATATGCACCAAAGACACCATCATGAGCTTCACGTAGTATTTGTTTTGCTTCATCTTCCGTAATACAGCGTAGGAGTAAACCGTCGAATGTTCGCCGATAGAGGGTCTTGGAGGTATGCTTGTAATAAAACCGAAGTGATCGCCGACGAATTATTGTAGCTTCCTTAGGATCTTTGGGTAAAATGTCATGTACCATAAAGTCGATGAAAGAAACCCTCCAGTCTTCACTAATGACGTTAATTTTAGTTGAATTGCTGAATTTAATGTTTGAGTTATTCTCGATGCAAAATAACTCTCTGTTAGTGATGACAATCATTTGTTGTCTTTTTTACTGGAATTGCTAATTCTGCTGCTAGATTAGAAAGTGCATCAACCTCTGTATTGGAAGCTCGACGTACATGTTCAATGAAGAAGCCTTTGAACGATGTAGCCAATCTAACTTCCGCTTCATGATATGGAACAAGGTCTTGGTGTCGAACTTCGTACATGCCTCTAACCTGATTGACTATCAGTTTAGTGTCTCCGTATACTTCAGGATCCAACTGTTTAGCCAATTGGAGACCAATGAGTAAAGCATTGTATTCAGCAACATTATTGGAGCATGGCTCGTCTAAAGAATAAGCTCTTTGGATAGTCAATCCCTCCGGTGATACGAGGACAATTCCAACTCCAGCAACAATGGTACCTTTGGGTCCGATCCTGGATGCACCATCAAAGAATAGATGTCAGGAAAGAACTTCTTTTGAAATCATGTTAGATTCCAAAGTTTTATCAGGAATCTCATCATAGAGTTTAGATGTCTCCGAAATTGGATAAGCCGCTAGGAAGTCGGCTAAGGCTTGACCTATAACAGACTTTTGGAGGACATAAATCATATCATATTGTGCTAACAGTATGGCCCATGTAGCGAGTATGGAGTTGAGTGTACTGGGCTTCTTATCAAGACCCAAAAAGGGTTAACTCTGGAGATAACATGAATAGTCTGGCCTGTAATGTAATATTTGGTCTTCTTAACATTAAACATCAGATGTGGACATTCTTTTTCCACCGGGCTATATCGATGTTCAGCCCCGATCATCGTACGGCTGAGATAATAGATAGCTTGTTCGTGACCCTCTTATTCTTCTGGGCTAGTAGAGCTCCCAAGGAATGATCCATTGCACGAACATACATTAGGAAGGCTATTCCTGAGACTGGAGGCACTAGAACTGGAGGGTTCACCAAGTACCGTTTTATGTCTTCAAATGCTTGTTGGTATTCTTCAGTCCAAATTAAAGACACACCTTTTTTCATCAATTATGTGAATGGTCTGTAACATCCAGATAGATTCGAAATAAATCTCCTGATGTACACAAGCCATCCCTGGAATCCTTGTAGCTCTTTTAGGTTGTGTGGAGGACGCATCTCTTGAATGGATTTGATCTTCTCGGGGTCAACGTGTATAACCTTAGAGGTAATAACGAATCCGAGGAATTTGCTACTAGAGACTCCCAGAAATAACTTGGTGAGATTCATCTTGAGTTGATGCTGACGCATTAGATCGAAGATAGTTCTCAAATCTTGGATGTGATCTTCCTTTAAATGACTTTTGACAGTAATATCGTCGACATAGCATTCGACTATCTTCTACAAATGATCATAGAAGATGCTACTCATAGGCGCTGATAGGTTGCACTAGCATTTTTAAGACCAAATGGCATGACGGTGTAGTAATAGAATCCTAGAGGAGTACAAAAAGATGTATGTCTGTCATCTTCTGGATGCATCTTGATTTGATTGTATCCTGAGAATCCATCCATAAAAGACATTCGTTCGAATCCGCAAGTATTGTCGATCATGACATCAGTAATCGAAAGAGAAAACTCATCTTTGGAACAAGCATCGTTGAGGTCTCTAAAGTCAATACAGACTCGAACCTTCCCTATTTTCTTCATAACTGGGACGACATTAAGCTTCTTGACTTCAGCTTCTATAGCGTCCATCATATCGGGTTGGAATTGACGCTGTTGTTGTTTAACTGGCCTCACATTTGGTAGGATGTTGAGCTTGTGAGTAGCGATCTGGGGATCTAATCTGGCATATCTTCATAGCTCCAGACGAATACGTCAATGTATTCCCGAATAAGCTGAATCAGCTTTTGTGTGTCCGCTTTAGGGAGGCTTTTGCTGATGAAGATTGGTCTTGGGGAGGCTTCGTCTCCAACATTGACTTGAACCAATTGATCTTCAGTAGGTGGTTCGCGTTGCTCGAAGCGAAGTTTCCATTGATTGTCCATTCTTTGTGCCTAAGGATCTGACTCAGGAGCTTCAACAAAATTGTCATCGTCTTCTGATAACTCGACGGTCACCATATTAGAAGATAGAGTCACTCGATGGATGTGCCCTATACTGGTGTCAGAATCCCATGAAACAGAGTAAAAAGAGTTAGATCGCTCCTCTTTGTCAGACCCAGAAGCATCTGGGGTCGTAATTGGCGAAGTATAGCCCAGCCCATGCTTTGTTTTGCTATAGTATTGCAGTGACTTTCCTATTGGAATAGGGATACGAATAGAAGTTTGTCTTCCTTTACTACCATTGAGATCGGCTTTAAAATTATAGCCCATCTTTTGAATGATGTCTTTTGATTGCTGACTATAACGACGTAGTTGAAGTCGCCCGTTATTGTCATTTTCTTCTTCGCTATCGTGCATAGTTTTCCGCTCTGTTCCTTTACTAAAAAGTATAGGAAGTTTATTTTTCTTTCTGGAAGGAACTAGGAAGAAAGAATCTTAAACCGGTTTGAGAGATACTTCATCTTGAAGAGGTTGAACTGCTCCTAATGTAAGTGGCTCGAAGTTATCTTCTCCCGGGATCTTAAACCGGTCCTAGTGGTTCACTTCTCCCGAAATTGAATCCCAAGATAGTCGGGATTGTTGTAGAGAGATTATGCACTGGCATTTTCAAGGCATCCAGTAAAGTTTTTGGCATAATGCTATGTGCAGATCTAGCATCAATCAGGATGTGATCAACCTTCATTGTATCGACATATCCTGTGTGATATAAAGGTTGGTCATGTCGATTGTCTTCTAGGAGCATGTCATCTTGTGTGAAGGTGATATTGGGAATAAACTCCATTACACTATGACAGTAAAAATATGCCACAGGTTTCTCGTCTGGTTTCTTGAGGAGTGCTAAACAAGTGTCAGCTTGCATCAAAGCTTCGCTTAGTGTTTCCCGAGTTTCCTTCGAGAGAAGCAAGAGCTCAAAGATTGACAACCTTGCTGGAGTGTTGGCTAGTTGAGCCAATATATCAAAGTTATATGGTCTCTCAAGTCCAAGAAATGGAGTTTTCTTTAATATTTTATCGAAGCGAACTGACTGTTTTCCTTTGTCGGTCGCTGTTTGCTTGGGAGGATTCGGTTCCACTAGAGGCAATGAAGCTGATGGAACATTGACAGCAGGCAGAGAAGTTGATGGTGTAAACCCCCCTAATTTTGAAAATATTTAAAATATTTAGAATGTGAAATGTTAGCTAAAATAATTTATGAACAAATATAATAAATAATACTAATAATAATAATAACAACAATGATTATATGGATATATATATATATACATTTTATATATATATATATATGAATATATATGGATATTATGAGTATATATATAAGGGAAATTATATAAAAAGAGTAATTGGTCAAAGTATATATACATGTACATGTGGAAATATAACTATGTGTATATAATAAAAAATATACATTATTTAAAAAGAAATTAGATTAGTAAAATGAATTATAAAAGAAAAAAGGAATAAGAAAAGAATAAGAAAAAGAAAAGGAAAAAGAAAAAGAAAAAAAATCTCCGATTCTCCACCAAATCGAGTCAAATCTTTTCCTATCAAATCCTAATTGAATTCTCCACCAGATTGGACCAAATTGGAATATAAAACTTGAACAAATCCTATCTATTTTGGATTTAAAATCCTATATAGACGAAAAAACCAAAAATTTGATTTTTTTTTCAAAATTCTCTCTCAATTCTCCACCAAACTTCGATTCCCTGCACCCAAGCCTCGCTGACAAGCCTACACAGCAATCTGCCGCCTGCACCTGGCCGTCGACCGTCGCGTCGCCGGAGAACGATCACAAACCAAGCCACGAAACAGAACACTATGTTTCAAAAATGCAGTAAGGTACCCATCTTCTCGTTCTAATTTCTTCATGCTCATTTGTTCATTTTTTATTCTACGAAATTTTATGCGAAGCCCACATGACCCCCTTCTAGATCCTTTAGACGATTTCAAAATGACCCACTAACTTGCTCGAAAAGTCGAGACGAAGTTAGCGAAAAACCTGTTTTCTGTAGTATTAAAAACTATTTTAAAATGACAACTTGGAAGCCAATTTGTGACCAGTACATTAGGGTTTGGTAGAAAATAATTGAAAACAGTTAAAGACAACATAACTGAGATTACAACACACTTGTTCAAACTATATTTTGATAAATCTACATAGAGTTATGAGTTATTGAAGTTGACAGAAAAAACTATTTCTAAAATATTAAAAATTTATTAAAACTGTCTGATACGGCATACGCCCCGATAAATTGGGCAACGTGTTTGCGCGCTATATGAACCGAAAGGCGCGTATGGGTGTTGCCAACGTGTGGGAACTGACGGAACTCAATTTCGTTGCATGTGCGCGACAAAATCAGTGCATATCCATCAAGATACCCCAGTATCGACCCTTTGCAAATTAAGCCACAACTTCGTGTACAGTCGTTGGATCGAGACGAAATATGTGCCAATAGGATCGTATCAATTTTTGGTCTTGTGTACCAAGTTTGGTTCGATTCTGAGAAGGTCGACCGGAACGCCATTTTGGCGGGCCCGCGACCCGCTCCAACGGACAAAATTGTACACGGCTCATCAGAATCCAAAACTGGACATATCGTTGAGTTCGTATCATCAAACCAATTCGTAGACTTGTAGTTTGACGACTTTAGAGACCGTAGACTTTGCCATGCATTTTGGTGCAAAACGGGTCCAACGGCGGACATCATTTTGACCCAAATTATGATTTTGCCCATGTTCCAGAATTTAACTTTTGGATAGGCGTTTCCTAGATTTATCTTTTACACCGGGAACATTTTTGATGTCTGTTTCAGCATCCGAAGCCGTTCATGGATTTTAAGATTTCTTGTTGACGTGATTGATTGCTTGGAGTTGTTATTCCCGCTCTGCCAAGCAAGATACGTTGCCACCTTACTCTGTGATTACTTTATCTTATTTTCAGTTATTTAGTTTCAGTATTTTTACCTGTTGATAGTATTATATCATTGTGTATCCAAGTCACACTTGGGTGCAAGCGACTATATTAGTCGTTTTACTCGTTTTGTTCTATTTTCTCGCATTGACTTAGAATAGTGACCACCCATTGGTGATGAGGTATTGGTATATCTCATATGTCCTTGATACATCCTTTATCACGTGTTGTGAGTCACATTTAGGACACGTACTCGCGTAGTTGTCCGTCCACCGTTACGTATGAGACGTACGATGGTTAGGAGTAACTGCCAATAGAATTACATGCTAGTGGACTTGGCAGTTACAGAGGTTCCTATGGGACATGGTGTAGGCCTCAAAAATGATAGTCATGCTGAGTTGATCAGAACTGAGTCTCAAAGTCACGCAGAAGTGATCAGGACAAATGTTTAAAAATCACGCTAGTGACAGCTCATCATTTGTCAGAAATTTCATCATGATTGACAGCACGACAGTCGAAGAATGTCTCCTCGCATGCCATCTATGCACAGAACTCGAGAGACACAGCCGACTATTGCGTGACTTTCAAAATCTTCTTCAGCAAGACTCAGCCTTCATCAAGTTGGCGTACCAAAAGAGCTTCTTGTCATTTAATACGACCGACAAAGTAATCACTGTCAGATTTTGTGTCAGTCGAGGCACGTCGAATCAAGACAGCTGACAGTCCTGCCTCAATCGAGCGTGGATTATGTTCTTTCCTCAAGTCTGCGTATATTTTGAGCTTTCTGTCTCAAAGTTTGCGTGGATTCTGAAGTTTCCTCCTCAAGTCTGCGTGGATTTTGAAGCTTTTTGCCCCAAGTCTGCGTGGATCCTGAAGCTTCTTGCCCCAAGTCTGTGTGGATTTTGAAGCTTTTTGCCCCAAGTCTGCGTGGATCCTGAAGCTTCTTGCCCCAAGTCTGCGTGGATTTTGAAGCTTTTTGCCCCAAGTCTGCGTAGATTTTGAAGCTTCTTACCCCAAGTCTGCGTGGATTTTGAAGCTTTTTGCCCCAAGTCTGCGTGGATCCTGAAGCTTCTTGCCCCAAGTTTGCGTGGATTTTGAAGCTTTCTGACCCGAGTCTGCGTGGATTTCGTCCTCAACGAGCCTGCGTAGATTCATCAAATTGGAGTACGTGGCAGCCATGCCACTGATCTCGCCTGCGTGTCCTGTAACTTGCACACGACTCATGCACGATTGCCATGTGTCCAACAGTTACAGGTCACGTCCAGTAACTGCTCACAACTCTGTGTATGTTAAATCCTGCGTGATTTTCAACTAGGCAGAGGCTGTGAAGACAGTTATCTTTTTCAGTTATTTTTGACTCTATAAATAGAGTTCTTTTCTCATTCATTGTATAGATACATAGATATCTAAATTGCTGTTGCATTTTTGAGAGCTTTTCTTCTTCGCATCGTCCAAGGGATAAAGCGATCGTCTTCTAGATCGGATTCCTACAGTTGTAATTTTTCCAGATACACAATAAATAAAGTGAATTTATTTATGGAAAACAAATTGGCGACTCTGCTGAAGAAAGCCATCTTCTCTTCTGAGATGGCAACAACTCAATGCGACGCTTCGTCGGTCGGCTCGACGAAGAAGGTGATATCGATCCAACTCGATCAACTCGCCTACAAGAAATACAGCGGGCTAAGGGTGGCAAGCCCACTTCAGCCTCCATCACTACTGCCAAGTCGAAGGGACGATCTGTCTACGTCCTAAGAATCAGTTGGCAATCAATGGTGACTTTTCTGCCACAGTGTCTACTCCTAACACTGGCAAGGAGTCTACTGCAAGCACACACACTCTTGTGTGCTCAAAGACAACAGCAACCAAAAGTCATGCTGGCAGCACTGGCTCCTTAGCCAAGCCTGTTCCAGCGTGCAATCTTAATTCTAAAAGTCACGCTGGCAGTATTGGCTCCTTAGTCAAATCTGTTCCAGCGTGTAATCTTAATTCCAAAAGTCACGCTGGCAGCACTGGCTCCTTAGCCAAGTCTGTTCCAGCGTGCAATCTAAAATCCAAAAGTCACGCTGGCAGTACTGGCTCCTTAGCCAAATCTGTTCCAGCGTGCAATCTAAAATCTAAAAGTCACGCTGACAGTACTGGCTCTTTAGTCAAAACTGTTCCAGCGTGTATTTCACCAAAATTTGGCTCCTTAGCCAAAACTTTGTACACTGACAATACAAGCTCCTTAGCCAAATTGTCACCAGCATGCTCTAGGAAGAATAGCTCTTTAGCTATCTCTTCTTCTTTACCAAGTTCTATTACAACTGGGGGTGGTCTTGCTAAAACTCCTCTACACAAAGTCCCTTCGAAAAGAGATAACTCTTTAGTTGTTTCTTCTGCTCCTGTAGTTTTTACTTCAGGAACAGCTTTGACTGACAATTTTGTTAGTCAAAGAAAAGGAGATGGTCTTTTGACTACTCTTCCTTCTGGACATTCTATGTCTCAAAGCTTGAATAAGTCTAAGAAGAAACATTTCTTAATGTCTTCTTCTACGACTTCTTCGAATTGGGCACATAATTTATCTATGAAAGAGGGTCTGTTACCAACTCCTAATCAAGGGGGTGGTCCAATTCTTCCTTCTCTGCAAATATCCAGATCAATGGAAGGAAAACTCCAAGTTTCAAGAACTAATGTGTTACCTCCAACTGATCTAAGAGTAAAACTTGATCAAATATACTTAGGAAAACTTCTGGTGTCAAGAAACCATACCAATCGGGAACAAAAGTAAGAGATCCAGATGCAGAGTATGCTAGAAATTATGTGGCTCACATTAATCACTCTCTATATAACCAAGAGTCATCAAGACCCAAGAACCAGAGAATATTCTCTGATGTATCTCAATCTTCACAGACAGATCTACGAGAACATCTTCAACAGAAGAGAAGGAATAATTCTATGTCAATGGACCATGCTGAATGTGACTTCCAGCCAAGAGTCATAATTCAATAGATGTCAATCAATGGATCAGAACCATGTTGATCATGAATGTGACTTCCAGCCGAGAGTCACAATGCAATGCAGATGTCAAACTAAACGACAATCTGTCTTCAATCGGATTCAGTGTGAACCTATGCCTGATGAAGATGAACCTTTGTATGCTTCTGTCAATATGACCTTTCGGGATACTGGGGGTAGAAATGATAGTCCAGATGGAGTATATAGAGGCACCAGATCAAGAGTCCTGGCTTCTACTCAAAGGACTTTGATTCCTGAAGATGATTCTGAATTTCTTGGGGAATCTAACTTCCCACCTCTTCCTACTGGGGGTAGTTCTCCTATAACTGACTTTGATACACAAAGCAGTGATTCAGAACAAACAATATCCACAAGTTCATCAATAATCCCTCGTACAGTCACAACATACATGGTTGATGGGAATACTGATGAACCTTCTTCTTCCATGACTCCTCAAGAACAAAGAATTGCTTCTTTGGAGCAAATGAAGTCTATGGCTGATAATATGAAGTCGATATATGAACTCATGGCAGCCCAATTGCAAAATCGACAGACTGTACCAGAAGCTACACCAATTGACACTGGTGTAAATCCAGTACATGTTCCTCCAGTAGTCCAGTCCAATACTCCTGGGCAAGTTCAACCAGTTCCTAGTCACTCTGGAGCTGGGGGTAGTACTTATAATGCTGTTCCCCTCCCAACTATTCTCTACAAGCTACAACTCCACAATCCTTCGGAGTTGTTAGTGATGAATTGAGGAATCTCAAAACTCAATTTGAGGCATTCAAACAGAAAGATGGTTTACAAAGGTTAGGCATCAAACAACCTTATCCGATAGAATGGAAGCAAGTATCGTATCCTCCTAAATACAAGCCTCCTACTATCTCATTCTATGACGGAACCACTTCTCCAAGTCAGTTTATTAATCACTTTGAAGTGATGACTGACCAGCTGCAACCAAGTGACGCCCTCCTTACTCGGGTGGTTTGTCGGATGTCTCAAAGGAACGGCTTATGAATGGTATAGAAGCCTCCCAGATGGGTGTATTACTTCATTTGCCGGTTTCAAACAAATGTTTCTTGAACGATTCTATGAAGGGCTCAATGACATGACTATGTCTGCTCGTATTAGAATCAAGCAGAAAAATAATGAAACTACAGAGGAATTCATTGAACGGTTTCGAAGAGAAGCTCTGAAGATGCCTCTTGGAACTCCTGATGCTGTCACCATCGACACATGCAAATCAAATCTGTTGCCAATAATCAGCATGTGGACAGGTTCTACTCAATTTCAAGATTGGCCTTCCTTCATAGTCAGTGCCAAAGCTGCAGAAATCAGTGCTGAAACCTTCAAAGGTTTAGGAGTACAGATGTCTCCTAAAGAAACAGGTCAAAATAATGCTAAATTCAATAAAAGTAAGGGAAAAGAAACTCTTGAAGTTAATCTTCAGAGTAAAGATGCGTCGACCGTTCAAACTCCTTCTGCCCCTATTACTCAACAATCGAGAACACCTCGCCCCAAAGAAGAATATTCTTTTGATGACGATAATGTCCTCGATATCTTTGAATGTCTGCTGAAGGGTAATAAAATACAATTACCTGAAATCAAGAAACCTGATGAAGCTGGTAAGACAGATCATCCTAAATACTGTCCATACCACAGAATGTTGGGTCACACAATTCGTACATATTATGTACTGAAAGGAAAGATCCAAGAAATGATTAAATCTGGAGCTATCTCTCTTACTCCGAAAGAGAAGACCGTCACCTCCAATGTCGTCTCTATGCAATTCGGAGATTTTCCCCCTCAACTCCTTGAAAGCGGGATCGTTCCTATTCCCAAGGCAACCCTTGAGATAGTGAATATTCCTCCTCCACAGTCTGACGGATTAGTACCAATCACTATGGAGACAGGAGAAATCATGTGGATTCATCCTGATTTAGTGGCAGACTTTGAATCCCCTCCTCTTCAAAAGACTACATCTCGAAAGTCCAAGAAGGCTAGAAAGATTAAGTCATGTCATATGACTTCTCTCGGATCTACTTCTGATGCAGAGCCAAAAGATAAGGAAGAAGCACTTGTTAGTGCTACTTGAACGGGGAAACCTTATCTAAAGGATTATTCCAAGAATCCTGAGGATACTCCTGATATCCCTCCGGCTGACAAAGATGCTCCTAATGTTCCTCCTGAAGAAGAATCATCCACTGCACCTGTTCCTTCAACTACACTAGTTGAACCTATTCTTCCCAAGTCCACAACTCTTGAGAAAGGTAAACAACAGGCTCGGTTTGATAAACCAATCAAGAAGTCCTCTCCTCTTGGACTTTAGAAGCCTTATAATTTCGACATTTTAGCACAACTTGCTAATACTCCAGCTAGAATGTCACTCTTTGAACTTCTACGTCTTTCCAAAGAGACTCGGGAGACGTTAAGTGAGGCACTTCTTCAGGCAGACTCTTGTCTTGCACAATTAAAGAAGCCAGGTGAAGAACCTGCCACATGTTTACATTGCAACAGTGTATTGGAGATTATCCCAAATATCACCTTTACACAAGACGACATGCTATTGGAGGATAATCGACATGATCGGCCTCTCTACTACACCGGTTATATTGATACAATGAAGATAGATCGTATCCTCATTGATCCAGGATCTGCTATAAGTATAATGCCGAAGAGCCTGTTGGATGAATTAAAAATTCCTCTTCACAAACTTTCCAAGACGGTTACTACTATCCTGGGATTCAATCAGAGCCGAAGTGAACCTTTGGGAAAGATTCATCTGAACTTCAGATTGGCGATTTTAGATCCAAAGTCACTTTCTATGTGATCGAGATAGTAGGATCTTATAATCTTCTACTGGGGAGGCCTTTCCTTCATGAAAATAATGTGGTGCCCACTACTCTTCACCAGTGCTTTAAATATATTGACAGCAATAGAAGAGTACAAAAGGAAGTCGCTGATATAAATCCCTTCCATGGGGTTGAAGCTTATTTCAATGATTCTCGGATGTACAAAGAAGAGTATACAAAGGTGATACAAGCTATGGAGAAAGAGGATTCACAAAGTGAGACTTTAATAATCCCTTTTAAAGGTCGAACTACTCAACAACAATCTCCCAAACTCTCTGGAGAAGGTTCTTTAATCATTCCAGTGAGCGGACGGATCTCTCCACTACCTCAGTCGTCTACTCAAGGTACTCTGATCATTCCTGTTGGAGGACGGACTACCCTTCCATCTCAAGCTTCAAGGGAGCTCACCTCTTCTGAGCCGTTTGTTATCGATCTTAATCGAAACAAAACCCCTTCTAATTCTTCTTCTCCTCCTTTAGTCATTGATTTGGCTAAGATCTCTAAGGCTCAACCTTCTTCCAATGTAAATACTGCTACTTTTAAAGTTAATGAAAAGTCTCCATCTTTGCAGTATGTTGATGTGTGTAATCATGTTCATAGTTATTTATATTTGTTAAATGACTTGAGAACAATAACCATAGGAGTTGTACAGACTTTCCATACAGATGTATCCCTAGAATCAGTACAAACTTCATACTTTCTAGTTCCCAGCAGAAAGCCAGGAGACATTCCAATATTCTTTTACAAAGGGCCCCAAAATCCTTCTAACCCTGAAGATGATGACAGAAATGATGATACTGGAAGATTACAACTACGTCGTTATAGTCAGCAATCTAAAGACATCATTAAAAATATGGGTTATGACTTCAGAATTGGCCTCGGTAATGGTAGAGGAAGAAGAATGCCTGTTCGAATCCCTCCTTTGAAATATGGAAGGACGAAATGCGGATTGGGTTATATTGCTCCTACTCCTTTTATTAACATTGTCCATGAAGATCCCGAATCTGACAAAGATAAGAGATCTGATTCTTCTAGTACTACCTCTTGGGATTCTGATATAAGTATCGGCGAATTCCACTGCAATATTCTATCTTCCAACATGGTCTCCATTGACTGTTCTGAAGAAAGTGATGAAGACGAAGATGAGTTTGAAATCTCACCTGAATCAGAACAATGGGCCCAAAGGTTAGATAATCAATGGGAGTTCCGGTTCGAACAAAAAGAACCTCCGACTGAAGATAAACTTGTTCAAATAGATATTGGTGAAGAGGGATCTCCCAAACCAATATTCATCAGTAAAAGTCTTTCAGAAACTGATAAGCAAGACATGATCAAACTTATTCGTGAATACATCGATGTCTTCGCTTGGAGTTATGAAGATATGCCAGGACTTGATCCACAGATTGCAACTCATAAACTCAATATCATGCCGAATGCTAAACCGGTCAAGCAACAACAGCGACGATTTCGTCCAGACATTATGGATGCAATTGAAGCTGAAGTTAATAAACTCATGGCCTCTGGGTTTATTAGAGAGGAACAACATCCTAATTGGGTGGCTAATATAGTTCCTGTCCTTAAAAAGACTGACAAGATCAGAGTATGTATAGACTTTTGCGATCTCAATGCGGCATGTCCTAAAGACGAATTCCCTCTACCAATCACTGATGTTATGATCGATAATACCTGTGGGTTTGAAAGGATGTCATTTATGGACGGGTATTCTGGGTACAATTAGATTAAAATATTTCCAGATGACGAGAAGCACACTTCTTTCAGAACGCCGATCGGTACATACTATTATACAGTGATGCCATTCGGTCTCAAGAATGCAGGAGCAACTTTTCAACGAGCTATGAGCATTATATTCTGTGAACATTTACGAAAAACAGTCGAATGCTATGTTGATGATATTGCAGTCAAAAGTCGACAAAAAGAGGATCACATCCAAGATTTGAAGACTATTTTTGATCTAATGCGTAAGCATCAATTAAAGATGAACCCTACTAAGTCCTTCTTAGGCGTCTCTAGTGGCAAATTTCTCGGCTTCGTCATAACCGCTAAAGGTATACACGTGGATCCCGAGAAGATCAAAGCCATCCAAGAGATGCGTCCTCCACGCTCCTTAAAAGAGCTACGAGGATTTCAAGGAAGAATCGCTTATATCAGGAGATTCATCTCTAATCTTTCAGGACGCTGCAGACCATTCAATAAACTTATGAAGAAAGGTGTTTCTTTTGTCTGGAATGATGAATGTCAGAAAGCATTCGATGATATAAAACAATATCTGATGAGCCCTCCAGTATTGGTACCTCCTGTCTCAGGAATACCATTCCTTCTGTATACCCGAGCAATGAGTCATTTACTGGGTGCATTGCTCGCTCAAAAGAATAAAAAAATGGTCATAAACAAGCCATTTACTACCTCAGTTGTACTATGACCGGAGCTGAACCTCGATATTCACCGGTCGAAAAAGAATATCTAGCCTTGATGTTCGCTGTCCAAAAGACACGACATTATATCATGGGTCAGACTATTCATGTCATTTCCCGGATCAATCCTATACGGATCATGATGAAGAAACCCAGTGTTTTGAATTCTCGATTGGCTAACTGGGGAATCTTACTTGCTCAGTATGACATGCATTATATTCCTCAGAAATCAGTCAAAGGACAAGCTTTAGCCGATTTTCTGGCTGCTCATTCAATTCCAGAAAATTCAAAACTCTATGATGAAATCCCAGATGAAGTCCTAGATTCAAACCAAATTGTTGAAGAAGATCCTACTTGGCGTCTATTCTTTGATGGAGCTTCGAGAATAGGTCCTAATGGTGATATTGTCGTTGGGGTTGGAATTGTTCTGGTATCGCCAGAAGGTCTTGCTATCCAAAGGGCTTATTCTCTCGATCAACCATGTTCAAACAACGTGGCTGAGTATAATGCACTGCTTATTGGTCTTCAACTCGCTAAACATCTGAATATTCAATATTTGGAAGCATATGGAGATTCTAAACTCATTGTCAATCAGATAAGGGGTACTTATGAAGTTCGCCATCAAAATCTGGTTCCTTATCACAGATCGGCTATATCTATGGCTTCTTCATTTGAAGGGTTCTTCATTGAGCATGTTAGGCGAGCATGCAACACAGAAGCTGATGCTCTTGCTAATCTTGCGGCGGTATTAGCTATTCCAATCAGACGGCAACAAATGATTATTGTTCGCAATCGAGAATTATTTCATCTCGAGAACAATCTGACTCTAGGACTTCCAGTTGACATTGAAGAATCAACATCTTATGATATCAACACAACAAGAGGATTTGGATTTAGCCGTAAATTATTATCATCTTCATCTGATTCTAGCATGGAATTCATCTTCAGTAATTCATCTGAGATTCAGAATACGGATAAAGATTGGAGACTTCCTTTCTTAGATTTTGTATTGTATGATATTCTTCCAGATGATCCGAGTGAAGCGGCATCTATCAGACGATGATCACTCAGATTCTACTACAATCATACTACAAAAACCTTATATCGTCGAGCTTATGATGGTTTACTTCTTCGATGTGTTGCTGGTGATGAGTCTCAACAAATCATTCGCGAAGCACATAATGGAATTTGTGGTGCACATCAGCCTGGACCGAAACTTCAAGACCGTATTCGACGTATGGATTATTACTGGCCCACTATAGTATCAGATGCCATCGAATATGCGAGAAAGTGTAAAGCTTGTCAAATCCATACGGATTTTATTCATCAACCCTCGGAATTTCTGTATCTGACGACAGCATCATGGCCCTTCGAAGCTTGGGACATGGACATTATTGGTCCAATCAATCCGCCATCATCAAAAGATCATCGGTTTATTCTCGCAATAACCGATTATTTCTCTAAATGGGCTGAAGCTATTCCGTTATCTGAAGTCAAGACGTCCAATGTCATCAACTTTATCAAGCATCATGTCATCTACAGATTTGGTGTTCCTCGACGCATTATTGATGATAATGGTCCACAGTTCGTCAGCCAGAAATTTATTCGATTCTGTGACGACCATCGGATCAACAATATGGCTTCTACCGCATATAATCCGGCAGCTAACGGATTAGCAGAAGCTTTCAACAAGACCATTATCAAGCTCTTAAAGAAGTTTGTCTCTACTAACAAACGTAATTGGAGTGAGAAACTTGGTGAATGTTTGTGGGTTTATCGGACTACAGTTCGTAATGCTACTAAATGTACACCTTTCTCTCTGGTGTACTGATGTGAAGCTGTTCTTCCATTAGAGATTCAAATTCCTTCTTTAAGGATAGCAATCACTAATGAACTTACTGCCGAGAATAATGATCGTCTTCGACTTCAAGAGTTGGAAGCTCTGGATGAAAAGCGATTATCTGCTCAACAGAATATTGAATTCTATCAAGCTAGAATTTCAAGAGCTTTTAACAAGAAAGTCAGAGTTCGAGCATATCAAAAAGGAGAACTTGTTCTAACAGTCAGACGTCCTATGACTATGACTCATATGAGCAAAGACAAATTTGACGTAAAGTGGAAAGGCCCCTATATTGTGAGCAGAGTTTTCTCAAAAGGAGCTTATCAACTCTCAGAACTTGATGGTCGGAAAATTATGATGCCTATCAATGGCAAATTCCTTAAAAAGTATTATATATAAAATCATCAGACAAGTTCATGTTTATAAATAAATTTTATTTTAATCATGAATGATAGTACATGATATTAAGAAAGATCACTATCATCCTTCTCTACATTTGGACGGGGACTGCTGTCGTCTTTCTCAAAAATGTGATCAGCAAAAGAATTAAGAACTTCTTTGCTGGAGCCCACGAGAAACTTGCAGACTGCCATCCTCATGGCTTTCTCTTCTTCAGACCTTCCTGGATCAAGCAGAAAGTCTAGAATATCTCGTGGCGGCTTGGGTGCAGACGAACCTTCGCCTGCTTCTACCTTCTTCGGCCGAACTGGATCGGCAGGGCGTTCTTCAGTATCCTTCTGAACTCTCGAGACGATTTCAGCTTTCTTGAATGCTTCTTCAGACGACATTTTTATGTTAAAAGGGTAGAAGTGTTCGTCCTTTGTTAGATTTCTGCTATATTTATAGACAGAAATTCCTCGGATAATGAAACGACACATTCATCCGATGGTTCGTCCGTTCATTAATACCTAACGGTTTATCCATTTATTTGTCGTATTCATCCGATGGTTCACTTGTTCATTATCACCTGATGTTTGTCCGTTCATTATCTTCTATCAATTTATTAAAAAAGTAGAGATTCGTTATTTATCACGTTTTCATAACCTCTGAATAAATACTGAATCTATCTACTCATTTGTCATTTTCTATCTTTGACCTCTGCATAGAAATCAATCTATTTTCTTTTGAGTTCCTACATATTATCACGTCCATATTACCTCTGATAATATTATGTACTCTAAATCAGAAAAGAAGGTTTCATTATCTATCATGTCCACAATTCATCCAAATGAATACAAATCATTGAGCATAGAAGGATTATCATTTCCACTCTCATATCATTATAAAAAGTCTATTATATTTTTCTTAGACTTTCTTACAAATCATAATGGAAATCTATTACAATTTGGATTTTCATTCTACACATACAATAATAACCTAAAAGAGATCTATTTTCTTCCTTGGATCTTCTCCGTCGGGTTCGTTGTTTGTGGCAATTCCTGACTGTCTGAGTCCCCGTGGCGACCAGAACAGCAGGAATCAAACTCTGGTCTTATCTCTCAGACGAGAGGAGAACCACAGAGTTCGGCAGCCCGAAGGCGTGTTGCTGCCAATACAACTGATGGATTAGGAGCGGCCTTTCAGAAGAGACAGGAATGTATCCAACCTTGGGATACAATTCCTAGTTCTGCCGTGAAAGGAACTCTACTACCCGATTTCTCGGGGTAGAGCCGACTCCACCGTCCAACTCTCCGTGTATAAAGGCTCTTCCTACCATCGGAAGAAGACCCTTCTATCCCACAAAGAGTTCTGAGTTGTCTGATCTGCGCGTCAAAAGCGCATGAGCTCCCTGATGTTGGTGTCAGAAGACCGCTCCCCAGAGCATCCAAATCACCAATGCCAGTTCTGAAAAAAATTTACAGCCAAGCTTCTGCAGAAAACAGCAAAAAAAAAGAGATTAATCAAATATCATTTGACACGCACTGGCCAGTCACGCACACTCTGTTCAGTCAGAAATAAAAAAAGAGCTTATCTTCAACAGTGAAAAGTGGGTTACTATACTGGACTCACCATCAAAATCAAGATCAGAGAACATTGCTATCATCAATTTCTTGTTGAGAATGGAATCTCGTAAAAAGGTCATTCTCAGAAGAAGAAGAAGAATGAAGAGATGAGTATGCATGAAACTCACCTATCTATTTAAAGGACAAAGTGCAAGCCTATTCTTGGAAAAGATCCGAGTAAAAGGCGCTCGTAAACCATGGAATGGGTGTCACGTGTACTTTAGAAAATAGCACAATATTTGAAACATTCAAAGAGTGCCACTTAATGTTCTTCATTAATGCACGCTGTTCAGAATAAAGTTGTACTACATTTTTCAAAAGCAGGTACAATATTTCTCAAAAAAGAAAACAGAAGCATAAAAGACACGCTCTATTTTGTGAAACGACTGAGCTTGGCGCCCAATTCCTCTACGCTGTTGACCCCTATACGGTGTAACAGAACATTGAGCGTGTCACGCTGCTCTGCGAGACTGCGCCCATTGGATGAAGACGAGCCGTCCAGACCAAAGTAGCTCAGGAAGTTCTTGGCTAGTTGTGTAGGGTCATCTTTGAACTCAAAAACTAAAGGCTCCGGTTCCTTACCCCCAAGAGTAGGGTCGCCATGGGCACAGAAACCTAACTTTCTTGCTTCTTCTTCAGCTTCTTCCTTTGGAGTCATGTTGACGTAAGATGAACATCAAAGCTGAATTTTCTTCCCGTTTATATAAAAGAGCACGCCGGCGGTTCATATTCCACCATAAATTGGATGCAATCAATCTCAAGAAATGAAGAGTCATCATGACATTTAATAAGTTCATTGGGATGTTTTCAAAGAGCTTCGAAATTTTGAAGTATTTTCGACTTCCGAAAAATTTGAAGTCATTTCAGCGTGACTGAGTTCATTTTATCACCTTGATTTCAAAGTATTTCGAAATAATTTATCATTTTTCGAAAACTTTGAAGGGGGTTTTGTAGGCCTCAAAAATGATAGTCAAGCTGAGTTGATCAGAACTGAGTCTCAAAGTCACGCAGAAGTGATCAGGACAAATGTTTAAAAATCACGCTAGTGACAGCTCATCATTTGTCAGAAATTTCATCATGATTGACAGCACGACAGTCGAAGAATGTCTCCTCGCATGCCACTTATGTACAGAACTCGAGAGATCACAGCCGACTATTGAGTGACTTTCGAAATCTTCTTCAACAAGACTCAGTCTTCATCAAGTTGGCGTACCAAAAGAGCTTCTTGTCATTTAATGCGACCGACAAAGTAATCACTGTCAGAGATTTCGTGTCAGTCGAGGTACATCGAATCAAGACAGCTGACAGTTCTGCCTCAATCGAGCATGGATTATGTTCTTTCCTCAAGTCTGCGTATATTTTGAGCTTTCTGTCTCAAAGTTTGTGTGGATTCTGAAGTTTCCTCCCTCAAGTCTGCGTGGATTTTGAAGCTTTTTGCCCCAAGTCTGCGTGGATCCTGAAGCTTCTTGCCCCAAGTCTGCGTAGATTTTGAAGCTTTTTGCCCCAAGTCTGCGTGGATCCTGAAGCTTCTTGCCCCAAGTCTGCCTGGATCTTGAAGCTTTTTGCCCCAAGTCTGCGTGGATTTTGAAGCTTCTTGCCCCAAGTCTGCGTGGATTTTGAAGCTTTTTGCCCCAAGTCTGAGTGGATCCTGAAGCTTCTTGTCCCAAGTTTGCGTGGATTTTGAAGCTTTCTGACTCGAGTCTGCGTAGATTTTGTCCTCAACGAGCCTGTGTGGATTTCATCAAATTGGAGTACGTGGCAGCCATGCCACTGATCTCTCGCCTGCGTGTCCTGTAACTTGCACACGACTCATGCATGATTGCCATGTGTCCAACAGTTACAGGCCACGTCTAGTAACTGCTCACAACTCAGCGTATGTTAAATCCTGCGTAATTTTCAACTAGGCAGAGGCTATGAAGACAGTCATCTTTTTCAGTTATTTTTGACTCTATAAATAGAGTTCTTTTCTCATTCATTGTATAGATACATAGATATCTAAATTGTTGTTGCATTTTTGAGAGCTTTTCTTCTTCGCATCGTCCAAGGGATAAAGCGATCGTCTTCTAGATCGGATTCCTACAGTTGTAATTTTCCCAGATATATAATAAATAAAGTGAATTTATTTATGGAAAACACATGGATGTGACCCTACTAGACATTGGGTGGGGAGGACAGTTCTTTAACATATGGGCCATGTATGCACTTTTCTATTCCTGATCCTGCTGGCCTCTGACATTCGATGAATGTTATGCTTTGAGGTCCCTGGTATCCTGGTGGGACCATACCTGAGTTTCATGTACCTGCAGCTAGAGTGCCCACGTGTTGAAGGTTTGTTCTTAACTGTATTATCACTGTAGAACTGGTAGGCATCCTATTGCTTGCATCCTTTTATTTTCTATTATATATCACAGTTTATATGGCATGTTCTTCTTGTATCTTGTTACGTCCCTCTGAGGACCTGGTGATCTCTCCAGGTGTGTACTTTGTGACTTTTCGTAGGTATTCTAGACAAGGTCGTAATTTTCTTCATTCTTCGAAGATGATTGCACTTGGTTCGTCCTACTATTTTATCCATCATTTCTTTGTATATTTTTTTCATTTAAAATGGTTGGTAGTGGATTGGTCTCCGTCCAAATACATGTATAAATGACAAAATTCATAGTTGATTTATGTTATTATTCTTTTATTTTGTGGATGAGATTTAGTTATCCTAGTTTACTACAAATTTCACAGCTTATGTATACGTACGGGGTTTCCATATATTGGAGTATACTTCATATATGTACAGCTGGCATGTCTACGTACTTAGTCCTAAGTATTTTAGGACTAGGGCGTTACAGATGGAGGAGCATCAGAACTTGGAGTAGGGACCTCTTGACCTTCTAGATAGTCTCTAAGGTAGAGTCTCCCAGATCTGGTACCGGTCAGGGATTCTTCTGAAGCTGGTGCGAAGGAAACTATGTTGCAATCCTTTATCTGAGCCTTGCCTTTGGAAAGCTTCCTTTGACAAGTTGAAAAGTTTGTCAAAAACCCTAAGCTAACACGAGACTGATTGTGTTGAAGGTGTAGGAAAAGAGGTATAGGAGATCCTCTTCTATGGTTCAAGCCAGGGGTTTTCTGCAGGTCATATCCCATCTTCATTATTAGTTCCCGGGATTGTTGACTATATAGATAGAATGCTGGTTGATAACTGTCCTCCGGCTTCGGTAGCGTCGTCTTAGAAAAGGAAGATGAACTCTCTGTCGGAATGAAGGTAGTAGTTAAAGGTGGAGGATAATGATCACCCAGCGAGGTCGTACGATATGACTTGTATTTGATTGCCTTCTTAGATTTTATAGACGAGGTGGGTGTCTCAAAGTCAGCCACCAAATCAGGGTGGATCCACATGATTACCCCTTTATCAATTGACAGACCATCACTTCATGCCGGCGGGAGATTAACAATCTCCATAGTGGCTTTGGGGATAGGAACGACTCCATCATGCACAAGTTGAGCAGGAAAGTCATAAATTACAAAGAGACGACATTGGCAGTCACAGTCTTTCCGTCCTGTTAAAGAGTGATTGCACTGACTTTAATCATTTCTTGGATCTTTCCCTTGAGTACATAGTATGATCTGTTTGTGTGTCCAATGAACCTGTAATATACATAATATTTAGGATGATCTGTTTTACCTACTTCCTTTGGCCGCTTTGTGTCGGGCAGCTAAAGTTTATTGCTCTTGATTAAGCAATCGAAGATGTTGGCCCATTGGTCATATGGTCAACCTGATTTTAATAATTGATCAAACTCTGTCTCGATATATGAAGCTAGTCAGGATGTATCGGACTCTTGGACATGAACAAGAACAGCTATTTACACAGTTCAAGACCGAAGCTATGTTTGCCTGTTCGAGTCTGTATTTCCTTTGAGCAACGTATTTTCCATTTTATTGAGTCTAGGAATACGTTGTACACTGGGTCGTACTGGCAAATAGGCTATTCCAAAATGTTTTCAAAATACTTTTAAAATATCCTTTGTTTTGAAAAACATTCATTTAAACAAAAGCTTTCAAAAAGGTTTTCAAAAATCATCAAAAACTATTTTTAAAACCTGACCTAACCCTGACAGAACTCGGCCAGAGTTCGGCCAGAGTTCGGTTGGTGGCCGTTTGATTTTTAAATTCTCTGGAACTTGGTCCTCCTGCAGTTGCGGATTTGACCGAGATTTTCTCAAAGAGTTCTGTCCGAATTCTGCCCAAATTCTGCCAAAATTTTGTCTTTGGAACTCCTATAAATAGAGAAGGATTTCGATCTTTTCAACTCACTCATTCACTTTCAATCTTCTCTCTATCTAAAGCATTCAGTCTTCCAAAGAGTTTTTCTTGAGCTTTAAATTTCAGATCCCAAGCCAATTACAATCCTCTAGTCGATTTGCCAGTGCGGTACGGTCTAGAAGTTTCTGAGAGATTGTAATCAGAGGCTTGATAGAAGATTCAACTCTTCAAAATTAAAGTTGGACGATTTTTTTGTATCAAAGCTCGCGTTGTAGAAGTTGCAAGGACTTCGTAAGAAAACTTGCGATTTTGCCAATAGTGGATTCAACTGGTAGCAAGAGTTCTACCGACTGGATTAGTCCTCAACAGAGGGAAACCAGTATACATCGTTGTCTTTGCGTTTGCATTCTTATATCTGCCTTTACTTTACTTAGTTGTGATTATTATTCTGTGATCTTGCTGCTAATATTTTTTAATTAGCAATATTCCGCTGCCTACTCTATTCACCCTCCCCCCTCTAGAGCATTGTGCTTTACGATTTCGTTCCTACAATTGGTATCAGAGCGGGTGTTACAGGTAAAGCAAGGTAACATTGCAATTATTTATTCATTTAATTAATTGTTATATAGATCACAGCACAACACATGGCAACTGTGAAATTCACAAGTGAAGGCCAGACCACAAACAGACCTCCACTGTTTGATGGTACGAACTATACCTATTGGAAAACATGGATGAGTTTCTTCTTGAAATCTCTTGACTTTGATTTATGGTCTATTGTTATTGATGGCTATCAAAAGCCACCTCGTATAAATGTTGATAGATTTTTAGTTAAAAAAAACCCCATAGCAGATATACAGAGGAGGAAAAGAAAAAGGCCAGTCTTGACGCACGTGCTATTAACGTTCTATTTTGTGCTTTAGACAGAACTGAATTTAACAGGGTGTCTATCTGCACAACGGCTAATAAAGTGTGGAAGCTACTTGAAGTCACACATGAAGGCACGACTCAAGTCAAAGAATCTAAAGTCAGCAGACTTACTCAAGAGTATGAGGTATTCAAGATGAAGCTCAACGAAACAGTTACTCAGATGTTCGAAAGGTTCTTGGATATTATAAATCCTTTGTCCTCCCTAGGCAAAAAGTACAGTAACTAGGAAAAGATTCGCAAACTCCTGCGAGCACTTACCAAGAACTGGATTCCAAAGGCTACTGCAATCATTGAAGGGAATAATGTCACAACTATGTCCCTCGAAGTACTCATAGGTAAGCTACTCACTCATGAACTGGGGCTACAAGATTTTGAAGAGCCTGCACCAAAGGAGAAGACGATCGCTTTCAAGGCTCAGCGCAGAAAAGCTGCTGAAGGTGACTCAGACAGCCGTGAATCTGATGCTGAAGATCAAGCACTCCTAGCAAGGAAATTCAAAAGATTCATGAGATATGAGAAGAGAGCCAAAGAAAACAACAGCAGCAACAACTGGTATCAAGATGATGCTGTCTGCTACGGCTGCTAGAAGAAGGGACACATGAAGAAGGATTGTCCTACAAACTCATCATCAAGCAAGAAGAGCAACAGGTATGAAAAAGGGAACCTGAAAAGATCAACATCACGGAAGTATGCCAACACCAGCATATGGCATGAAAGTGAAGCCAGCAACTCAGAAGACGAACAATCAGAAGACGCTGCAAACGTATGCTTTATGGCATCCGATCAGGTACCTACTGAACCTGTAGTTAATACTTATGATGACTTCACCTTTGAACAATTAGGAGATGCCTTCAGTGAACTGATGACTGATTACAGAAAACTGCGTAGCAATCATACCTCTAAGAAGGTACTCAAAGAGTACAAAGGTGAAATAGGTAGACTTACCGACCTACTAGATGAGGTTAGAAATAATGTTAGTGAGTCTGGTGAGCTTTCTTCTATAAAGCTCTTATTACACGAGACTACCAAGTCATCTGAAGAGAAAGATAAAATTATTGACCAACTCAAGAAAGAACTTTCTATAGAGAAGAAAAGTCTTCAAAGTGCACAAATCAGAATGGAAACACTCACTTCTGATTATACTAAGTTGTATGACACTTCCAAAAGATTAGAAATTAGGTTAGGAAAACTGCCTGAGACTGCTGCTTCCTTCCCTAATACGTGTCACTTACCAAAAAATTGGAACATTCCCAAGCCAAACACTGTCAGACCTAACCCTATCAAACCTTTACCCCAAAAGGTTAAGCCCAAACAGGATTATAGGTATGCTTTCTTCTATACTAGAAAATCTAAACCTACCAACCATGCACACCACTCAGCTTTCAACACTCGACATGCAAAATGTCAATATTGTGGCCTCATTGGTCATATTTCATCTGTATGTAGAATCAGAAAGCTTGTTGATTTAAATATTTATGCTTGGATACCAAAGGCTAACATTTTAGGACCCTACAAGAAATGGGTACCAAAGGTTTCATCTGCAAACTATTTTGTAGGTGGAACACCTTTCACATGCTAGAAGCAAATGGATCCTCGACAGCGGTTGTTCACGGTATATGACCGGTGACGCTACACTATTTGCAACACTGTCGAAAAAAAAGAAGAAAGGCTATGTCTCCTTCGGTAATAATTTGAAAGGGTATATTATTGGTATCGGTGATGTTGGTAAGTCTCCCTATCTTGTTATTAAAGATGTCTGTCTGGTTACCGAGTTGAAATATAATCTACTCAGCATAAGTTATTTGGCTGATCATGGTTATGGCATCAACTTTGGCAAAGATAAATGTATTATAGTTGATAATTCAACTGGTAATACTATCTTTGAAGGTATCAGGGAAGACAACATATATGTTTTCTTTTTGTTGGAAGAAACTAACATTTCAGGTATATGCTTAATGGCTAAAAGCGATGAGAGTCATCTGTGGCATATGAGACTCGGTCACGCAAATATGGACACAATATCAAGATTATCCACAAAGAAGCTAGTACGCGGTTTACCGGACATTACATTCAAGAAGGATTCGGTATGTAGTCAATGTGAAAAGAACAAAGCTACCAGATCCACATTCAAATCAGTAAACGCAGTATGTACTACTAGACCTCTACAATTGCTTCATATGGACTTATTTGGTCCTAGCAGAGTTGCTAGCCTCGGAGGTAAACTTTATGCTTTTATAATTGTAGATGATTTTTCTAGATACACGTGGGTATACTTCTTGACACGCAAGAATGATGCATTATCCGAATTTGTCGCCTTTTATAAGAAAGTACAGAATAAAAAAGGTAACATGATCACTCGTATAAGAAGCGATCATGGTGGCAAATTTGAGAATGCAGAGTTTGAGCAATTTTGTGACACACACGGTTTTGTACACGAGTTCTCCTGCCCTAGGACTCTACAACAAAATGGAGTTGTGGAACGTAAGAACAGAACTCTATCTGAAATGGCCAGAGTAATGTTAAACCAGTTTAGTCTACCCAAATATTTCTGGGCTGAAGCTGTCAATACAGCTTGCTTTGTTCTCAATAGAGTTCTAATTCAACCCAAATCGAAGAAGACTCCATTTGAGTTACGGTTTGATAGAATTCCATCAGTTTCATAGTTTAGAATATTTGGTTGTAAATGCTTTATTCTTAATACAAAAGACAATTTGGAAAAGTTTGACGAAAAGGCCGATGAAGGTATATTTTTAGGTTATGCGGCCAAGAGCAAAGGATACAGAGTCTTCAACAAACGAACCATGATCATCGAAGAGTCAATCAACGTCACCTTTGATGAACTGAATCAAATGACTATCGATGACAATGACGAAGATCCATTTATACCAAGCTCAACAACAGCTGATTCTCAACCAAGCTCAGCACTAGCTGATCCTCCTAGAGAAGATCCAGGAACCAGCTACCTTTAGAGTCTGCCGAAAAGATTAAAATTTACGGCTGATCATCCAAAGGATTTGGTAATTGGTGACATTACCAAAGGTGTAAGTACTCATACATCCAGTAGAGATATTGTTTCTAGTGTTGCTTTTATTTCACAGCTAGAACCCAAAACTATTAATGAAGCATGTAGTGATAGTTTTTGGATAGATGCTATGCAAGAGAAATTATACCAATATGAACAGAATCAAGTTTGGGAACTTGTTCCCAAGCCTATTGATCGTCCGGTCATTGGCACCCGTTGGGTATTCCGAAATAAACTAAATGAGAATGGTTTAGTGACTCGTAATAAGGCTCGACTCGTAGCTCAAGGATACAATCAAGAAGAAGGTATCGACTACGATGAGACTTATGCCCCAGTTGCGAGATTAGAATCCATTCGCATGTTATGTATATTTGTATGTTTTCATAATTTCAAACTATTTCAAATGGATGTCAAGAGTGCATTTTTAAATGGTTTTATTAAAGAAGAAATTTTTGTAACACAACCTCCAGGTTTCACAAATTTTAAAAACCCTGATCATGTTTTCAAGTTGAAGAAAGCTTTGTACGGTTTGAAACAAGCCCCTCGTGCTTGGAATGATCGTCTAAGCTCTTTCCTACTTGACAACGATTTTTTAAAAGGCAAGGTTGACACTACACTTTTTATTAAGTCCTTTAATGGTAAGCTTCTTTTAATACAAGTCTATGTAGATGATATCATATTTGGATCTACTGATGAATCTCTGTGTCAAGAATTTTCTAAGTGTATGCAGAATGAGTTTGAGATGAGCATGATGGGAGAGCTGAAATACTTTCTCGGACTGAACTGACAATGGGACGTTTATAAATCAAGCCAAGTATACAAAGATTTGCTAAAGAAGTTCGATCTGGACAATGTCAAACCTATTGGCACTCCGATGGCAACTTCAACAAAGCTTGATATTGATGAACAAGGCAAGCCGGCCGACACACGTAAGTATCGAGGTATGATCGGTAGTTTACTTTATTTAACTGCTAGTCGTCCAGATATTATGTTTAGTGTTTGACTGTGTGCACGTTTTCAAGCTAATCCAAAGGAATCACATCTGTGCGCAGTTAAGCGTATCTTTCGATACCTTAAGGGCACTTCTTCTGTTGGCTTGTGGTATCCCAAAACTAAGTCCTTTAACCTTACAGGTTATTCGGATGCAGATTTTGCTGGATGCAAAGTTGATAGAAAAGTACCAGTGGCACATGTCATTTCTTAGGCAAGGCTTTAGTCTCATGGTTTAGTAAAAAAGCAAAATTATGTAGCCCTATCAACAACAAAGGCTGAGTATATCGCTGCAGGACATTGTTACGCTCAAATTTTATGGATGAAACAAACCTTGGAAGACAATGATTTATTTTATACACATATTCCCATTTTCTGTGATAACACAAGCACTATTAATTTGACTAAGAATCCTGTATGTCATTCTCGTACTAAACATATCGAGATTAGACATCATTTTCTTATAGATCATCATCAAAATGGAGATATTGACCTTGTATACATAGATACTGAGAATCAATTAGCTGACATTTTTACAAAACCTCTAGCGGAAGATTGTTTCAATTATTTACGTCGAGAATTAGGAATTTTGGACTTCAATAATATTAATTAATTTTGTTTTATGATTATATTTCAAATACACAAAAACTGTGTTAGAGACAAGCCAATAAAGAGTCTGTCTGTCACCACAACTACGGTTGAAGCGAAGCGGTACTTAAGAATTCTCCGGTGAACCTCCGCCAGCTGGGACAGTACTCCTACAGCTAATCTGAAACAGTCACTGTGTAATGATATTTAATCTATAAAATAATATCAATTATGTTAATTGAAGGTTGAAATTACTAATCTTTGAATTAAATATTTGAAATGAGCCAATGAAAAAGAAGGTGTTCCAAACCAAACCCAGGCGAATTCGGCCAGAAGTCGGATCGAATTCGGCCCGAGTTCGGTTGTGGGTGTCAGGTTATATAACCAGAACCCGAGAGCCTTTCTTCCTCATTGCTTCCAAACCACATCACAGCAGCAAGCAGCCGCGCGAGGAGAACCCCAAACCCTAGTTCTTCACCACCCATTTTCTTCCAATCCAAGTGGTGAAATCAATCCAAACTTTGGATTCGTACGGAGTTCTTCATTCTCTACAACATACTCCAATCTCGGGAGGTATAACTCCTTGTTTCCTCTCCGTTCAATTTCGTGCTATTTTTTTTTATTTGCACAAATGGCACCCAAGGGATTCAACCCCTTTAAGAGGAAGAAGACAACCAACCCAAGTGAGGAAGGTTCATCTTCGGATCCACCCACTAATTCCCTATTTTTGCCAGTCCAATCTAGCGACGACGGGTTTTACTTTCAAACCCTAGACCAAGCCTTACTGTGGTATGGAGACTTCTCCATGAGATCCATATGCACAGGCGCACCCATCAAGTGGACTGTATTTCCTGATCATCGTTATTTCTTTGAGGCATTAGGGTTACAACATTTTGTTAAACTCTGTTTTCCCGTAGCAACTAATGCCATTAGACTGTTTTACTGCAATATCATATTAAACACTTTTGATGTAAGCACACGTGTTGGAGGATTAGATATCAATTTCAATGATGTTCACTTAGCGGAGATCCTTGGTATTCCCAACGAAGGAGAACCGCTTGTTGACATCACTGAGTTTGATTTCCCCGAAGGCACGACACTCACTAGTTTCAAAGCGAAACTCTGTGCACCTGATAGAGTTCGCTCTGGAAAGTTCAAGGCAAACAACTTGAACTTTTTTAATTATGAATTGCACCGTATAATTTATTCCACTCTCCTTCCGAAATCTACTTCGAAGGATGATGTCTGTGAAACCCATAAATTTAGTTTACAGTTTTTTATAAAAATTTTAGATGCTAAATATAATTTTTCTAAAAAAATAATGTTAGAAGTTAATTGAGAATTATTAGTAAATGTTGGTACTATTTTCATTAAGTGTAAAATTCTTTTTCAAAATAATTACATCGATTTTTGTTTGAAAACCAGACCAAACCAGATATTGAACCCAAATTTGTACTCAAAATATTTTAAACAAATTTTTATATTCAATTAGACAGTTATTTTTTATATATATATATATATTTCTTTTCAAGTAACGCAAAGATAAATTTTTTTTATATAAATATACATATTACATTTTTGTAAAAGAAATTATTTTAACTTGAATGTATATATATATTTTTACTAATAATTAAGAAATTAAAATCATTTCTTTAAATCGATTTTATTGGTTTATGGGTAAAATAGGAATTTATAAAAATAAAAATAATAGATGTTAATCCTAAGGTTTGAACCTTAACCTTCCCAACCAAGTCCTAAGGCACCACCACTACACCACAAGTATTGGTTGTTATATAGGAGTAGGTTTGATTGTTTTAGTATTTGGGATTGAAACCCTTCATATTTAGAACGGATGAACCATCCACCTTCCTCTTCAGTTCTTTTCCGAAAGGAGAATTGAAGAAATCATTTCTTCTCCTTCAATGGAGACCTTAGGGTTTCCATAACCCCCAATTTTTTCCCTATAAATTTTCTCCCTCTCCATACTATTCTTCCACCACTCTCCTAAAAACTCTTTTCCTAAAAACCTAGATTTCCTTTTTCCGGCGAACCCGAGTTTCCGTCGAGCCAACCGACGGCCTCCCCGCGAGCCAGCGCCCCGACCCGATCCCTCGCCATCGGCTCAGGCTCCGGCGCCGAACCCGTCGCTTCCCGGCGAAATCTCGAGACCCGCGCGGCCCCCGCGTCACCGTTCGCCGCCGGCGAACCCGTCACCCGCGCCCTGCTGCCGCCCCTGGCCGACGCCCGACCCCCGGCGACCTGCTGCCTCGCCGGCGTTTGCCCGGTGACTGCCGTCGGTTCCAGTACTGACGTTGTGACCCGTTTCCGTTCCGAGCTTCATTTTCGGTTTCGATTTTTGGTACACTCTGACCCAATTAATCTCTTTTAGTCTATGATGATAATGGTCCAATCAAATTCCTCGGGAATTTGGGGTTTTGACAACGTAACGATTACGTTGCCATTTTTTTTGATTCCGAGGTTCTTCGGAAAATTATGGATGCTGTTTTGTTAGTATTTGGTTCTGTGGTTACTTTGAGTTTTCTTTTCGGAAGAACTCTAGATTTGGTTCTTTGGTTCTTTGGAGTTAATCCTGATGGTTCGGATATTGGCTCTTTAGTTTTTGTTTAGTTTTGTTCTGTTAGCTTAAAAGTAAATGGTTCTGTTAGTTTTGGGACTTGGGTTAAAAGATTGGCTTTGAGTTCTGTTGAAACTATGGGTGCTGGTTTGGGATTATATTAAGTTTAATATGCTGGTTTGGATTTTGGAATATAATTTTCTGTGGTATTTATATATATGGGAGTTTTGGAGTTATTTTGCAGGTTTTACGGCGCATTCCCAGTTTTGGGTTGACCAAAAACAGAGGAGATGCTGCCGAAAATTTTGCAAAATAATAAATGATTTTAATAATATTTTGGGCGACGACCTTAATGGTCACTGGGCCCCAACGAAATGCAAATGCACCGGTTCGACCGGACGTTGAGGCAGAGTAGTTAAAAATGAAATTTTGGACCAGATTCTGAGACTTATATTTCTCTTTTAATAATGTTTATGGAATTTATTAGTTTTGTTAATTTATAGGCTATTTTCGGACTAACCTGTTTCCTTTCTTATTTTCAATTTATTGTAATTAAAATTGTAAAGGCATAAGCCATTCATTTATTTTCTGTAAATTTTGTAATAAGTAGGAAAAGTAGATTTGAGATTTTCTGGATGTTGTGCGAGCGCGTAAAACTAGGAATATTAATTATTATTAACTATAATTTAGAAATTCATGATATTTTTCGTTTAAAGGAAAATGTATAGTTTTATATATTTAAATATCCAAGTTTTTCTTAAATAAAATAATAAATACAATTTTTCCAAAAATAGATATAAATCGATGTTCCTAAATTGTAACTCACTAGTAAACGCGTTTTTGGTTGTGTTGGTTAAACAAGATTAAAATTGACTAAGAAACAAATAGAGATTGTAATTAGATCATTTTAGTATTGTGATTCTGAGACAAATTCCCGAAATGTAGGATTTCGAGGAAGTTCTTGATCGTCAACTTGAAGTACAAATCTCGTCCAATTAAAATTCAAGGCAAGTACAGTTATGTCTATTTGGTAATTTATCTAATAATTGTTTTATTGCAATTTTAAACCACATTGCTACACGGAACTCTCTCCTAGAGTATTGATTGTGGAACTCTTTACTAGAGTTCGAATATTGACTCATTGATTGAATCTGATTGACTCGGGATATTGGGGGAGTAGTGTAGCGTCTATGACCAATACCCCTATATTGCATCATTGATTGTGCGAGCTGATTCCTCCTATACACGAGGATAGGCCGGACCGTATCATTAGGATATAATTGAATCATCCCAAGCCGGTCATAGTTCGTTACCTACTCAAATCACATTGTTTTCAATTGTAGAATTGTGAAAAATATTGTTAAAGTATTTCAAATTGTTTAACATTGCAAATTTTAAATTATTATTTGAATTATTGGATATTCGTAATTGTACTTTGCTCCCTCCTGACTGGAGACCCAACATTTTAGGTATCACTGATGAGGCTTTGTTCCGTGATCCCAACTAGAGGACGATGATCTCGAGACTGATGAGCTGGTTGCCTAGATTTTTCTTCTTTATAATTCATGATGTTTGTGGAAAGCAATGTACTTCAGATGTATTTTTCATTTTATTGTAAAATATTTTAAACTATTCGAATTATTAAAATTGTGGCAATTAGACTGTGTTGTTTTATTTACCTGCATGAGTGATACAGCTTACTGCCGCCGTCTCAACAACGGTGCAGGCTGGGCATGATCCGACTAGACCCAGAATATTGGGATCGGGTCGTGACATGTTTTTAGTGGTGGCCCATGCAGGTCTGAACAACAACTTAGGAAAACATATTTAGAAACAATTAGAACACTAGAACATCAATTTGTCACAACATAGGACCGAAATATATTATAAATAAATATTTTTATTTGATTATAGACTGGTAGGATACCTTGCTTATGTGTGCGTCCTAAACCTTCTAGAGAATGACCGTTGACCAAATCCTGCTGGCGATGAGGTGTCATCTCCGGATCATACCCTATCTCCTCAACCAAGCCCAGGGTCTTTTCCCTCGCGGCTGTTTGACCGTCCTCATAGTGCATCCAGTGAAGTTTTTCCTACACTGGCGATTCCTACCTCATCTCAAACTGAATTGCATTTCCTTGGTGGAGTATTCATTTTTGTCGCTCCACTAGTACCAGCAATCATCTTCCAAATGGTTGTCCTATTTCAAGAAATCCTGGAGTTCCAGAAAGCTCAAGATGAAGCCCAGCAGGAACAGAAGAATATCACGAGAGAAGACATAAAGAACGTCATGATGTAGCCTTAGTTATCCCCAACCAAGTTAGAACAGAACTTTTGTCCTAGGAAGGATACCCCTGAATCTAGAAGATATTTGGGTCCCATCAAGTACTCTCCGGCAGTCTTGTCGTAAGAAGCTTTGGGCTTGTAACTATTGCATGAGGCCTGGTCATCAGACCGTTAGTTGCCGCAAGAGTTTGGGACAATGTTTGGCATATGGATCTGCTAAACATCGGGTAAAGGACTGCCCTTATCTTTCTATCAAACCAGAGCTCATATCCCAGCAACACCTGTTAGGCCACAATCTAAGGACCCTCTTCCTATCCAGCAGACCCTGCCCCTTACAATAAGGCATGATTCAGACTCGAAGATCATAGAAGATGAAGGACCAGATCAATGAAGGCTCTAGGATTTATTCAGGGTGGAATTTCACCTTAAGGAACACCTATCTTGTTTTTGCCCAAGAAGGATGGAACAACGGATGTGCATCGATTACCAGACACCAAAGAACAAGTACCCTCTGCCCGGATCGAGGATTTGTTTGATCTGGTTGTGTGGAATTAGGGTGTTTTGAAGTTTGACTTAAGATTTGACTACCATCATATCAAAGTCAGGAAAGAGGACATTTCCAAGACGACGTTCAAACACCAAGTATGGGTAGTTTTCTTTGGTCATGACGTTGGACTGACAAATGCTCCTGCTGTGTTCATGAATATCATGAACAGAGTTTTTCATGAGTATTTGAATCAGTTTATCTTCTCCATAGATAACATTCTGATATATTTGAAGACTGAAGAAGGGCATGAAGAACATCTGAGGAAGTTTTGGAAACTTTGAGGAAAAAGAAGTTTTATGGTAAGTTATCTGAACGTGGATTTTTCTTTGACAAGGTGGACTATTGGCCATGTTGTCAAGAGAAGAAATTTCGATGGAAGATAGCTGCTGTTGAAGAGTGGTAAACCCCAAGTTCAATTCAGAAGTTTCTTGAACTTGGCTGGCTACTATCAGAAGTTCGTGAAGGATTTTGCCAAGATTGCTGAGCCGATGACGAAGCTCACTTGGAAGAATGAAGAGTTCATCTGAACGAAAGATTGCCAGGCGGCATTGAGGAGCTGAAGAAGAGACTTACCACTACACCAATCCTTGCGCTACCCGCAGGAACCGGTGGTTTCTCAATTTACGGTATGCCTCTGGAAAGGACTGGGTTGCGTTCTTCAACAACATGAGAAAGTAATTGCTTACACATCTAGGCAACTACAGACTCATGAGAAGAATTATCCCACACTTAATTTGGAATTTGCTGCAATTATCTTTACTTTGAAGCTATGGAAGCATGATTTTTATGGAAAGGGAGTGAAAATATATACGGACTACAAAAGTCTGAAATATATCTTCACTCAGAAAGGGCTGAATGTTAGACTAAGAAGATGGTTGAAGCAGATGAAGGATTACGACATCAACCTGCAGTACCATTCAGGTAAGGCTAATGTGATCGCTGATGCACTTAGTCGATACCAGTGGCGATGTTCTTAACCAAGGAGTGGCACCTACTAGAAGACGTTGAGAAGCTTGGACTGGAGGTTATACTACCTGGAGATAGAAGGACGGAGCTGGATGCTAATTTAGTATTGATGAAGTTCGATGCTAATGGACAAAATCAAGAGAACGTAGTTTCAAAACGAGGCACTTTGCAGGCTTAGAGCTCAAGTGTTGGCAGGAACACCTGAGGATTTCTAAATTAATCAGCATTGGAACTCTGAAGAATGGTACGAGACTTTGCGTATCGGCTGACAAACGGAGGAACGAGTTGATAAAAGAAATGCACCAGTCGCAGTATTCCATATATTCAGGAGATAATAAGATGTATCGGAATATGCCTCCATTGATTGGTGTTATGGAATAAAGAAGGACAATTCCAGGTATAGAATTAGATGTGAATTTGTCAATCTGAGAAATTTAGCAAGAGAACAACAAGTTTGTTGCAGCCGTTGGACAATTCGGAGTGGAAGTAGAAGCATATAACAATGAACTTTGAGTAAGGATTGCCTTGTTCCCAAGGAGGGAAGGGCACCAATTGGATTATAGAAAACCGACTGACTAAGTCAGCACACTTTCAAAGTTGGTTATCCACTAAGAAGTTGCAGCATTGCACGAGAGGCACATCTACCGGATTCATGGAGTACCGCGGGACGAGCAATCAGAGAGGTCAATCCAGACGCTTGAAGATGTATTGAGATTTTGCGTCTCGGAATTTGGTATGTATTGGGAAAACCAAATTGCTTTTGGTGAAGTTTTTCCTACCAGAGGAACAGTCAGTTTTGACGGAGCTGGAAATTGAGGCTAGATACATCAGGCCATTTGAAGTAAGATGTGTTGGTAATAGTGTACCAGTTAGCTCTACAAGCTAATCTTGAGAGGTTGCAACATCTTCTATGTCACAGCTCAGACGTTACATTTCGGATCCGAGTCATATTTTGGATAATTCAGAGATGAAGATTGGAATCAACCTTTCAGTGCCAGAGAAACCAGTTGCAAGCCTAGTCAGAGATGAGAAGAAAATCAGAATTTGAGCCATCACTTAAACTCCTATTCCTTATCTTTTCTTTTTCCCGTTCAAAACTTGACTGATGCTGCTAAGTTAGCCTAGTTTTGCAAGCTCTCTCTTTAATCAAGCTTGATCATGATGATATTTTATTGGGTGCACCCACTAATATATTGTCTAATCAGGATCGGTGCATGATGGTCTGATCAACCTCGTGTACTTTGGTTCGCTTTTGTATTTTTCTACATGGATGATATCATAAACCGTCTCATCCACGACTGCATTGGAAATTCTTATGGTTGGATCTGAGTTACGGGCGCAGTACCCGTACATGTTTGTCTTTTCTACCATACCTTTAAATTTCGAGGACGAAATTTTCTAAGGAGGGAAGATTGTGAAACCCATAAATTTAGTTTACAGTTTTTTATAAAATTTTTAGATGCTAAATATAATTTTTCTAAAAAAATAATGTTAGAAGTTAATTGAGAATTATTAGTAAATGTTGGTACTATTTTCATTAAGTGTAAAATTCTTTTTCAAAATAATTACATGGATTTTTGTTTGAAAACCAGACCAAACCAGATATTGAACCCAAATTTGTACTCAAAATATTTTAAACAAATTTTTATATTCAATTAGACAGTTATTTTATATATATATATATATATATATATATATATTTCTTTTCAAGTAACGCAAAGATAAATTTCTTTTTATATAAATATACATATTACATTTTTGTAAAAGAAATTATTTTAACTTGAATGTATATATATATTTTTACTAATAATTAAGAAATTAAAATCATTTCTTTAAATCGATTTTATTGGTTTATGGGTAAAATAGGAATTTATAAAAATAAAAATAATAGATGTTAATCCTAAGGTTTGAACCTTAACCTTCCCAACCAAGTCCTAAGGCACCACCACTACACCACAAGTATTGGTTGTTATATAGGAGTAGGTTTGATTGTTTTAGTATTTGGGATTGAAACCCTTCATATTTAGAACGGATGAACCATCCACCTTCCTCTTCAGTTCTTTTCCGAAAGGAGAATTGAAGGAATCATTTCTTCTCCTTCAATGGAGACCTTAGGGTTTCCATAACCCCCAATTTTTCCCCTATAAATTTTCTCCCTCTCCATCCTATTCTTCCACCACTCTCCTAAAAACTCTTTTTCTAAAAACCTAGATTTCCTTTTTCCGGCGAACCCGAGTTTCCGTCGAGCCAACCGACGGCCTCCCCGCGAGCCAGCGCCCCGACCCGATCCCTCGCACTCGGCTCAGGCTCCGGCGCCGAACCCGTCGCTCCCCGGCGAAATCCCGAGACCCGTGCGGCCCCCGCGTCACCGTTCGCCGCCGGCGAACCCGTCACCCGCGCCCTGCTGCCGCCCCTGGCCGGCGCCCGACCCCCGGCGACCTGCTGCCTCGCCGGCGTTTGCCCGGTGACTGCCGTCGGTTCCAGTACTGACGTTGTGACCCGTTTCCGTTCCGAGCTTCATTTTCGGTTTCGATTTTTGGTACACTCTGACCCAATTAATCTCTTTTAGTCTATGATGATAATGGTCCAATCAAATTCCTCGGGAATTTGGGGTTTTGACAACGTAACGATTACGTTGCCATTTTTATTTTATTTCGAGGTTCTTCGGAAAATTATGGATGCTGTTTTGTTAGTATTTGGTTCTGTGGTTACTTTGAGTTTTCTTCTCGGAAGAACTCTAGATTTGGTTCTTTGGTTCTTTGGAGTTAATCCTGATGGTTCGGATATTGGCTCTTTAGTTTTTGTTTAGTTTTGTTCTGTTAGCTTAAAAGTAAATGGTTCTGTTAGTTTTGGGACTTGGGTTAAAAGATTGGCTTTGAGTTCTGTTGAAACTATGGGTGCTGGTTTGGGATTATATTAAGTTTAATATGCTGGTTTGGATTTTGGAACATAATTTTCTGTGGTATTTATATATATAGGAGTTTTGGAGTTATTTTGCAGGTTTTACGGCGCATTCCCAGTTTTGGGTTGACCAAAAACAGAGGAGATGCTGCCGAAAATTTTGCAAAATAATAAATGATTTTAATAATATTTTGGACGACGACCTTAATGGTCACTGGGCCCCAACGAAATGCAAACGCACCGGTTCGACCGGACGTTGAGGCAGAGTAGTTAAAAATGAAATTTTGGACCAGATTCTGAGACTTATATTTCTCTTTTAATAATGTTTATGGAATTTATTAGTTTTGTTAATTTATAGGCTATTTTCGGACTAACCTGTTTCCTTTCTTATTTTCAATTTATTGTAATTAAAATTGTAAAGGCATAAGCCATTCATTTATTTTCTGTAAATTTTGTAATAAGTAGGAAAAGTAGATTTGAGATTTTCTGGATGTTGTGCGAGCGCGTAAAACTAGGAATATTAATTATTATTAACTATAATTTAGAAATTTATGATATTTCTCGTTTAAAGGAAAATGTATAGTTTTCTATATTTAAATATCCAAGTTTTTCTTAAATAAAATAATAAATACAATTTTTTCGAAAATAGATATAAATCGATGTTCCTAAATTGTAACGCACTAGTAAACGCGTTTTTGGTTGTGTTGGTTAAACAAGATTAAAATTGACTAAGAAACAAATAGAGATTGTAATTAGATCATTTTAGTATTGTGATTCTGAGACAAATTCCCGAAATGTAGGATTTCGAGGAAGTTCTTGATCGTCAACTTGAAGTACAAATCTCGTCCAATTAAAATTCAAGGCAAGTACAGTTATGTCTATTTGGTAATTTATCTAATAATTGTTTTATTGTAATTTTAAACCACATTGCTACACGGAACTCTCTCCTAGAGTATTGATTGTGGAACTCTTTACTAGAGTTCGAATATTGACTCATTGATTGAATCTGATTGACTCGGGATATTGGGGGAGTAGTGTAGCGTCTATGACCAATACCCCTATATTGCATCATTGATTGTGCGAGCTGATTCCTCCTATACACGAGGATAGGCCGGACCGTATCATTAGGATATAATTGAATCATCCCAAGCCGGTCATAGTTCGTTACCTACTCAAATCACATTGTTTTCAATTGTAGAATTGTGAAAAATATTGTTAAAGTATTTCAAATTGTTTAACATTGCAAATTTCAAATTATTATTTAAATTATTGGATATTCGTAATTGTACTTTGCTCCCTCCTGACTGGAGACCCAACATTTTAGGTATCACTGATGAGGCTTTGTTCCGTGATCCCAACTAGAGGACGATGATCTCGAGACTGATGAGCTGGTTGCCTAGATTTTTCTTCTTCTTTATAATTCATAATGTTTGTGGAAAGCAATGTACTTCAGATGTATTTTTCATTTTATTGTAAAATGTTTTAAACTATTCGAATTATTAAAGTTGTGGCAATTAGACTGTGTTGTTTTATTTACCTGCATGAGTGATACAGCTTACTGCCGCCGTCTCAACAACGGTGCAGGCTGGACATGATCCGACTAGACCCAGAATATTGGGATCGGGTCGTGACATTGTCACATCTCTTGAATTATCTGCTATGTATCACATTCTTAAGGGGATTCCATTTTCTGCCCCTAAGACTATTATTCAGATGATGGGACGTTGTTGTGCAAAAGATAGAAATCTCTCTTATGCGATGATTCTCCCACGCATCTTTCAGCATTTCGACATTGATTTATCTACTTGTGCTCAAGACCCTGAGCCCAAGGTTCTCAAGTTATCTCGTCGCAGTATGACTCCATCTGCTCCTCCTACTGCTCCTGCTACTGCTCCACCTCCTCCACCTCCTCAGCAGTATGCTATGACTTTTGAGGGCATACACCAGCACCTTTCAGATTTGCACGTCTCCATGACGGACATGGCTCACAAATGTGAGTTCCACGACGTCACCCGTTATCAGGCGATTACAAATTCCTTAGCTGATCTTCGTTTCGCCCAGACTGGACATTCAGCCGGTTCCATCCCTAGAGATCCAGCTTTTTCTGGTTACCGCTGTGAGGATGAGGCTGTTCATGCCTACTTCTAGCCCGGTAACGCATATGATTGGTACCATTCTGACCATGCTCCTCCTCGTAATTATGTCGGTGAGTTTTACACTGGCGCTCCTCCTCGCCCTTCTGGCGCGGGTACCTCTGGAGTTGGTCCTTCTGGACATGTTGGTCATCATGCTGATGATGACGACGATGATGATGATGATGAGGAGTTGTGATATGTTTCTTTTTTAGACTTAGACATTATCTACTGTATACTTGGAAATGCTCCAACATTCCAAGCTTTTTCTATATCTTTTTAGACTTTATTATCAGTATTGTTTTGAGGACTTATACTGGATTTGTTTTATTTGATGTCATTTGAACATCTTTATCTGCATCTTTATTGGTTTATGATTCACATCAGTTTATTTACTTAGCATTTATTTATCTGCTTCTCAACTATAAACTGCCTGTGATATAATTCTTTGTTTATTATAAACTGCCTGAGTACAAATACATGCCTGTAATGTTATGCAAATTTTTCTTTACTATTTCCATCATTTATCATGATTATTTTCTTGTGTTTTCTTCACTGTTTGTTATTTATGCGTTGATTGCGGGGGAGTTTTTTTTACTCTTCTGTAATTATTTTGCTAAGTGACAACGGGGGAGAAAAATAAAGATCTAACATTTCTTTTGAGAAATGTAGGACATGAACAATTTTTGATTTTATTTCAAGCTTAAATGTTATATCATTCATAGTTTGTCAATTATCAAAATAGGGAAGATTGTTGGCCCATTGGTCATATGGTCAACCTGATTTTAATAATTGATCAAACTCTGTCTCGATATATGAAGCTAGTCAGGATGTATCGGACTCTTGGACATGAACAAGAACAGCTATCTACACAGTTCAAGACCGAAGCTATGTTTGCCTGTTCGAGTCTGTATTTCCTTTGAGCAATGTATTTTCCATTTTATTGAGTCTAGGAATACGTTGTACACCGGGTCGTACTGGCAAATAAGCTATTCCAAAACGTTTTCAAAATACTTTTAAAATATCCTTTGTTTTGAAAAACATTCATTTAAACAAAAGCTTTCAAAAAGGTTTTCAAAAATCATCAAAAACTATTTTTAAAACCTGACCTAACCCTGACAGAACTCGGCCAGAGTTCGGCCAGAGTTCAGCTAGAGTTCGGTTGGTGGCCGTTTGATTTTTGATTTTTCTGGAACTTGGTCCTCCTACAGTTGCGAATTTGACCGAGATTTTTTCAAAGAGTTCTGTCCGAATTCTGCCCGAATTCTGCCAGAATTCTGTCTTTGGAACTCCTATAAATAAAGAAGGATTTCGATCTTTTTAACTCACTCATTCACTTTCAATCTTCTCTCTATATAAAGCATTCAGTCTACCAAAGAGTTTTTCTTGAGCTTTAAATTTCAGATCCCAAGCCAATTACAATCTTCTAGTCGATTTGCCAGTGCGGTACGGTCTAGAAGTTTCTGAGAGATTGTAATCAGAGGCTTGATAGAAGATTCAACTCTTCAAAATTGAAGTTGGACGAGTTCTTCGTATCAAAGCTCGCGTTGTAGAAGTTGCAAGGACTTCGTAAGAAAACTTACGGTTTTGCCAATAGTGGATTCAACTGGTAGCAAGAGTTCTACCGACTGGATTAGTCCTCAACAAAGAAAAACCAGTATACATCGATGTCTTTGCGTTTGCATTCTTATCTCTGCCTTTACTTTACTTAGTTGTGATTATTATTCTGTGATCTTGCTGCTAACATTTTTTAATTAGCAATATTTTGCTGTCTACTCTATTCACCCTCCTCTAGAGTATTATGCTTTACGATTTTGTTCCTACAGAAGATTCTCATGACATCATCCTTATCGAAGGACTATTCTTCCTTCGGACGCGATGCCCTCTGTGGTGGTGCCATCGTAGTAGGTGTTGATTGACCTATATTGACGACTAGAGTTTCTTTTCCTTTAATATTGATGGCCAGAGCCTCTTTACCTTTGTGGTTATTCTGACGGTCACCACTGTTGGATGCAGAATGTTCATCTATGTCGAGGTTAGGCATCTGGATGCCTAATTGCTTGAACTTGTAAGCACTTTCTTCGGCTGCTCTGGCATTCACTATAAAGGAAGGCCAGTCCTGGAACTGTGTGGATCCATTCCACATGCTGACTATAGGCAATAAATTTGATTTGCATGTATCTATAGTCAAAGCATCTGGAGTTCCCAGAGGCATTTTTAGTGCCTCACGACGGAAGCGTTCAATAAAACGTTCAACAGTTTCATTAGGTCGTCATTTGATCTTGATGAGGGCTGACATAGTCATGTCATTTGTTCCTTCATAAAATTATTCTAGGAATATTTGTTTGAACCCAGCAAAGAAAGTTATGCAACCATCTTCTAAACTTTGATACCAGTGATAAGCCGTACCAGCTAAGATCCAACAAATACCCTAGTGAGTAGAGCATTGTTTAGCTGAAGTTGATCAGTCATTACCTCGAAGTGGTTGAGGTACTGGCTTGGGTATGTACTGCCATCAAACAACATAATGGTAGGAGGTTTGTATTTGGGTGGAAACTGGACTTCTTTCCACTCAATGGGATAAGGTTGTTTGATCCCAAGCTTCTGTAGGTCGTCCTTCTATTTGAAGGCTTCAAATTGAGTATGTAAAATCTTTACTGTCTCATTAGTGTCTCCCAATGCTTGGGGAGCAGTGGATTGATTCAGTGTTTTAGGAGAAAGGACTGCATGATTTGTACCACCCCCAGCACCAGAAAGACTCGGAGTACGTACCATAGCAATGTGATGAGATTATACCCCTGACCAGCATTGGTGGGAGCAGATGCCGCTACCTGTTCTTGGGTTGGAATTAGATTCGCAACCGACGGACCTGTGTATTGTGCCACGATTATAGCATGCATGCTCGCCATCATTTCAGCCATGTTTTTCAAGCTAGTCTCTAAAGAGACGATTCTTTGCTCCTAACTGCCGGAGTTAGATGCATATTGTTCTTCGTTAATGATATAGGCAGTCAGTTCTCTGGCCAGTGAAGAAGAGCTGGTGGAAAAGATGGTTCATTCGGAGCTTTCACTATCGGCATCAAAGTCATACAAGGAACTATCCCCAGGACAAGGGATAGAAAGATCCCTTTGACTGAAGGAATCTTGGTCAGTATTACGAAGATTCCTTTGATCGATTGTTTCTTGGTTGGAAGGAAGATTCCTTTGACCGATTGTTTCTCGGCTTCTTGATCTGGTATGTTGGTAGACTCCTTCGCAGGAGTCACGGATCCGATCCAAGTATTGTTGACTGGGGTTACGGGATGTATTACGTATCGGACGCTTTCCACCCCCAATGCTTCAAGATGTCATGTTGAATGAAGCGTACAACAATTCATCTTCGCCCACTATCACATGTTCGAGAGCCTGAACGTAGTTCAAATGGTCGATGACAGACCGTTTAGCTGACTGACAGCAATATTTGATGACTACTTCGTGGTGATGATTACAATGATGTTATTATTGTGGAACTACAGATGGACGACACGGCCTTGCGATCTTCCGTTTCTGTACAAGAAGTTTACGGAGATCGGTTACAACGACAGGATAAGAAGAAATTGGAGGTATAAATTCCTTGATGATATTGGGAACATGATTTCCGTTCTTGAGGTACCCTGTACCCTAAGTGTACAAGGAGGTGCTGAGCTGATTGGCATAGGTAAGAGGATTCTTGACTTCAGAAGTCTTCCTCTGGCGCAGGTTGGCTGCTGGCGCAGACTGTAATTGACGCGCATTATGACTTGCTGAAGTTGATCCTGACTGGCGCTTATTGAGATAGGCGTAAAAGTCAGATAGGTGCGCCACCTGTGTGTCTGTTTGAGACACCATCATATTTCTTTATTTGGATCTCGAGATGCACATGGTTGGCAGATCCTGACTTGAATTCTTAGGAGTAGGCAGAATCCCTTTTTGCTCTGCACACCCCATTCCTATGCGCTTGGAGTGGCGCAACTGGGTAGCAGAAAGTTTATTTTGAACAAAACTTACTTTTTTACCAGAGATTTGATTGTCTTTGTCAAGATGAGTAGAGTTTATGCCCAAAAAAGCTTTATGACCAATTGGCGCAAGGGCGCAATCAGGATTATTTTTCACTTTGAGTCAAGGACCGGGAAAGAATAAGAAAAATTCAAAGGGCGCTTTCTTTTGTTCTGTGCCAGGGTAGTAGTAGGTGTATTTCCAACGAAATTCAAACTTGGAGAAGAAGAGGGAGTAGCTAAAAAGCGATTCTCCTTGTTTTATGCGAGGGCAGGAATATGCACAGCTTGTGCAGAACGAGGAAAGGCCAAAGGACGCTTTCCTTTGTTCTGTCTAGTAGGCTCACTAGATAGGTTTTCCTCCGAGTTCACAACTAGATAAGAAGAGGGATTAGCTAAAAATTGTTTTCCTTTGCTTTATGCCAGAGAGGCAGTAGTCGCAGCTTGCACAGAAGCAGTGATTGGTGCTGTTGAGGACTTTGGAGCCCATACGGCACGTGCCTTCTTCTTGGCAGCCACAATGGCACGCCTAGCACCCCCAGCACTGATCAGGGATTCGTAGACTGTTTGGTCAACTTGCATAACCAAGATCTTATGCGTCTTGTCGATCAACACGGTATCATATTGAGTTGTTACTTTCTCGTCGAAGGAGAAAGTCATCCCCAGCAGTGTCATCATTTTGTTTGCAAAAATAAAAGTTGGATTTACAAACTAAGAAAAAAGAAAGTACAAAAGTATAATTTGATTCTGGAAAAGTACAACTATAGGAATCTGATCAGAAGATGATCACTTTATTCCTTAGATGATGTGATATCGAAGACACGAGCCTCTGGAGAATGCAGCAGCACTTTGTCAGTAGATTATGATCATTAGTGATCCTTTAGAACTGATTTGAAACTCTATTTATAGAGTTCTAAAATAATTGTTTCTGAGTTGTGCGCACTGTGTGTTGCATGCCACCTATCCAGTTGCGCGAACGGTTACTTGAACTGCTGGGGACGCATGGCATTCTGTGAGTAAGATGCGTATGGTCGTGGGCAGCGTAGTAGACACGTTCTTTGAAATTAGTGGCATATGTGCCACGTCATTTTGCTTTTGGATAGAAATTAGTTAAGTGGTGCCAGTTTGATAGGTTGCATCGGGCGCAACCTGATGACTAGCGCCCCTTACTGTTCAGTCTTCATTAACTACCTCGCGCCACTTGATGACTAGCGCAAGACAGCTGTCAGCATTTATTAAAAATTGATATAGTTTTCTCGAGCACCGCGCTTCCCAGGATTCGAAGAGATATTCTCTGACTGTTGAACTATCAGTAATCATGACTTACGTTACAGCTTCTCGAGGAAGCTTGCCACGTGAGACTCACTGTCACGACCCGTACCCTGAGGAAGGGCACGAGAACGTAGTTACGTCCAGCCTACGCCGCAGAATCGGCGGTAGAACGCTGTATAGGTCGTCTATAAATACTACAACTAGACAAATATAAGGGTACCTGTCATCTCCGCTCGGAGGTATAATATGGCATAACTCAATCACAAGAAAAACTAGTATAGATAGCATGAAATAGAAATATGATAGAAGGGAAAACTGGAAAAGAGTTCAAGATCCAACACAAGCTCAGAGATATAAACACATCACAGAAACTCAAAATATAATATAAAAACTACAGTCTGAAAGCACTAGCTGGATCGCAGTCTAGGCAAACCTAACTAAGCTATACTAGTCTAGTTGTGCAAAGTCTAGTGGCTCAACTGCCAGGTCACAGTCCTGGCCTAAGTCTCCATCTGCCCCTACCCTATAGTAGGTCGAGCAGTCTGCCTCAGAATCATCTGTAATATATCAACGGTATCCTGTGAGGAAAATGAGCAAATACAAAATACTAACAGCAGTTCCATATTGAAAAATTCTATAAGTGACAATTATAATAAAATACAAGACAAAATCAACAGAAAATATATAACAGGATGTGAGTACTGAATATCATAACATGGTGAGAAAGTACTGAATGTAGAACTGAGTAAGATATATGATTTAATAAAGTAAATACAAAATATGCCATGAATTATTAGTGCGTTATATGATCGGCTTAGGTCCAGATCAGGCTGTTCCATCTGACCGACTATGAACAGGTGCACAAAAGAGCAAGATCAGACCGGCCACCATGGAAAGCTATGAACAACTACACCCGTCGTAAGGCAAGGGTATAGCTATGAACAAGTAACAGGTACAAGTGTGAAGAACAAGTAGGGATTTGATCACACAACCACTAATAACTCCCTATCCCCGAATAGTATAATTGATCCGGACATGATACGTCATGACACGGGACTCAAAAGCAGGGGGCCAGTCCACTCCCAAGTCAATTTCTATACAAGTACAGGTAAAAAGTCGAACAATGTACCAATATACCAAGTAATCCAGGAACATCTCATGACAGGATCCGACGTATACTAGTCCGTGAATCATCGTGTCAGGAATCAATTAAGACACTACAACTGAATCGAATATAGCAGATATCAAGACAATAAAAACTATCAGTGAATGTACTCGCCTGCAGTCCTAAGCTGATACGGTGAACAGATGCTCAGAGTAATCACAGACCTAAAGATGAGATACCATAAGTCAAAATTGGGTTTAATAATGAAAGGAAAGCTAATCAAGTCATGATATGCAAGTCTAAGCCAAACTAGGTCAAACTAGGTCATACTAGGTCATGTTGAGCCAAACTAGGTCACACAGAGTCACACTAGAACAAACAAGGTCATAATAAGTCAAACCAAGTCAAATTAGGTCAATCTGGGTCAAGGGTTGACTTACAGTTGACTTTTTGTCAACTGGTCAACTCTGGTCAACTCTGGTCAACTTTAGGTCAACCTTAGGCAAATGTTGACTAACAGTTGACTTTTAGTCAACTGGTCAACTCTGGTTTGATTTTGAGTCAATTCTAGGTAAAGGGTTGACTCGTAGTTGACTTTGGTCAAAAAGTCATCTCTTTGTCAACATGGGTCAAAACTAGGCTAAACTACCCTTACCTAACCATTACCTACCAAGACAAAATATTTCTAACCCCATCTTAGTAATCAAACCCAAATCCTAAACTTTACCCAATATCCTATTTTACCCTTTACAAGGTATTTCCAATACCTTGCCCCAATACAAAGGCAACCCCTCCTAATCTTGGTAGACTGACCTAGGCTTCTTAGGATAACTGGACACTAACATATCTAGATATTACCAACCAAGAAATCTAGGTATCTAGCCCATCCATTCCATCTTATCCCACATGTTGGTCATTCTCAACATACCTTAAGGTATCAGGAGATACCCTATGATATCTTGAGATATCACTCATCAACTCATCTAACCAAGCTCTATCTAACTTCTAACTCACTCTCCTAGTATCTTAGAGTAGCCCCTCACTCAACTCTACTAGGCTACTAACCAACCTCACTTAGGTAGGATACTAACTTATCTAGTACACTCACTAAACACACTCCACTAGGCCCACAACTCTCACATTCTAACATCTCGTATCCTAACTAACACTAACATATAGGCTAACATCTACTAACAATTCTAACTAACAAATATCTAAAAATTTGCTAGCAAACTCTATCTAACAAGGGCTAACTAATAAAGGCAATGGGCCAAATGGAAAGGGGGCTAAGTGGGGTTAAAACTAATGGCTAAAAGGGGCTAAATGGGCCCACACTGTCACGTCCCGATCCGGCAAATCGCTCGTCCTCGCTAGATTTTACCCGAATCATCGTCCTTACTGGGGCATGATGCCGTACGAGCCTGGAGTTGCGCTCGTACAAGGCAAGATAACAGGTTCACATAGTGTTTATCTCAAATTGATAACATATGCAGCAGAAGGAAACAAGGTATAACATAAGAATCTCTTTTATTGATAACAAACTGAAGATTACAAGGCTCTGAATAGCCCAACATATATGCCAATTATCTACAATGCTCACGATCTCTCTAGCTCACAAAGGATTACATTGTTCCATACATTATGCCTCTTTATAGCCAACAAGTAGAATTCGGCTGAACATCTCCATGTCGCAAGTCCGAACGCCTATGCGGTAGCTCCTCTTGAACGCCAATGACTCCATGCCTCGGTACGTTCAAGCCAAGCTCCGCCCCGAGCCGAACATACCTGAACCTGCAGGCAAACTAGTAGGAGATTAGCGCTTTCGTCCTCGCTTCGCACTGATCAAGACCCGCTCACACCCAAACCAAACACTAAATATATTTAGTGAAACATGCATCTTAATTTGTGATCTTTCTATTTAGCCTTAGGATCAGTTTCATGGCAATAGTCTTGCATGGCAACTTATGCATAAATGTGTCCGATATCGTGTCCCTGCAGCAGATACAGTTAGCCAGAATATGAACATAAACATAGTGCGTGCTCCTTTTCGTCCGTTTTTACCTAGCCTGTAATGGTTAGAACCTAACATAAGAAATCATACTATTCACGCAACCAACCATAAACATAGCCATATGCATAAGGGTAGCAGGCCCTGCGCCTGCACCCAACTCTAATCTCAGCCCACCGGCCCTATCTATATGAAGGTCACGGTGTTTCGCACCGTAATGAACTTGGCATCTCTTATGTGTAAGTCTATGATTGCTTCAATACGGGTTGCGAGCCCAGTATCCGAAGGATCCTAAATTTACTGATATCATAGCTTATCACAATACTGGACGGTCGCAACCCTTCTGAATGATGTACACCATAAATACCATATATAATTCCCTCCTAGGCCGAACGGTCCCGGTGCCCCGGTCATAACCGTTCGAGGGAAGCCGCACCCGTGCACAGGCCATCCGAGTCCATTGACCATGCAATACGCGCCATAGCATACAAGTCATATCATTCCAACCAAATCTTACGTTCCATAAATATATTCATGCTCCATAAACATATTCATGTTCCGTAAACATAATACGTTCTCTCTATCTCAAGTTCCGACGGCATTATGCCCCAACACATCCATATTGATGCACGACGCCCAACGGCTTAGACTTCTCGTATTTTTATTCAACGCGTTCCTTTCATAAGTTATTCATATAGCCTAGTTCCGTAGTTACTTAGTCTTTTCGTATCTTAAGTACACAAGGGCACGCTTAACGCGGTAATCAATATTCTAGACCTAGTGTTCAATGTTCTCGGAGTCGTGCACATGATGTACATCTCAATATCATCTTTCAATGTTCTACCATCATTTCCCTACCGCGACCCGTACACTTGATGCACGTCGCTTCAATTGTTCACTGTTCAATATTCTTACCTTAGTGTTCGACACATACTGAGACCTTAATTCGCCCGAGCCACGCTCGATAACTCAATAGCTACTTACGCATACAATGATATATTTTTATTAGACATGAAGGAATAGGGAGAGAGAGTCAGGAACCCGCCGTCGCCTCGTCGAGCTGATGCGGCTCGATTCCATTACTTGGTTGCATAGCTAACTCTCAGACTTAGTCATTCCTTTGAACTACTCGATTGAGTTGGCCTATCGCGCCCATGCCACGATCCGTAATCCAGCATAAAGGCATAGCCTGTACACCAGATTAACTAAAATCAGCACTTGCTCAAATGGGACTTATCCTTTACGTCGATTCGATTCATAGATTCCAATCGACTCAAAGCTTACCTTTGGCCAACGTAACTCTTCGAGTCAACGACTCATCATAACGCACCGTGCGGAGCGGGGCATTACACACACTGCTGCCATAAGCTACTGCTGAAAGCTGCTACTGCTACTTACTGTAGCTGCTTGCTGCTGCTGCTACTTGCTGCTGCTGTTTACTGCAGCTGGTGCTGCTGCTGCTTGCTGCTGCTTCCTGATTGCTGAAGCTGATGCTGCTTCCTGCAGCTACTTTCCTGCTTCTTCTTACTGCTTCTTCTTTCCTGCTGCTTCTCCCCCCTCACTTTCTCACTCTCAACTCACCTATCCATCCATTCATACAAACACATAAATATATGTACACATCCACACACACACCTATATATATATATACTAGTCATAACCCGTGCCCATAGGGCACGGTTCATTTAAGGTATTCTCCCTCAAAATCTTGGACCCCCAATTTTAAACGAACAATAATAATTATGAGGCCCCCATCAAAATATTAAATCCCAACCACTGCTGGATGTGAATTTTTTTTGGATTTCCCATAAAATCCTACTCTCAATAATGCTCATCCACAACCATTATGAGGCCCCCATCAAAATATTAAATCCCAACCACTTCTTTGGATTCCCCGTAGGGCATGGTTCATTTAAGGTATTCCCCCTTAAAATGTGACGTCCACGAAGTCTCTCGGCTTCGTCTGAGCCCTCCCTCCCACGGAGGTGGCTGGGTGGCGGTGGCCACGGCCTCCGGGCCAAGGTCGGGTGGAGTCGTCCACCGACTTTGGTTTAAAAAAAAAAAGGAATGATGGAGATACAAACACTTCGTTAAAAATGGCTTAAATGTAGGGTTTTCTTTTGAATCTTTTACTAAAAGCACGAAAACTTCAAATTTGGTGTCTTCTTGCATAGTGACGTGGCAGGGCACTATGTAATTGTTCTTTACGTTCTTATTCATGTCCTTGAAATATTGGTTTTTTTTCTCATCCATTTTTTTCCTGATATATTCCAGCTAAAAAAAAAGGTTAGTGGAATTGAATGATGGAGATACGAACAATTAGCTAAAAATGGCTTAAATTTAGGTTTTTTTCCCTTCCTAAAATCACAGTTACTTATTGGTGTCGCATAACGTTGGACACAATTGAACATGACACAGACATTCCGACATACTTGTTCTTTGCTTCCCTAGTTGTATTCGTGCAATATATGTTTTTTGCCTCATAGGAAATTTAGCCTTTTTCCTGCTACGCTCCAGTTAAAAAAAAGGAAAATTTCAGTTGAATTGAATGATAGAGATTATCACTATTCTAAATTGCTGAATTATTAAATTGCTGAATTATTTATTTATTATTAATATTTGTGAGCCTATCAAACTTTGGACTTGTTATGCTAAATTGCCTACCAAGCTTAGCTTGAATTGTGGACCTATAAAATTGGTAAGAGAATAATTGTTAAATAGAATAATTATTTATTTAGTCTTATTTTTAATTAGTTAGCTAATTAACTGTGTAGTCTTAATTGCTATTAGTTACTAATTGAAGATTAGTTAGTAGTTGTTGAGTCTGTTGGCAGCCTTTGCCAAATACCCCTAGATCTATCAGATATTACAGATGTGCCATTGAATCTTGGAGAACACTCCATTCTTTCTAATTAAAATAATTAAAATACTAGGACCCACAATATTTTATTACATCCAAAAATCTCTCTCCTGACTCTCTCTCTCACAACCAGCTACTGCCCTGTCCGCCGCCGCCATGCCGACCGAACTCCGGCGAGCCTCGCCACCAACCTGCCTCTCTTCCTCCCATGTTCTCCCTCACCCCCACTATCCTCCCGATCTACACCACCAGCCTCCAGCACCATCATTCCCTGTCACCTCCTCACCCCCTCAACCCACAGAACCGTCCACACCCATCACCACCAGTCTCACCACCACCCCTCCGGTCACCACTACTCCCAAATCCCTGCCACCGCCACCGCCATCACCAGACCTAGCAAATCAACCGAGCACTGCCACCACCAGCCCTAGCCAATCAACCGAGCACCACTATCTACATCAACAGCATCATCACCATCATTCACTGACCCAACCCACCATCAGTCCACCACCGGTCACAACCGCCTCGACCGCCGAGAGCCACCGACCCAGATCTAGTCGTCACCGTGCCTCGTCGAGTGCTCGGGGACCAGATATGCTCGACCTTGTAGCTCCGGCGACGTCCACGAAGTCTTCCGGCTTCGTCTCGAACCGCGCCACCGTCGCTAACCTCGGTGAGCCTCTCTTCTCTTACCTCTCTTCCTTTGGAGTATTTCTCTTAGGTGGGCTCTTCTGGAGTGAGCTTTCGAGATTATAAGGAAGAGAGAGCCCTCTCGTCCCTTTCCATCTCTCTCACCGAGATATTTCTTTCCCTTCGGTTTTGTATTTATTTGATGGGTCAATTGACCTTTCGTTTTTCGAAGAGTTGGTGACATGGTTCAAAGAGGACCATGCCTCTTGGTGTTAGGAAGGGACAGCTGCAATGGTAGTTGCTCTCGTGTCTCTAGGAGCCGAGACAATGTCTAATACTCTAATACAATAATGTCTAATACTCTAAAATCTTGGACCCCCAATTTTAAAACCCCATAAAACCCTACTCTTTGGATTCCCAATAAAACTCCACTCTTAATAATGCTCATTCCCCATAAAATCCCACTCAACCCCACTCTTTGGATTCCCCATAAAACCCCACAACCGTCGATTCACCAAGATTAAATCCCAACCACTCTTTATCTTGGCACAGTCAGCCCTAGGATTCAAAAACCTTTGTGTTTTTATAATAGATATATATAGAGACACTCAATATAATTTATATATATATATATATATATCAAGAACACATGAAAATAGACACACACACACACATCTACCAATACATATATATATATATATATATATATATATATATATATATATATATATATATATATATATATATATATATATATATATATATATATATACTCTCAAATATAAAGAGACACACATACAACTTATATATATATAAGATACATGAATGAATATGTAAGGACACTCAAGAACAACATTTGTAACATCAAAAATATGAGATTAAAACATGTATTAAATTATTTAAACATAAATACAAACACAAGTGTGTCCAATATTGGGGGTTTTCCACATGGACACAACAACACATCAAGGACACTCCTAATATCTCTAAATGGACACAAAATGGACATAAATGAAGACACGACCATGGGGGTGATTCCTATGGGTTCAAAATATTCCTAAATGCATGAGAGTTCGATTTAGAGGGTAGATTTTACCTTTCGGGAGGCGAAATCTCAAAGAACTCCTTCCGATACGGCACCGACACGAAGGGATCTCCAAAAGGACATGAACCAATGCAAACTCCTCCCAAACTTGGCTAGCACCTTCTCTTGCTATAGCAGAGAAGAAATGAAGAAGATTGGTTGGAGGAATGGATTGATTTGGGGATGAAATCAATGGAGGTTCTTCTTAAATTTGGAGAAGAACTCAAGAGAGAAATTTATGGCTAAGAATGAAATGAAGATGACTCATCCCCCGCCCTCTATGGCCGGCCACAATGGCTTGGTTATCCTCATTTTGGTAAAGTCCAAAATGCCCCCCTCTCGTCTCATTAGGTTCAACTTAAGTTAGGTTTTGGTTTGGGGCTAAAATAGATTAGTTTGAGTCTCTAATCAATCGAACCTAGTCATGAATATTTAGTCTAACCATACTAACTTAAATATTGTCATGTGGGCCATGTCTAACTAATGAATGGGTCCCACTGGAGTCAAAGCTATCCCGGGTCTCCGATACAAGTCGAATTGAGTTGAAATTCGGACCTGACTCAAATAACCCCAAAACAATAACATAAATCAAAAAATAAATCAAAAAAATATTCTAAAATGAAAAATGATCAAAATACCTCTATTCTTGAAAACTTGGGATGACACTCGCGCACCCTGACTTTGGCACAACTTGAGTATCGCGCAACCTAGTGACCAGGTGCTATCTGATGCTGGCACCTTTTTAAGAGTGGCACCCATTTATTTTTGAGCACCTACACTTGATTATCTATATCATTGGGAGGTGAGACTTTCCCGGTTACATGCACCCATTGTTTCACGGTCTCATATATATATATATATATATCTACTTAGAATTTGGAGCTATCTGTCATGATGAGCACTCTTCCATGTTAGCCCAATAATTATATCATATTTTTGAATATGGCTAATCAATTAAGTTTAACATAATGACGTTACTAATATTCATGTAATCACTATCATGTTGCTACTTTAACTTAGCATTGTCCTAATGTTCTGTATCAGTCATATTGTTTTGTTTGTCTAACATGTATTTGTAGACATGATGTAAGCATGATCAAATAAGATCAAACCAGGACATATGCAATAGAGATTTATTAATGGGCCAAAGACGGCGTTGGCGAAGCCATCGAAAGGTATTCAGATTATCAGATCTGTTTATCTTTGGACGATTGCAGTCAAGTGAAAAAGGCATCTTCAAGACTGCTCAAATATTTGAATAAAGGCGTCATCAAAGGGCTCTTGGTTTTTTCTATTTTATCAATATATTTTTCATAATTTATTGTGTCTAGGAATACGATGTACATTGCGTCGTACTGGCAAATAGGCTACCCAAGAAACATTTTTAAAATACCCTTTCATTTTGAAAATAAGCCCACTTACAAAAGCCCAAACTACTTTCTAACTGTTTGACTTTCAAAAAGCCCAAAAACCAATTTGCAAAAATCCTGACAGAACTCCTGGAGAATTCGGCCCGAGTTCGGCCCAAATTCGGCCAGAGTTCGGTTAGTGAACGTTACTTTTGAACTTGGTCTTCCCACAGTTACGAATCCCAACGAGATTTTCTCATAGAGTTCTGTCCGAATTTTGCCCAAATTTTGTCAGAATTCTGCCTTTGGAAAAACTATAAATAGAGAAGGATTTCGATCATTTTAATTCACTCATACACCAATTCACTTTCATATCTCTTCTCTGTAAGCCTACTACTTCTTCCAAAGTATTCCGAGTAATTCATTTTTTAATCCCAAGCCAATTACAATCCTCTAGTCGATTTGCCAGTGCGGTACGGTCTAGAAGTTTTAGAGTGATTGTAATCAGAGGCTTGATTGAAGAAAGACTCTACACAATTGAAGTTGGTCGAGTACTTCGGATCAAAGCTCGTATTGTAGAAGTTGCAAAAACTTCGGATAAAAACTTGTGGTAATTTTCTATAGTGGATTCAACTGGAAGCTAGAGTTCTTCCGACTGGACTAGACCTCACAAGAGGAAAACCAGTATACATCCTTGTGTTTGTGTTTGCTCTCTACTCTCTACTTTTCATTTACATATCTGTGATATGTATATTATGTGATCTTATTACTAACATTTTTAAATAGTTAATTTTTGCTGCCTACTCTATTCACCCCCTCTAGAGTATTGTGCTTTACAACTCGTTCCTATAATCGGTCCTACAATTGGTATCAGAGCGGATTATACAGGTAAAGCGAGGTAACACTGCTATTATATTCTTATTTATTACAACTGTTACATAGATCACAGTATCACATCTGGTAAGTATGTACTTCCCAACTAAAGAGCAATCCTCAAATAGACTCCCACTATTTGATGGAATAAATTATAGTTATTGGAAGACACGAATGAGCTTCTACCTGAAGTCTCTAAATTTTGACTTATGGTCAATTGTTGTTAATGGCTACAAAAAGCCTACTATCACTTCTATTTTCACGTCCTCTATAATCAACAAGCCTTATTATAGGAGGAAGAGAAGTTAGCTAGCCTTGATGCAAAAGCTATGCATATATTTTATTGTGCTGTAGACACAAATATATTTAATCTTATTAATACTTGCACAACATCTCATAAATTTTGGAAAGTTCTTGAAGATACTTATGAGTGCAGGTATGAAAGCAAAGCTAGCAACTCCAGAGAGAAGGATAGTCTTCATAATAATGCAAATATATGCATGACAGAATTGGGATTTAAGGTACAACACAATCCCTTATACGAAGAAGAGCTTGTATGTGACAACTACGAGAAGATAGACCACATCTAAGAAGATTGTACTACTGTTAGAAAGGAGAGTCACTACGAACAATCAAAAGAAGAAAGATCATCATCTCATAAGTACACTAGCACGAGCATATGCTGTGAAAGCGAAGCAAGAGATTCTGAAGAAGAAGAAGAAGAAGAAGAAGAAGAAGAAGAAGAAGAAGAAGAAGAAGAAGAAGAAGAAGAAGAAGAAGAAGAAAAAGAAGAAGAATAAGAATAAGAAGAAGAAGAAGAGGAAGAAGAACAAGAACAAGAAGAAGAAGAGAGACTTCATAAAGCTGCAAATTTATGCTCAATGGCATTATCTAACGAGGTACAGAATAATTTCCTTCTTGAAGAGAATGAATTTTTTTTATGATGAGTTATCTGATGCTTTCAATGATCTGTTAGAAGAACACAAGAAAGTATTAGATAAGTATAAGCAAGCTAGAAATGATATTCTATCCTATAAGCGGGAGAATGAAAAGCTTACTTGCTTATTTAATGATGCTAGAAATAGTTCTCCTTCTGATAATTTTATTAATATTTCCACACTTGATTTTAGATTGCATGAGGCACTTGATTGCATTGAGAAAAGCACTCAAGAAAATGCTAAACTTAAAGAGGAATTAGAATCAGAAAAGAAGAAGTATTTTATTGCTTCATGTAGAATTGATGCTCTTTCTGCTAAGTATGATGAGATCTGTGCTAACTCTAAAAAGTTAGAGATTAGACTGGGAAAGCAGGTAGTACAACCTACGACTCAGTCTAACACAAGACACTTAGCACATCACAAAGGCACACACGACAGATCATCTAGAAAGGAAGCAAGCAAAGCTAAAGTTTCACATAACCATACTTTCTATTACAAGTATCCACGCACATTATGTCATCCAACTGCACGTTCTCATACTGCTGCACATAGCACTATTAATACTTTCTGTCATTATTGTGGTTTAAATGGACACGTTTCTAATCGTTGTCAGATTAGAAAGCTAGTTGATATAAACTTGTGCAAATGGGTTCCCAAAACTAACAAATGTGGATCCAAGTATTGGATACCAAAGTCTTCACCTAATATTGCAGGTGAAGCTTCTCATATCAAATAGAACCATGCAACATGTTAGTGATTGCAAAGCTACAAAGATCATCTTCCATGCAATTGCACCAACAGAAGTGTGGTCACTAGAACCACTTCGGTAACATGCTTCCTAAATAGTTTTTTTTAATATCTAGCATGTTCTTTTTGATGTCTTGCTGCTAGCGCTCATTTATATCTTTTAATTTGTTTATTGTTTGAATCAATGTGACATATAATCCTAGCTTGACTAGCTGTTTAGCTTAAATGTTTTAGTTCACACTAAACAGTCTTTTACTCACTTTCCATTAGTGTGACACATTTGTCTATGTATGCTCTTTACTTTTAATCTTTATTCTTGAAGCATGCATAGGAGATGACTTTTTTTGGTGAATATGTTTTTGACTCTTCGTCTTTAATATTTTTTAACGGCCACTTCTTACCGATTTATCTTTAATATTTCGTATTTACTTTGATCAGTATTTTATGAGTATGTATGTTTAGCACGAGTCTTCTATTTACTTGAAAAGTATATACATATTTTTATGTTAACCTTGTGCTTGCATAATATACTTCACTATTGATTCTCATATTTTATTTTGATTAACTTCTTATGAATCAATTACATCTTTGTCTGATAAAGTTTATTTATGCATGTTTTTGATCTTGTGATAATTTTTTATGCTTGTTAATGATACATGAATAATTCATTGTCATTCATATATTGCTGATATGTTTCTTATATTTTTTTATAAATATCTTTATGGGGATATGAGTTAAGTTCAAGTTCTATATTAAATTAGTTTGAAAAGTAGTGTCAAACTTGTGTTTATCTCATACTTTAGCTATTGATTACTTTGGACAAATTCATGTACTTCTCTTTATTAGCTTCTTCCTCAAAGCCTCTTTTAATGATGTATGTTTTTCTTGGCTTGGTTGACATTTTAGATACATGACTCTTATTGAAATATTTTTTTAATCTTGATCTTGAAAAACTATTCCTTGGGTATTTACTTTTAGGGATTCTGGATTTCGACGATGTTCGATCATACTGCATATATTTCTTTGAATCTAAGTTCTTAAGAGTAGAGATCATTTTGGGAACAAGTCGAAAGGATCCTTCTGTCATACAGGTGTAAATAGCCTGTAGCAACACGGTATACTAGTCTTCGGACTACCGCTAGCTGGAAACCGACCCCTACAGCTAACCTGAAGTGATCAATACTTTATAGACTTAAGATTTATTAAGGTCTTCTTACAACTATTATTTAGTTCTGGATCCAAGGTACTGAACCCAGTCCCCTAGGTTCCAAAATATATCAGCATATCTAGGTCCTATATTTTGATTTACAAATGTTTTATATTTTATTGTTACCCAATGATTTTGTAGCATATATGGATTAATGTAATTGATACATCTTATATCGTATGCTACATTGTTCTAAGATTTTTTTAATCCATAGAATATAATTTATTTCATATTGTACTAATTCTTCTTAAATTCTCGGTTATTAAAAAAGAGATTTATTTTGGGTACAAGCCTACAAAGGATCTGTCTGTCACCACGACTACGGTCGAAGCGAAGCGGTACTTAAGTATTTCCCGGTGAACCTCCGTTAGCTGGGACAGTACCCCTACAGCTAATCCAAGATTGATCAACGCTTTATAAACTAAAGATTTATTGAGATCTAGTTGCAATTGTTATCTGATAGATTTTGGATTTTAGATTTGATGGATAATATTATTTAATGGTTTAATTTTACAAAAGGTGACATATATTGATCTTCATAGGTTAATGTTTGTCATCTTTTGAAATATTTATTTTTCTGTCACTCTATTCTATATTTAAACTTGATTTGATATTGTGACTACTCATTGAATATTATGATCTTGTGATTTCGTCTTTAACTTGTGTAATATTCAACGATTTTGAGCTTTGTATTATTATCTTCTTATTCAAGTTACTAACTGCCTATAACAGTAACTCTTTGCGAAGGAGAAGTCAAACATATTGAATTTCTTTTTCTTAAAGTGTTTCTTCTATTTAACCCTACGGTTATCTGATAGACACCGTGCTAAGGCTTTAATAGGAAATAAATGAACCTTGATAAGAAGACCTAATACTTTGATGAATTAGTTTCCTACTTTTGAAAATATATCTCTGAAATTTTTAAATTTTGTCTATACTATTATTTTTTGGATAGAGCCATGTAAAGGTGAAGTAGTTAATTGTTTCAAATCAATTATCCCCTTGACATGCCATACATTTTTCTTTGGACATTTATCTAGTTATGTTTTCAAAATGGATTTATTTATGATTTATGGATTCTTCTATTGAAATTGTTTCCGTGATTCGAATCGTCAACTTTCAGTCTGAGGACTAAATGGACGCATTCGAACACTTATTAAGACAGTTTTTTTTCATAATAAATTCCACAATTTTGAAAAGTCTTTTTGATTTCTTTTTGATTTATTGAATTTGTCTGGTACTCAAATGTTATTATTGAAGACAGTTTTCAAAATCTTTTAATGTCTTGAAATATTTCTTTTATATATATATTGGAGATATATTTTGTTTGTTCATCTTTAAGCATTTATCCATTGGATATTTCTTTTATTTGCCTAAAGATGATATTTGTTTTTGGAACTTTATATGCATTTGATCAAAGGAAAGAAAGATGCATATTTTGGATATTCCTTAGATTTTGTTATTATTTATTTTATCTATTTTATGCATATAAATTATTTTTGAACTATATACGCATATTTTAAGGGGAGCAAATTAATTGTTTCAATTTTTTATACCCTTAAATATGTGGTATACCTAGTTCATCATGGACATATATTCTTTTACCTAAAATATCTTGTTGAGTTGTTCATGATATTTGGATTTGTATTAGATGAAAGAATATACGATTATTATTATTTATTTTTAATTCTCTCATTCGAGTTTCTAAAAGTTATCTTGCCAAATATATATTTGATTATTCCATGAGTTTATATTAATTTTGGCATTTCTTATTGAGATTTTATCTCAAAGTTCATGATTATCTATATTTAGACTGATCATACTTTGCGGGGGAGTATTCAAATCGACTGAATCTCTCCTTCTCTAGTATTTTGTCTTCATTACCTTCATGTTTATCTAATGGATATTCATATATCATGCTAAGGTAATTGAATTCAAATGCATAAAGTTTGGTATAGATTTTGCATAGATTCTAGTATATGTATTTTGATTTCTTTTCGATGATTGTACTCTTTATTAATGTGATTCACTAATTTGTATCAAAAAATTATGAATCATATTTTTTTGTGATGATTGTTAAAAGTATCATTATATTTTTGATTTTTTTATATACTAGATCTGCGAATTTCTATTCCTCATGATTTATTTATGACCAATGATTGATTCCTACTATATTAATATATTTTTTTGGTCTATTTCAAAACACAATATGATGAACAAAATGTGTTTTGAATGTCATTTTTGGATTTCTAGTTGGTAAACTATGTATTGATTGATTTCAATATTTTTAAGTTCAACCAACTATCTTTGACAAGTTTTTCTACTTTAGTTATGCAATTTTCTAAACTTGTCGTTACACTGTTCTTCTAATCTTTGATCATGATTATTTTTTGCTTTCATCCTTGACTTATGCTTGAGTTCATTTTAGTTCTAATTACGGGGGAACTTATTTTTTATCATGTCAAAGGGAGAGAAATAAGTTTAAGTCAGCACACAATATTCTATAAGTCAACACACAATATTCCAGTATTATGTGTTTATTAGTGATACATGCATCCAGTATTATGTGTTTATTAGTGATACATGCATCTATTGTATATATATTAAACTTAAAGGATTTGCCATAATCAAAAAGGGAGAGATTGTTAGCCCAATGATTATATCATATTTTTGAATATGGCTAATCAATTAAGTTTAACATAATGACGTCACTAATATTCATGTATCACTATCATGTTGCTACTTTAACTTAGCATTGTCATATTGTTCTGTATCAGTCATATTATTTTATTTGCCTAACATGTATTTGTAGACATGTTGTAAGCATGATCAAAAAAGATCAAACCAGGACATATGCAATGGAGATTTATTAATGGGCCAAAGACGGTGTTGGCGAAGCCATCGAAAGGTATTCAGATTTCCAGATCTATTTATCTTTGGACGATTGCCATCAATTGAAAAAGGCGTCTTCAAGACTGCTCAAATATTTGAAGAAAGGCGTCATCAAAGGGCTCTTAGTTTTTCCTATTTTTTCAATGTATTTTTCATAATTTATTGTGTCTAGGAATACGATGTACACTGTATCGTACTGGCAAATAGGCTACCCAAGAAACATTTTCAAAATACCCTTTCATTTTGAAAACAAGTCCACTTACAAAAGTCCAAACTATTTTCTAACTGTTTGACTTTTCAGAAAGCCCAAAAACCAATTTATAAAAACCCTGCCAGAATTCCTGGAGAATTCGATCCGAGTTCGGCCAGAGTTCGGTTAGTGAACGTTGCTTCTTGAACTTGGTCTTCCCATAGCAATGGTAGATCTCCGATTTGGGAGAGGGGGTGGTCTACTTCATAGCAAGTCGAGGATTGAGAAACTACAAATCTCTACAAAAAGGTTAAACCCTAACAAATCCTAAAATTGGAGGATTTGCTACATAAAGAAAATAAACCCTAGATAATAAACCAGAACAAACCCTAGCAAATAAACCCTAGAAAACAAATGGTAGAAAATAAATAAACCAGAACATTGAGAGGATTACCTTATGATTTGGGAGGGTTCGGCGACGGTTCGTAGGGTTTGGGAAGGGTCTCCTGCGTGCGCCTGGTTTGGGAAGGGTCTCCCGCGCGCGCCTGGTTTGGGAGGAGGGTTCCTGCGGTTTTGAGGCTAAGAGGATTTTGAGGGTGAGAAGAAAAATCGAAAAGTTCCACGATAGGAGGGAAGAAGGAAAAATTTCATGGGCGCGGGCTTTGGGGGAGGAGTTTCGCGATTTTGGAAAAGGAGCAAGTATGAAAAAATTTAGGAGCTAATTTTTCAACATAATTTTCAATGCAAACGACGGTTTCACTCCGTCAAAGCCAAATATATTATTCAAGTAAAAGAGATATGCTGTTAAACGACGGTTTTAATCCGTTAAAACGTCAACGACAGCTTTACTCCGTCATTGTTGGACAACACACAGCGTCCCAAAATTGCCATTTTGGCGTAGTGATTTTCTCATAGAGTTTTGTCTGAATTCTGTCCGAATTCTGCTTTTGGAAAAACTATAAATAGAAAGAATTTCGATCATTTCAATTCACTCATACACCAATTCACTTTTATATCTCTTCTCTATAAGCCTACTACTTCTTCCAAAGTATTCCGAGCTATTTATTTTCAAATTCCAAGCCAGTTACAATCCTCTAGTCGATTTGCCAGTGCGATACGGTATAGAAATTTTAGAGTGATTGTAATCAGAGGCTTGATTGAAGAAAGACTCTTCACAATTGAAGTTGGTCGAGTACTTCGGATCAAAGCTCGCGTTGTAGAAGTTGCAAGAACTTCGGATGAAAACTTGTGGTAATTTTTCATAGTGGATTCAACTGGGAGCTAGAGTTCTTCCGACTGGACTAGTCCTCACAAGAGAAAAATCAGTATACATCCTTGTGTTTGCGTTTGCTCTCTACTCTCTACTTTTTATTTACATATCTGTGATATATATATTATGTGATCTTATTACTAACATTTTTAAATAGTTAATTTCTGCTGCCTACTCTATTCACCACCCTCTAGATTATTGCGCTTTACAACTCGTTCCTATAATCGGTCCTACATTCCAGCACACCGTCGAGTGGGGCACTTCTTTAGGACACACGTATCTTACTGCAGTGCGTCTGCTATACTTATTTTTTTGGCCTGGATCAATCAGGTAGTCTGCAGGGCAGGTAACTGGATCGAATTTCTCAAAATGCATATATTAGTAATTAGGATTGTGGTAACCCTAGTTAGCTAATGTATCAAGCCGTATTTATTGTTTGGCCATGATTGATGGAGTTCATTCATGTCTTGTTTGATTTCATTTTGCTCAAATTTATCTTATTTTAGTATTTAGATTCATGTTACTCTTGTACATACTATTAATCCTGCTACATGCTTGGCTTCACTACTTACCCCACTTGCTCGATTTCATTAAATGCTCATATGCTTAGTTTATTTTACATGTTCACAAGTTCTTTTCATACATGTTTCAAATTTTCTTTCATATACATCGTGGTACCTTTATTTATTCTCTGCCAGCTTTTACTTTTTTACTTTAGTATGGTTATGATTTGCATGATGGTTTTAGTTTTAAGTTTGGCTTCCTTTGTGGTACTTGCTATTGGGGGTCTGATCCCACTGGTTTTGTTTGACCAGATATGTAGAGATGTCCAAGGATCTTCCGTACCTTCCACTCGATGGTGATTATCTGGAGCACCAGAGTAGCTGAGTGGGTTTCCTATTTTACGGCCACTAGTTATGTACATTATTCTTTTAAGGCTTTTCACCACCGAGCACTTGTTTAGCTTATGTTTGGACTTGACATTTAACCTACGGGTTTAGACATGATGTGCTTATTCTATATTATAGCTAGAGCTTATCATGTATGACTATTACTCTTGTTAGTCCTTCATTCTGTACTACTAGCTTCATGATCACTGACATATGATAGTTTGGGACGCTTTACTATTTTATATTCCAGATGATTATACTTCTTGTATATTGTTTACTGCCTGTGATTAAGATACCTTGAATTCTTGACCTATGATTGCTTGTTCGATTGTAGAAACGATCCTCATCTATACAGCTTATACGTTATTCCGGAGTACTTGAGTACTTTGGTATACGTAGCTGGCCCGGTCCGTCCCTACTTGCCAGTATTCTGGTTCTGGGACGTGACAACTCAACTCTAAAGTTTTGGTACAATAACAAGGGAGTCCAATATAGTATTAGAGCAACCCATGTTCGAATATATTTTATGTTTATTTGAGATAAGAGCTATGAAGTTTGATGTCTCCATCTCTCAACCCATATAATGTACCTTCTTGGTCTAGTAATTTAACAATACGGTCCATGGTGTAACAATGTGATGAAAATATTGGATATTATCGATGTTGGTATTATCGAATTACATTGAACTTGTTCGATGTCTATATTATCAAATGATACTGAACCAGTAAAACAGTAATATAAAAATCAGTATATGTTTGATACAAGTATGGAACTGCTCAAGGGCTGGGTGGGCTCCACTCCACCCAAGATTTTTTTTCCATATAAGTTAGTCCACACCTCATCTCACCCCACTTTGAATTTCTGGTTTCGACCTCAGTTTGATAGCTGATATAGAATGGTCATATTCGGCATAGAACTCGAACGATACTGCAATATCCGTCTATTGGGACGAAAAGCAACGGCTTCCTGGAGTCTCGTTGTATGAGTGGTACAAATAGACTTGATAGGGGGAGAACAACTTCTTTCATATGTATGTACGATCATTTGAAATGAAGTATAGAAATGGTGCGTGTACGCTTTTGTGAACATCTTAGCTTGAGAGGAACATTATAGCACAATAGAAGCTTCAGAGGCAGAAGACGCTCTTAGGATTTTACTCAATGGGGAACCACGTTGTGGCCTAGAGTGGGCTCCATTCCTTCCCAAATTTTCTTTTTCTTTTTATATTTTTTTTTTCATTTTTTCCATACGGATCAGACCATTCCAGTCCACCTCATTTCGAATTTCTGGTTCCATCTTGATTTTAATGTTACGATATCATGAATCCGTTAGGAGGATGCATGCGCAAACAAGATAATAAGTGCAAAGAGAACCCGGTACGTTTCATCGGAGATGCAAGATATCATCGGAGAGACCCGACCACTGACAGTAGAACTATAATTAGTGGCTAAGGAAAGTAAAAGATAAATAAAAAATAAAAAAAATAAGTACGGTAGATTTTTACTTTTGTAGTTGGTTTCTCTTCATTTTCTACGCTATTTATCCCTCTCTAAGTACCTACAAGGCTACAATCACCACCGATTCACCGAACGAACTTCGTGAGATGGACCCATATTCAACTGATAAAAGGACAGAGTCAGCCTTGAAGCACTCTCACCAAACAGACACTTGCATGACACATTTTTTGTGACAGGAGTCCGTACAGGACCCAATAGCAACAATTGACATCCCCATAGGGGACAAATAACAAATGCTGCCGAGTCCAAGTGATTGTAGTAAAGACCAAAGATCCAACAACACATAAGTGTAGGTCCATCCTCTGAGAAAATTTTGTTTTTCATACGTATCTTCCCCTACCATTCACCGTTCACCGTGCATGACACGCGGACCCCAGTATGGCCTGCTTGTCAGTGTATGTGTCCAGAGAAGTCCGACGAAGGAGCATGTACATAACCGTCGTGCGTCCGTGACTGCATCCTCCATTTAGAGCTGTCAAGTGGGCCGGGCCGGGCTCAGACCGGGCCTCTTGAGCCCATGAACTGTAGCGGGCCGGATCGGGCTATGGATAAAAATTTTAAGTCCAGTTCGACACATGACTCACCACACGGTGGAATTCGGATCGGATCGGACCGGGCCGGGCCGGACGCGACCAATATAAGAGACTGGGCCGGGTCGCACTGGAGACCATCATTTTAATTCAATTCAGTTCAGTATATACATATATCATTCATGGGTTTTTATTTCATTGATCAATCAATAGTTTTTGTATAAATGGCTCTACATGGTTGGCCATATATATGTTGCAGCAACTTGCAACTAATATATTTTGAAATGAATTGAATTGAATCAATTCAATTCAATTCAGTTCAGTTCAAACATTCATTTCATTTAAATTCAATTCACTACTACACTATATAATTATAATAATAACAGAGGCACCCCCAATTGCACTTGTTGTTTTAGGCTTGTACAAGTCATATTTGGAGGGCAGAGTGTTTGTTGTGTATTCTTTTCTTTTCCTTGTGAAAGTGATAACACTGCTGTTAGCTGGTAGGATTTGGGACAAATCAAAGAGATTGAGCAGGGGATGTTGCATTCGGATCGAGCTTCGGGCCGGGCTGGATCGGACTTGGGCTTCAGGCGGGACCGGGTCCATATTATGGGCCAATATACGTGGCCTGGCATGACCCAATATATGGGGTTGGGCCGACACATGGGCCAATTTTTCGGGTCGGACTCGTGCTGGACTGGGCCGGCCCGGCCCAATTAACAGGTCTACCTCCATTACAGGGATGAGGGTTCGGTTCATAGGTAAGTTTTTCAAATTGAATCCAAAGTTAGATTAGTTGTTATATTATCATATCGTACTTAAACTTTAAACCACGTCATAGAATTCTTATTTTAAAGATGTATCTATTTTTAATATGTATAAAATAAAATAGAAGGTATTTACATAAATTTTATATCTAAACTAAAACAAAAAAATGAAATTGAACAAAAAAAATAATATGATTAAATTAAAATTGAGCCAAAAATTTTTCAAATAAAATAGTCTTATTCGATTCGGTTCGATTTTCGGTCCTAGACTCCTACTCCATTAATCGATCTTGACCCTGATAATGGCTCTCGAGCAATAAATGTGCGTCATGGATGGGCCAAGGTTAAGGTCCACAACCCACGTGCGCCTTAAATGGCCCACCTCTGGACAAAGAAACGCACAATTAGTGGCATCCATCGGTGTCGAATTGTGACATTATATTTTGCAGCTTCCAATCACCAACTCTCTATTACATCGTGACCTAGTTAGAAGTACTCTCAAATCTCTATCTATGTAAATTCATGTGTAATTTTTTTTTTTCTTTCTGATATCTGTTAAAAAGTAATTTAAATATATTTGAAGTCAAATTTATTTTATACATTTATATTTTAATATAAAATTATTATAAATTTATTTATATTTAAATTATTATTTATTATGAATATATGTGAATAAAATTGAAGGTTTTTTATTATGCGGAAGGAGAGAGTAAATTAGTTTTATAACTACTATTTTACGTAATTTTTTACAAACCACATCCCCATGCATCTCCATGTTCACATCCGTTGGATGTGCTTTAAGTCATCTAATCTTAACCATTGGTAAATCAACGGTTAAGATTAGATGACTTAAAGCACCATCCAACGGTGCAAATAGGGGGGATGCATGGGGATGCAAAAAATGTGGGGATCTTGATCCTTCCTCTATATATATATATATATATATATATATATATATATATATATATATATATATATATATATATATATATATATAAAAGAAGAATAATTTTGTTGTTTTGACGATGTCCGACGTAACGTTTAGAACTTTTTTTGCATAATGTATTATACATTTTTTTGGGTCCACTATCGTCCAACTCTCACCATAAATTGAAAGAATAATGCTACGCTCTCGTATCTTGATCCACTGATCTTCCGACATCCAGCC
>JANAVB010018522.1:0-26597 GCA_029216955.1 Iris pallida | reverse complement strand
AGTTTTCATATCTCTCACATGTTTAAACAACGGGTTAAGAAAAAAATTGTTAGTAGTGTACGTGATCATGCCCTCCTTCTCCGTATGTATTTACCCAGCACTGTTATTCTATATGTAACTTGTCGTATGTCTGATCCCGCGTTTGTGATGGACTTACACCGATGCCGTTAAGGGTACGTATGTACACTTCAGAAAATTGATATGTACCACTGTCATCTGATTACCTATGACTGATCACTTACCTACTACAGTTTTAAACTTTAAAACAAATACTTATTGCCATGATGGAATATATCTAAAACTGGATAAACAAGATATGTTATTTTATTTCTTTCCATCACATGATCAGTATTATATGTTTGTTAGATTCAGTACTTGCTCCCGTCCTGACAGGATAACGTTGTAGGTATACTTACTGAGAGGAGTTGCTTTGTGATTCATATTATGGAGTTACTGCCGAGGACCAGGCTTTGTCTTACGAGGATGTACCTGCGGGAAAACTCGTCTAGTTGTCTATTTACTTGGACTTTTGAGAGTAGTCATGTATTAGACTATGTATTTTGTGACTGGACCTGTATCCAGCTTTACATTTTGGACTTGTACTTGGATCTTATTGATATATGAGACGACTTTTGTGTTTGTGACATTTATGACTCTTCATTACATATAGAACTGTTAGCACATTTTAGTCTTAACTTGTTATCTTTAGAACAGCTTACTACGCTTTATCTCAAGCGTAGGCTGGACATGACTCGGCCCGGCCCAACAATTTGGGTAGCGGATCGTGACATAGGGTTTATGAGAGATCCCTTTTTTTCGTTCTATACATATTTATATTACTGCGGTTTGCCTTGGGTTCACAGGGGTCGGGGGAAAGAAGTCTTTGGTTGGCTCGGGATGGGCCTGGGCCTTTGGGCTGGGAGGGGGCGGGGCTGCTTTGCTTTGTTAATATTTGTTTTGTTTGTTTTCTATATATATATATATATATATATATAATATATATATATATATATCTATATATCTCACACACACACCACACACATATCCCTTTATATATTCATATATTTTACATATGTATATATTTACCACAAATTCTACAGACCATAAATTATTTTAAATATATAATATCTATAATATAGAATTATTCATTTATATACTATATATATATAGATTATTTATATAATATATAATAATAGATATATATAATATAATATATATATAATATATATATAGATATATATATATAATTATATATATATTATATAATAAATATATATATATATATATATATATATATATATAATATATATATATATATGTATATCACAAATACGTATATATACGCACAAATACATATATATCCTACATGAATCCCACCTCCAAAATATATGTTTAAGGAAATATTCACTATAATTATCAATTAAAAACATTTATTGATATTTCTATATGACAATTATTATTATTATTATTATATATCTATATATATATATTATATATATATATATATATATATATATATATATATATAAAAACATTTACTAGACCACTACACAAATTACGAAGTGCGCACATTCACAACACATCTATGGTCGTTAACGTCTTTGGTCGTTCTACAACATTACATGAGCCCGGGTTTGGTTAGGGTCAAGTCCGGACTAGTTTGGTACAACCGAGTCACTTAAACGTCAAATAATTAATAATAATGATAATAAAAACTATTTATAATGGTCATGTCACAACTTGGCCTGGTTTTTCTAATTAGGACACACTTATGGACAGGTCTTCCCTACCAGGGCTAATACACTAGTCAAAGTACGCCACTGCACTATCCGTGCCATGATTCCTAGCCGTCTTGTAACTCAAACTCCACCACGGCTAAAGTCATCTACCGTAATAATAAACTAAATAATTATTTATAAAACCTAAAATCACCATTCAAATAAAATAAATAATAATAAAAATATTTCAAAATTTTGGGAAGGGGAGCTACAAATCTACCCACCTTAATAATTCGTCCTCGAAATTCTAATTCATAACTATTCCTTAAAATTCAAAAAGAAAGTCTACCTTAACCTTAATCTCTTTAAATTTTAATTCCTCGAAATAGTTTATATCCTCCTCCTAGCCATTTTGTAACTGCATAACCTTTAGGACTTCTATCCACCTTTGGTCACACTACTCGTCAAAACTAAATCTTATAATCTTCTAACTAGTTGCTAACAATCCTACCAACAGATATCTACTGCACATGGCATCTAAAATTCTCTTCTATCTTTCAAGCAATCCAAAATTTAACAAGCAACAAATTTGCACAAGTAGCTAAGAGATATTGATAAATTCTAATAAGCATGACCATTCGTCGCTCCAAAATAGGAAGGACAGGAAGATAAAGAAGAATAATCGAGAGCAAATATGAAGTTTCAAGGGCGGTAAAGAGTATCCAATGATGCAGATAGAAAGAAGGTTTGTGAACCATTGACTTATTTGCTAGATTGGGCTACTCTAGTCCAGTCACTTGCTAAATCAAAGAACCCTTCACTTCTTAGAGGGGCTTGCAATTCGTGCAATACAGAAGTCCCATTTTCAAAATTAATCTAAACAAGGTTCCATAATAGAACGAAATTTAAAAAATCAAGATTGTGATCTTTTCCGTGGTTATTTAAACACACGAGCAAGGGATATAAATGCAACACAAGATCATATCGCGACTTCCAGGTAGATGGAATAAAGGTTACGAATGACTTCACATTCTAAGAGGTGGAGACTACCTAATAGGTATAGGAACCTATTTTAAATAGTTCGGTTTTATAGTCCAAATATGGTGGTATGTATGGATAGGTTTTTCTAGATCTTAATGGGTTTTCTGATTGGACATTACCCGTTGGTTGAATGAACCTTGGATTTCAATCTATATTGACGGGACAAGATCCCAACTATTTCTACTAGGTTAGGGTAACCTAGAGTAGGCTTCCACCCAAGTGGTTGAGCTAGTTGCCAGTCAGGTTGGTTAGCTAGGTTCCTAAAGTCCAAAAATGTGCCTTTAGTGATTTTGTGTTTAAGTAGCACATGAGGCCTCAATTGGGTGGCACATTAGTGGCATGTGCATAGTGGGCTTCGAGTAGATCACAACCACATATTGGGTCGAATGAATTGAGTCAAGGTTGAGGCTCTAGTGGAAGTCGGGAAGTATATCGGTATTATGGTAAGGGTTATAGCTAGTCCTTATGTCCTGAAAGTCGTACCACAAAAATAGAGTACAAGGGGACATGTTTGAGTGGGACATGATATATCTAGATGAAGGTAGACTCGTCGAGATCTTGTATATAAAATTTGTTGGAAGGGAACAGCTGGTCTCGTGCTCCGAATATTAATGACACAGCCGGGGACACAAAATGATCTAAATGGAAAGTGGGAGTCCATGGGGCGCCAATTATCATCCTAAATGGAAATCATTCTAATCAATCGGTAATCCTCATATATCCCAAAATTTTGGAAGGCTTACAGTCTACTCACCTTAGAAGCTAGGACATTGTTTTAGGAATAATGAGGTTAGAGGAATTCCAAAGTTCGAATATTGTACCTCGACTCTTGTTAATAAAGAATAAGACACGGCGTAACGGGATACGGTAGATATAAGTCAAGTCAAGGATCGTTCCTCAATAAACAAAAAACGAGTGTGTACAATGACACACGGTCGATAAAATAGAATGATCTACTCGTCCATAGTATACAAGAGTTATCGACGGGGTAACCAACTTTAAGGCACATCACATGAAAAGATTTCTAACAACTGGGTCGTGAATTTCCATTTGTGTCGAGCCTGCCAGACTATTGTCGCAAAGATTCTAGTGGTATGGGTGTAGTGATCATGTATTGCTGTTGATAACTGGTAGATCATAATATGACAGGGTATTTAAGCTATGGTATTGGCTAAGCTAGTGACTGTGGTGTTCCAATACTAGTTAGGTCTGAATAATAAAATTTACATAACTAGGGTAATGTTTGTTGGAAACCAATCTCGGGATGGGTGTCTACCATAGTCATGGTAAATGATTGTCCTTACCTTTGTCTATTCATCTCATGTCTAAACTGTGGGCTTTGGTCGAGGAAAGGTTGGGTTAAGGCTTAAGGGTTACTAGTTAAAGCAAGCTTCAAGCAAATAATTAGAGACTCACAACATTTGGTTTCTTGAGAATAGATAGTCCCTAAGTTGGCATTTTGGCTAAGGGTAAAACCCTAATCATTCTCAAATTCAGATAGCTAGAAGGTCCCAATAGTAGTTTGAGGGTCGAGAGGAGAACGAGTAACTCAAGACAAGGTTCTAGTCACATGGCTGGCCGATGGTAGCTACACTTGTGTATACAACTGTCATAGCCATGGGGATACTCTGTATCTATCTACCAATTACGAGCTTTCGTACTTTCCAAATCAGTGAAAGACAAAAACAATAAAGAGTTAAAGAAAGATGTCACTGAATACAATTACGTGATTCAAAGCGAATGTATAATTCAAGAGGAATTGTCATTGCAGTCGCGGATGAGATCCTAGAGACATCCACATCTTAATCCACGTAGGTTAATCTGAGGGAGAGCGAACCGAGTGCACTAAGGTTGATCAGACTGTAGTACATGATTCTGATTAGACAATATGTTAGTAGGCGTCCCCAATAAACATATGTCTTGAATCAAGCTCGATAAAAGAGTAAGCTTGCAAAAACTAGGCTGTAATAGCAGCGTTGGTCAAGATAGTCAAAATACAAGCATGCGAGATTTTTGAAAGGAGGCACAAGTGGTTCGAGTTTTGAGAGAATCAAAACCTTACCTGGTGTTATTGCTTATACAGTCATCCTACAATCTTCTTATCCATAAGGCCTTGGTCGACTAACGGGTTATGGACCTCTGAATTCTATATTCTAGGTAAACCTATTAGTGTCAGTCAATCACCTCGTCAATAAATCACAAGGACCAGGGAATGCTAGGTTGGAAGATAGGCCGCCCACCTTACAGAACTTTCACTAGTATTGGCTTTGGATCATATGGGACACATCGGACATTTTTCTATACTTTATAGTATCATAAACTTGTAATCACGTCTGAAGTCATTTTACCGAGGATTATGCCTCGCTCGTATACTCTGGCTGTGGTAAACTGTCACGACCCGCACCCGTTTTTCGGACCGAGCTCGTGAGCAAGCCAGCTACGTATCGAGCGGACTCCAGCCCGACTCGAATACGTAAACGCTGTCAAGGCTATGGTATACTGCCAAATCATGGCAATGCAATCTATATCTCAATCCATAATAAAAATATGAAACATTAATAAACAATTATGAATCATGGTCTGCAGTCCATTAGCATATTGTCCGATTAGACTCCAAGAATGATATGAGTCTATAAAATAAGCAGAATATATCATAGTACGGAATATAAAGCACGAGAGGATAATAAAGAAATATCACAAGCAAATACCTGTATCCCTGTAGGTGTAATTACTACCATCATGAGCCGCTAACTAACTCCATGCAATCAGCTACCTGAAGAGATCATCAGGTCCTCAGGGGACATAGCAAGATACATAAAAACATGCCTATCTAACAGTTTATCATGCAATAAAGAAAGCACAGGATATAAACAGAAAAAAGACCAATCAATACGAAAACATGACTATACACGACTGGAAGAATCACTACGCATAAACGAACTGCTGGAGGAGTAATAAGAGAAAACATGTCACGAGATCAATGGATATTCAAACCCTCGCCCCTAGTGTGGACTCGCAGGTTTGAAACAACTACTAACCCTCGCCCCTAATGTGGACTCGCAGGCTAGCATCAAGAATCACCCTCGCCCCTAGTGTGGACTCGCAGGTGCGAACTAAATAACTACTAACCCTCGCCCTAGTGTGGACTCGCAGGTTAGCTTCACGAAATCAAGGTACAAAGAACTACTAACCCTCGCCCCTAGTGTGGATTTGCAGGTTAGCTTCAAGAATTCAAGGTACAACAATTCTGTTATGACTTATTCATCCTATGACACGATGCGACTCAGTCCAAGTACAGGTGATGACACGACACGACCCAATCAAGATACACGAGAGAACCAATCCAATATGAACTACAAAATTAACTATAACCAAGGACTATATACATACTAGCATGCACGACGTACAAATTACATGTCAATAATCAACCAGTAAAACTATATAATAATAGAAATATGTATGTAAATAAACTGTAGAGGGAGGCAAGGTATCTTGCCTGGTGGTTGCATGTAGATCCAAATACATCTCATCAAACTGATAAGCCACGGGAGTCAAATCTCACAATAGTCTCCGAAAGCAGAAACAAACATTGCCAACATTCTCAAAATAGTCAAATTAGTTAGGATTGCCTGTCCTTAAGTCCAATTCTGGATACAGGAGCAAAACGGTAATTTTGGGCAAGAACGATGTCCGTCGTTGGATCCGTTTTGCACCGAAAAGCGTGCCAGGATCAATGGTCTCTAAAGTCGTCAAACTATATGTCTACGGATTCGTTTTGATGATACGAACCCAATGGTATGTCCAGTTTTGGATTCCGGTGGGCCGTGTATAAAATTGCCCGTTGAATCGGACCGTGGGGCCCGCAAAACGGCGATCCGATCAACTGTCTCAGAATTGGACCAAACTTGACATACAGGACCAAAAAAATGATACGGTCAAACTGGCGCAAGTTTCGTCTCGATCTGATGAACGTGCACAAAGTAATTGAAAAATTAGCACAAAGGCCGATACGGTGAATTTCGACGGATACGCATCAAATTCGTCGTGCACACGCAACCAATTTAAATTCCGTCAAAGCTCACACGTCCACGAAGCTGATACCCTTTCGATGCTTTCGGTTTGCGACCACGTCACCCGGATTGGCGGAACGCACGTTGGATCGGAATTTTTTCTAAAAACTGTTTTTCTTGATTTTTTAGCAATTGTTTTCTCGAGACATATTAGACGAAATCAGAAACAACAAAAAGGGTCTTTAAGTCCTATTGGTTGTCTACAACCCAATTTAGATAGAATTTTGAAACTGTCGGACGATTGGCAAGGAATCGCCTTCCAATTTAGGGTCGGGACTGTTCCATACTCTGTTTTGAGACAAGATTTTTTGTCGACTTTGAGTCGATTTATCGGACAACCTAGGATTTCGAATAAAAACTAATTGAAGGGGTTTCAAGAGGGTAGGGTTGCCTACTTAACAGAGCAAGTTTTTGGAAAACGGCGAAGCGAGGTGGCTGGGAAATCGATGTGAAGTTGGCCCCACCTGTCGTTGCTGTTGTGGACGTTCTTGTTGTCTGCGCACTTTTCCGACGAACGCCGCCGTCAAACTCTGACGTGCAGGCGTCGGGGGTGGTCGTCGGCCTCAGGGAAGGCCCTGGGTGGTCGCACGGGGTGGTGCGGCGGTCAGGTGTTTAGGGTTTTCGTCAAACTCCTGTCTCTTGCGTATATATATACTAATATATTGGGCCTGTTTGTGTTTGGCCGAGCGGAACGTAGGTGATTCATTTGCTGGGAAGGAAGGTTTGGCATGTGGGCCCGACTCGACTAGTTTAGGCCCGAGCTCAGCTGGGCTGGGATTGGGGTGTTTAGTTCTTTTTTTCTTCTTCTTTTATGTAAGTATATGTATCTAAGGGACGAGTACATGTATATTTATGTATGTAAAAAATATCCATGTTATATTTATATATTTACATAATGCATGTATACGACAATTAGTATATAGATGTACATATTCAATACAACCTACTAAATATTCATGTATATAAAATAATATACACTATAGCTTTTCAAGAGAAAATATTTATAATTATCCTATACTTATTTATGGAAATATATAGTCTCAAATACATCCCAAATGCACATTTATATATTTTAATAATCTCCCAAAAAACTAAAAAAAACTTATTATTATCTATTCCTAGGATATGGCCCATTCTAGGAGAGTATACATATATATCTATATATATATATATATATATATATATATATATATATATATATATATTATATATATATATATAGAGAGAGAGAGAGGGGGGCAATTTCATTTAGCAATAAATAATAAAATAACCAATAAGTAAATAATAATCCTAATAACAATTAATAATAGACTGATAGTCATTTTTGATGGATATAATCATGCACTACTTATCTGGCTCCAGAAGATTATACAAAATTTTTGTAAAACATTATTTAATAATAATAATACCTATAATGTACATAACAAATATTTAGAAAATAATTGCCAATTTCCTAAAAATATATACCAAAAATATTTGCATTTACCAAACTGTCTATAAGGCCGTATTTGGTCCCATTACATGCCTACATGGCTTGGATTTGATTTGGGCCCAATCTGGACAGGTTCGGTACAACCGGGTTCCCTAAACTCAATAATATAATTAATAAATAAATAAAATCTTCGGTAAGGGTTAAGTCGCAACTTGACCTGATTTTCCTAGTTAGGACATCACTATGGCTCGGCCTTCCCTACCAGGACTAATACACTAGTCAAAGCATGCCTTTGCACTATCCGTGCCACGATTTCTAGTCACCTTGTACTCCAAAACTCCACCATAGCTAAAGTCATCTACCGTAATAAAACTAAATAATTATAAATAAAAATCTAAATAAATCACCATTTAAATTAAATAAATAATGACAAATATTTTCAACAATTTCGGGAAGAGGAGTTACACAAATCCTTGGTTCCGTGATTCAGATGCGATATGCTATCAGATACTCTACCTTATATTGACACCAGGTCTAAAGAGGTCAACGAAGACATAGTTTTAGTAATGTTCCATAGACTACGATCCTCTGAAATAATTTCAACTCTATGGGCCGTGTCTCGCTAGTGCGCTGCTGGCTGGCCATTGCAGTCGTTAAATTACTCCAACTATATTCCTAAGAACTTCTGTCACGACCCGCACCCGCTTTTCCGGATACGAGACGTGTCCAAGCCAGCCTACGCCGCAGAGTCGGCGGTAGAACGCTGTCAAGCCCGCAAGACATAAATGCTCAAATATAACATTTGCTGCTCATTCACATTTCTAAATTTGTTACAACATTTACAACATTTATAATTAAAAAAATACAAGATTTTAATAATAAAAATTGATACAACTACTTTCTATTTCTAGGTTTCTGTCTGCAAGTACACCCGTATCTCCCAAGCTAAGTGAAGCCACAGCTAACCTAAAAAATGTTGGTTTCCAGTCAAGAATGGAACAAGTACACAAACCGATGGCAATGCGAAAACATAATAGAATTATGTCACGACCCGCACCCACTGTGAGGGTACGAGAACGTAACAACGCCCAGCTACGCCGCAGAGTCGGCGGTAGAACGCTGTCCTAGGTCACAACATCTAACAATTATATAACTAGCAGTTTATACTCCCCGAATGGGGGTGACATAGCAAAAGAAACTCAATCACAACTAAGGAAGATATAGCACGATATGAATAGAACTCAAGGAAATGAAATAGATAAAACCATAGTCTAAGATAATCCCAGCAGTACAAGTCTCAGATAAAGAATATATACAAAACTGATCTCCACATAAAAGTCTAGCTAAAATATGTCCAACTACATAAAGATAAAAGCCTAACTATCTAGTCTAGGCAGTCGGGGGAAAGTCCTCAGCTACTGCTGGATCCTCCTGAGGGTCCAGCTCACAGGTGTCATCCAGTGCTGCCCCATAATAGGTGTCTAGGCCAGCCTCCTCCTCATCCTCTGTAATATTTTCAACAGGTCCAGTCAGGACAGGAGCGAGCACAGTACATCTCAACAATTCATAGCAGGTTAGAAAATATGAACATGCAGTAAGGTAAGATACAGGTACTGAAAGAAAAACAGTATGTAAAACAGGAAGAGCTGTAATAGGATATCTACTATACATAGAGAACTAACAGTGGCTAGTGAGTCAGAGTACGAGATAGCACATGTGAACAGGACAGATTTGCACAGGATGTCGAGGTGCACAGGAATCTACACTACAAGGAATTGTTCACACGACTACTAGCACTCCCCCGTATCCCCAATCAATACACAAGGATCTAAACAGGTTATGTTATTGCACAGGATATCACATGGGGGCCCATATAGGGTGCACATGATAGTATACATGGGGGCTCCGTGAACATGAGAGTACAAGATTCACAGGAGTGCACATGTAATGAAAGCACAGGAGTACATGATGTAAGTGAAACGCACAAGCACAATGTACCCGATGCTCCCGAGGGGGATAACATCGCATGTAGAGATCCATATAGTACCAATCCGTGTGACCAACGTGACAGTACAAGTAAAGTAATCTACTGCAGGTAATAATTCTAAGCAGGATATGAAATGATCAGAGAATGTACTCGCCTGTATCTGAGTGTCCGATATGAATCGTACTGTCCAAGGAGTGGTGTCTGGCTCCTAAACAGAACAGCACAAGTCATAACAAGTCCAAAACAGTAAAATGGAGTCCTACTATGCATTCTACATGATTCTAAGTCAATCTAGGCCAAAGTCAACTCTTGGTCAACTCTGGTCAACCCTAGAAGTCAAACAAGGTCAACCAAGTCAAACCTAAGTCAAACTAGTCTAACTAGGTCTAACAAGTCATTTCTAGGTCTAACTAGACTAATAGACACACCATAGGCCAATAGCACAATGTACCTATACCACATCACATATGCAAGTATGTGGATATCCCTATATGCATATAGGCTAGTATCCAAATGCCTACATATTGATATTCATATTACATATATATACAATCACACAATTTAAGGAGGAAACATATATATACATGTATAGGTATATATATGATACACACATATGTAAATATAGGAATAACTTAGAAAACAACCACAGGCTAATGGGTATACATTTCATTACCATATGTGATAATACCTAAAAGTATATACAAACTTAGAGAGGGCACTCAAGTGCATATGTGTATGTGTGTGTGCAACATGAGAGTGTGAGTGAGTGTTACAAGGTGACAGGCTACTCATGACATAAAAAATCAAATTTCAGATTTGCTCTCAATATAATGAAGGTTAGTTTTCAGTCAAAAGGGGAAAAAGGACACTGAGAATTCTCAGGTTTTAACTTGAACTTAGGAACCCAAATCAAACAGTGTACATACTTGCAACATGACCCACATTCCAGATTTTCTACCATCAACACAAATCAGATTTGAACCCTCCACTGGACAGTCCATGCTACTCACAACATCACTTAAAACCTACTAAAACAGTTTTCCCCCAACTCATTCATTCTCAGATTTTATGTATTAAAATAACAACATGTTCCAAATCTCAGTTTTTGCAAAGGGTATTTGACAGTTCAATATATGCACAGGAAAGGAATTCAATCCTTGAGTTCTTGACAGTTCTACTAACCCAGATTTTAGTATTAAACATGCAGTTTTACAAAACAATTTCAAACTCAGATTTTCATATTAACATTACAGTTAATATATCATATTAAATCTCAGTTTTGGTATTAACATACAATCACAAACATTTCAAATCTCAGATTTTTACCCAAACCTGTCCCATATGCAAAATTCCCAGATTTTACACCAAACCTCAATCAATATTTCCCAACTTCAACATACAAATAAACAAAACATAGGTGCACATGCTAAGGATTAAAAACTATGAATTTAACAGTTCTAAACTAAGTAAAATCAATGCACCATCCCATTTTAAAAACTGAAAAAACAGTATTTGTAGCATGTATCAGAAAACATGGAAAGAAGGATTCAAATCAACCAAAACTAGATTAAACATCAAACATGAGGTTGGTAATGTGTATACTCAATGAATATGCATTGTACAAGTGTTTTGTGTCCACATTTGTGGACACAAACGTGTCCAGAATTCCAAACAACCCAAACGGGCAAACTGTGTGCACTGAGACTGGACAGTCTCGTGCAGGGGTGCACGCGTGTCGTGCACCCGACACCAGGCTTCCCCAAGTCTCGTGTTCGAGCAAGGGGGGTGCGCCTAGGATGTGTCCTCATTTGTGAGTGTCTGCATCGTGTCGAAACGTGTCGTGTCCTGAATTACAATAGCGTATCAGTGGCTAACAAGTGACAGTGCACAGATCAGTGAAATCCCCATGCGCGTCGGATTTCTCCCAAACCCGACCACGACTAACACAAAATTTGGGGAGAGGGGTGACAGAAGGTGCCCCAACAATCTCCCAAAGTTTCGTGCCAAGAAGATTCGTGTCGTGTCCGGAATTAACCCCGTGATGCAGGGGATCACTGTAGCCCGCACGCGTGTGTACGCGAGGGCGTGTGCACGAGTGTCGTGGAGACACGACCACAAGCACGAAACTTGCTCAGAGCTCCAGAAATGGCTAAGCGACATCAAAATACAATTTACATTCAATTAGAAATCGAAAACTGCACAGAAAGTTTCTCAGAGACAATTCATCAAACACATTCAACAGTTCACTGATACGTGTCCTGTTTGGACACGAAAGGACACGAAAACCTAGGGTTTCCTATTCCTATAGTTAGGTTAGGTCTAGGACTCCCTATTCATGCACTTAAACCAGAATTTCATGGTGGAAATGGTGAGTTACCTCAATGTATCAAATCCCTCCAAAAAGCTTAAAGAGTGGGGTTCTTCCCAATGGTGAAACTCCTCCAAATCTTCCCAAATCTGAGAATACTCATAGCCAACAGAAAATAGGAAGGATTTAGAACCCAATGCAATTTGTTTGGGTCAAAAAGGAATAAAAATAAATTTTCTAGGATTTATTGAAGATGGGGATTACCTCTTTCCAAAACTTTATCAAGAAACCTAAATGAGGCTAGCCCTAAAAACTAGGAGGGATTAAATAGGGGGGGATTCCCTAGGTTCAGCTATGTGGCTGATCACTTGGCCTTGGGTTAGGGTTGAGCTAGGTTTGGCTAGTCCTAACTAGATTAGTCACAAATGACTTGTATAATCACAAGCCATTTATCAAATAACTAGATTTCTAAAATCCCAATTCAAGTTCTAATAATTCACTAACCATTAACTTGAGTCACACTAGGTTAGACTAGGGTCACTTGACCTAACCAAGCTCAACTAACTATGGTTAGTTCCTAGGTTAGTCTACAAGAGTCAAAACTGACCAAAATCAAACCAGTCCAAATAAATCCAAAATAAATTCTAAAAATTCCCATAAATTCTAATTAATAATAATAAATTTTATTTAATAAATAATAATCCCAAATAATTCTTAAAATTATAAAAATGACTAAAATACCCCTCAGTCTGGAAATGAACACTAGCAAGACACCAAATCATAAGTCATGAATTTAAATAGTTTAAAAATAATTAAAAATAATTAAAAATCACTAAAATCATAACATGAAATAAATACCATTAAACAATAATTATAATTACAAAATTTCAAAATTACCCTCTTCTGAAAAACTGGGTGTTACAAATTAACAAGACATGAAAATAACATATGAGATATGAAAACTGGAAAGTACTGATGACATGGCACGGTGGAGAAGAAAAGGAAAAATAAATAAAAGACAACTACCTATGTGGTGTAAAATATCCTTTTCGACATGTGAACGGCTAGGGGGTAAATACGACACCCTGCACGTGTCGTGTGTAGCTGCTATCAGTCAAGATTAGACATTGGGATAATTCTGGGTAGTCCACATGTCTACTAAGATATTTCCCCTCTCGACTATTCCGTGTGACGAGCGTGTCAACAAGCAGCAAGATATATATATAAACATGAAATGAAAAGACTACTATGAATCGAAAGCAATCAGAAAGTGCACTTGCCTGATGTCCTTAGCTGGAGAAACCGATAGTACAACCACATCAGATGAGTCACTAAAGTCAACACATGCAAAAGTCTCCAGATGCTGAAATAAACATTACCAACGTTCTCAGAATAGTCAAATTAGCTGGAATTGCCTGTCCTTAAGTCCAATTCTGGACACAGGGGAAAAACGATAATTTCGGGTCAAAACGGTGTCCGCCGTTGGATCCGCTTTGCACCGAAAAGCATGCCAGAGTCAACGGTCTCTAAAGTCGTCAAACTATATGTCAACAGGTTCGGTTTTCCGATACGAACCCAACCGTATGTCCAAAGTTGGATTTCGGTGGGCCGTGCACAAAATCGCCCGTTGAGTCGGACCGTGGGGCCCGCAAAACGGCGTTTCGATTCAACTGTCTCAGAATCGGACCAACCTTGGCATACAGGACCAGAAAAATGATACGGTCCTGTTGGCACAAGTTTTGTCTTGATCTGACGAACGTGCACGAAGTAATTAGAAAACTTGTACAGAGGCCGATATGGTAAATTTCGACGGATACACGCGACCAATTTGAATTCCGTCAAAGCCACACGTCCACGAAGCCGTTACGCACCTTTCGATGCTTTCGGTTCGTGACTAAGTCGCCCGGTTTGGCGGGACGCACGTGGTATCGGAGTATTTTTCATTAAAACTTACGGTTTTAAAAACTGTTTTTCTCCGATTTCAAACTGATTTAACTTACTATCCATTTATTAAAATTTAAAACTAACAGAAGGGTTGGAAACCTGGTTATGCAGTTTCAAATAGATTTTCAAAATGTGTAACGTACTGGTCATAAATCGACCGCAAATACAGGGTGTTGGAACAGTTTCTAACTTCTAAAAATCGAGTTTCCCTCGATTTTGGTACTTGATTTTCTTCGCGTACATCGTAAATCAAATTAAAATAATTGAAGTGTCGCAAACTCGGTTAGGTTGTCTACGTACCTGCGGAAAGCGACATGCAAATCGATCACATGGTGATCGAGAAAGTACGTCGCTAAAACAGCCCTGTGGCTGCTGTTGCCGTGGGCAGTGCTGCTCCCACCTCCGCGTGCGCGGTCGCGCTGCTAGGCCGGCGGCTGGCCGGAGGTCGGCGCGGGGAGGCCGCGGTGGTCGCCCAACCCCGAGGAACGATCTGGGGTGGTGGCGTGGTGTGAGGGTTTAGGGTTTCTATGTTTCCGCTCTTCTCTTGATCTCCTCTTACATGCATCGACCAACCCCCTGTAAACCGAGGGGTGAGTGTTTGCTAAGCTCGGGTAGGCTGGGAAGCCTCTAGGGGCCGGCTGTAATGGCAGGGCTGGGCTTTTATCCTTTCCTTTTTCTTTTTCTTATTTATTATCATTATATCTTTATATATATATATATATATATATATATATATATATATATATATATATATAATATATATATATATATATATATATATATATATATATATATATATATATATATATATATATATATATATATATATTACCAATATTAATATATATATAACATATCAATATTAATGTACATATTACCTATCTCAATATATCAATATTAATATATATAACATATCAATATTAATATATATATTTACCTAAATCAATATATCAATATTAATATATATAACATATCAATATTAATATTTATATTTTACCTATATCAATATATCAATATTAATCTAACCATTTTTAAAATAAGGCACCAAGTTTTGTAGGAAAGTTACCATACATGAAATGAACAATTAAATTATGCTAGAATCTTTATATATATACTAATGGAACAAATACTTATTAATTACTCTAAAGTATAATCTATTATTGCAACCTGTGTATTTATCTTTTATTAAAATATTATATATACAAAACTTATTGGTGTATATAAATAGAACCGAATATTGGCATAGTAGGATTACACAAATATATATATATATATATATATATATATATATATATATATATATATATATATATATATATATATATATATGTATATATATATATATATATATACATATAGTATAAAAATCCTAGAGATCTAGAAATACATCACAAGGAGAATGTTCATCCATTCTTAAGTAAAATATCTTTTAAACATATTTAATATATTTAAGCAGTATAACAATAATATACTCTCTAGCCCATCTAATAAATATCAATATAATAATAGTCAATATATACATCTATATGAACGTCTCTGGACTCACTACTCGACTATATGAGCTTGGATTTGGTTCGGGTCCAGTCTGAATTAAATTGGTACAACCTGGTCTCCTACAAGTCAATAACCAATAATAACTAAATAATTAGATTATTTATAGGGTCGTGTTACAACTTAGCCTGGTTTTCCTAATTAGGACACACTGATGGACATGTCTTCCTTACCAGGGCTAATATACTAGTCAAAAGCCCGCCACTGCACTATCCGTGCCACGATTTCTAGTCACCTTGTACTCAATTTCCTAACAATGACTAAAATCATCTACCGTAATAATTAATTAAATAATTAATTATAAAAACTAATAATCACCATTTAAATCAATTAAAATAATAAATAAAATATTTCAAAATTTTCGGAAGGGGAGCTACAAATCTATCCACCTTAAAAATAATTTCGTCCTCGAAATTCTAACTCATAGGCTTGCCTAAAATTCAAAATAAAAATAAAAAAAAGAATAAATCCACTATTACCACAATCTTCTCAAATTTAATTTCTCAGAATTATTTATACCTCCTCCTAGCCATTTCGTAACTAACGAATCCTCGAGGACTTCTACCCACCTTCGGTCACACTACTCCGCACAACTAAAATCTATAATCTTCTAACTAGTTTTTAACAATCCTACCAATAGATATCTACTGCATATAGCGTCTATAATCCTCTCATATCTATCAAGTAACCCAAAGTTTAACAAGCAACAAATTTACACAAGTAGCTAAGAATTATTGATAAATCCTAATAAGCATGACCATTCGTTGCTCTGAAATAGGATGGACAGGAAGATAAGGAAGAATAATCGTGAGCAATTATGAAGTTTCAAGAGCGGTAGAGAGTTTCCAATAGAAAGAAAGTTTACGAACCATTTACCTATTTGCTAGATTGGGCTACTCTAGTCCAGTCACTTGCTAAATCGAAGAACCCTTATTTTTTGGAGAGGGGCTTGCAATCCGTACAACACAGAAATTCCGTTCTCAAAATTAATCTAAAAAATGTTCCATAGTAGAGTGGAATTTGAGAAATCGAAATGGTGATCTTTTCCATGGTTATTTAAACACACGAGCAAGGGATATAAATGTAATACTAGATCGTATCGCGGCTTCCAGGCAGATAAAATAATGGCTACGAATGACATCACATCCTAAGAGGTGGAGACTACATAATAGGTATAGGGACCTATTTCAAATAGTTCGGTTTTATAGTCTGAGTATAGTGGTATGTATGGATGGATTTTACTGGGTCATAAATGGTTCCCTACTTGGACATCACTCGTTGGTTGGCTGAACCTTGGATTTTAATCTATATGGACTGGACAAGATCCCAATGAATAAACTGTTTCTACTAGTTAGGGTAACCTAGAATAGGTTTCTACCCAAGGGGTTGAGCTAGTTGCCAGTCAAGTTGGTTAGCAAGGTCCCTCAAGCCCAAAATGCATCTTCAGTAACTTTTGTGTTTAAGTAGCACATGAGGCCTCAATTGTACGGCACACTAGTGGCATGTGCGTAGTGGGCTTCGAGTAGATCACAACCATATATTGGATCGAAGGAATGGGGTCGTGGTTAAGGCTCTAATGGAAGTTGGAAAGTATACCGGTACTATGGTAAAGGTTATAGCTAGTCCTTTTGACCTAAAAGTCGTACCATAAAAATAGAGTACCAGGGGACGGGTTTGAGTGGGACATGATATACCTAGATGAAGATGGACTCGTCTAGATCTTGTATGTAAAATTTGTTGGAAGGTAACAACTGGCCTCGTGCTCCGAATATTAATGATACGGCTGGGGACACAAAATGATCTAAATGAACAGTGGGAGTCCAAGGGCACTAATCATCATCCTAATGGAAGTTATTCTAATCAACCGGTAATCCTCGTATATCCCAAAATTTTTTAGAAGGCTTACTGTCTACTCACCTTAGAAACTAAGACATAGTTTTAGGAATAATGAGGTTAGAAGGATTCTAAAGTCCGGATATTGTACCCTGACACTTGTTAATGAAGAATAAGGCACGGCGTAACGGAATACGGTAGATATAAGTCAAGCCAAGGGTCGTTCCTCAATAAATGGAAAACGAGTGTGTGTAATGACACATGGTCGATAAAATAGAATAATTTATTCGCCCGTGGTATACAAGAGTTATTGACGAGCAACCAACTCTAAGGCACATCATATAAAAAGATTTCTAACAACTGAGTCATGCATTTCTATTTGTGTCGAGCCTGCCAGACTATTGTCACACGGGTTCTAGTTGAAGCAAGCTTCAAACAAATGATTAGAGGCTCACAACATTTGGTCTCTGGAGAATAGGTAGTCTCCTAGGTTGGCATTTGGTCAAGGGGAAAGATCCTAATCATTCTCGGACTCCAATGACCAGAAGATCATGATAGTAGGTTTAGGGTCGCAGAGAGGACGAGTAACTTAAGGCAAGGTTCTAGTCACCTGGCTGGCCGATGGTAGTTACCCTTGTGTATACAACCATCATAGCCATGGGGATACCCTGTATCTTTCTACCAATTATAAGCTTTCGTCTTTCCAAATCAGTGAAAGACAAAACAATAGGGTTCAAGGGAGATCTCACTGAACACAATTACATGATTCAAAGGCGGATGTATAATTCAAGTGGAATTGTCAAAGCAGTCGCGGATGAGATCCTGGAGACATCTACATCTCAATCCACGTAGGGTAATTTAATGAAGAGCGAACCAAATGCATCATGGTTGATCAGACCATAATACACTGATTCTGATTAGACAATATGTTAGCAGGCGTCCCCAATAAACATATGTCTTGAATCAAGCTTGATAAAAGAGTAAGCTTACAAAACTAGGCTGTAATTGCAGCGTTGGTCAAGATAGTCAAAATACAAGTACACGAGATTTTTGAAAAGAGATTCAAGTAGTTCGAGTTTTGAGAGAATTAAAACCTTACATGGTGTCATTACTTATACAGTCATCCTACTATCTTCTATCCATAAGGCCTTGGTCGACTAATAGGTTATGGACTTCTGAATTTTATATTCTAAGTAAACCTATTAGTGTCAGTCAATTACCTCGTCGATAGATCACAATGACCACATAATGCGAGGTGGGGAGACATGCAGAACTTCTACTAGTATTGGCTTTGGGTCTTATGGGACATACAGAACATTTCTATTCTCTATAGTATCCTAAACTTGTAATCACATCTGAAGTCATTTCACCGAGAATTATGCCTCGCCCGTATACTCGGGCGGTGGCAACCCTTGGTTTCGTGATTCAGATGTGATAAGCTATCAGGTACTCTACCTTATATTGATACCAGGGTATCTAAGGTCTAAAGAGGTCAACGAAGATATAGTTTTAGCAATGATCCATAACCTACAATTCTTCGAAAGGATTCTAATTCTATGGGTTGTGCCTCGCCAGTGCGCTGCTGGCTGCAGTGAACCCACATTCTCTACTCTCAAATAATTAACGACAGTGCGCTGCTGTCTAACCATTATTAGTTAACTAACATTCTTTTAACTATATCCGTAAAAATTCATGAACTTCTAGAGATTCAAACAAGTTGACTAAAAATAAAGCGTAGGTATTTGTCCAATCAGTCACAACACTTAAGATAAAAGAGTTAACATGGAGGAAATAACTAAAGACGAAAGGAATACAAACATTCTAGTATCTATTTCATATGCATTTCAATGGTTGAGGGAAAATCTCGAATCAATCTACCTCGAGATTCGTATATGAATAACAGAATAAAAAATTATAAACTAACTCCTCACAGCAAAAAGAGAATTTAAGATAGACAATTCTAACTTATGATATAAGATTTATATCTAATAAAGCAAAAAAAATTGAACAGTTCATCAAGATCAAAGCCTTAATTCTAGATAAGCCTAATTTACCAAGTGAATAGTATATCCACATCGGATCATATCGTCATATCAAGAGTAATAGTGTTTCTATAGAGATCTGGCAAGTTATCTGAATTCAATAATTCCTTAACTAACTTGCATGGCCTATCTGACATCCTTAACTACCCCACGGTCAATTTGAATAAGGGACTCCTAGTCCTAGTCATTCTCTTAAATCAATTCAATCCTAATTGTGAATGAGCATTTTCTAGTCGCAGGCTCGCAATAGTACGACTAACTTAAGTACCATCACGAGTTCGCAATCTTTTGTAAAAACGAACCTGCATGGGCCACCACAAAAACTTGTCACGACCCGCACCCGCTTTTCCGGATACAAGACGTGTCCAAGCCAGCCTACGCCGTAAAGTCGACGGTAGAACGCTGTCAAGCCCGCAAGAAATAAATGCTCAAAATATAACATTTGCTGCTCATTCATATTTCTAAATTTGTTACAACATTTACAACATTTATAATTAAAGAAAATATAAGATTTTATAATTAATGAAATTGATATAACTACTTTCTATTTCTAGGTTTCTGTTTGCAAGTACAACCGTATCTCCCAAGCTAAGTGAAGCCACAGCTAACCTGAAAAATGTTGGTTTCCAGTCAGGAATGGAACAAGTACACAAACCGACGACAATATGAAAACACAATAGAATTAACAAGACATGAAAATAACATATGAGATATGAAAACTAGAAAGTACTGATGACATGACACGGTGGAGAAGAAAAGGAAAAATAAATAAAAGACAACTACCTATGTGGTGTGAAATATTCTTTTCGACATGTGAACGGCTAGGGGATAAATACGGCACCCTGCACGTATCGTGTGCAGCTGCTATCAGTCAAGATTAGACATATTGGGATAGTTCTGGGTAGTCCACATGTCTACTAAGATATTTCCCCTTCCGACTACTCCGTGTGACGAGCGTGTCAACAAGCAGCAAGATATATGTATAAACATGAAATGAAAAGACTACTATGAATCGAAAGCAATCAGAAAGTGCACTTGCCTGAGGTCCTTAGCTAGAGAAACCGATAGTACAACCACATCAGATGAGCCACTAAAGTCAACACATGCAAAATGCCTCCAGATGCTGAAATAAACATTACCAACGTTCTCAGAATAGTCAAATTTGCTAGAATTGCCTGTCCTTAAGTCCGATTCTGGACACAGGGGCAAAACGGTAATTTTGGGTCAAAACGGTATCCGCCGTTGGACCCGCTTTACACCGAAAAGTATACCAGAGTCAACGGTCTCTAAAGTCGTTAGACTATATGTCAACAGGTCTGGTTTTTCGATACAAACTCAATCGTATGTCCAAAGTTGGATTCTGGCGGGCCGTGCACAAAATCGCCCGTTGAGTCGGACCGTGGGGCCCGCAAAACGGCGTTCCGATTCAACTATCTCAGAATCGGACCAAACTTGGCATACAGGACCAAAAAAAAGATACGGTCTTGTTGGCATAAGTTTTGTCTCGATCTGACGAACGTGCACGAAGTAATTATGAAACTTGCACAGAGGCCGATACGATAAATTTCGACGGATACGCATCAAATTCGTCGCGCACACGCGACCAATTTGAATTCCGTTAAAGTCCACACGTCCACGAAGCCGTTACGCACCTTTCGATGCTTTCGGTTCGCGACTAAGTCACCCGGTTTGGCGAGACGCACGTGGTATCGGAGTGTTTTTCATTAAAACTTACGGTTTTAAAAACTGTTTTTCTCCGATTTCAAACTGATTTAACTTACTATCCATTCATTAAAATTTAAAACTAACAGAAGGGTTAGAAACCTGGTTATGTAGTCTAAAACTCTATTCAAATAGATTTTTAAAATTTGTAACGTACTGTCGTAAATCGACCGCAAATACAGGGTGTTGGAACAGTTTCTAACTTTTAAAAATCGAGTTTTCCCTCGATTTTGGTACTTGATTTTCTTCGCATACATCGCAAATCAAATTAAAATAATTGAAGGGTCGGGAACTCGGTTAGGTTGTCTACGCACCTGCGAAAGCGGCGTACAAATTGATCACACGGTGATCGAGAAAGTGCGTCGCTAAAACAGCCCTGAGGCTGCTGTTGCCGTGGGCACTGCTGCTCCCACCTCCGCGTGCGCGGCCGTGCTGCTAGGCCAGCGGATGGCCGGAGGTCGGCGCGGGGAGGCCGCGATGGTCGTCCAACCCCGAGGAATGATCTGGGGTGGTGGCGTGGTGTGAGGGTTTAGGGTTTCCATGTTTCCGCTCTTCTCTCGATCTTCTCTTATATGCGTCGACCAACCCCCTGTAAACCGAGGGGTGAGCGTTTGCTAAGCTCGGGTAGGCTGGGAAGCCTCTGTGGGCCGGCTGTAATGGCAGGACTGGGCTTTTATCCTTTTTTTTTTCTTTTTTTTTTTTCTTATTTATTATCATTATATATATATATATATATTTTACCAATATTAATATATATATATATAACATATCAATATTAATATACATATTTACCTATCTCAATATATCAATATTAATATATATAACATATCAATATTAATATATATATATATATTTTTACCTAAATCAATATATCAATATTAATATATATAACATATCAATATTAATATATATATTTTACCTATATCAATATATCAATATTAATCTAACTATTCTTAAAATAAGGCACCAAGTTTTGTAGGAAAGTTACCATACATGAAATGAACAATTAAATTATGCTAGAATCTTTATATATATACTAATGTAACAAATATTTATTAATTACTCTAAAGTATAATCTATTATTGCAACCTGTGTATTTATCTTTTATTAAAATATTATATATACAAAACTTATTGGTGTATATAAATAGAACCGAATATTGGCATAGTAGGATTACACAAATATATATATATATATATATATATATATATATATATATATATATATATATATATATATATATATATACATATAGTTTAAAATCCTAGAGATCTAGAAATACATCACAAGGAGAATGTTCATCCATTTCTTAAGTAAAATATCTTTTAACATATTTAATATATTTAAGCAGTATAACAATAATATACTCTCTAGCCCATCTAATAAATATCAATATAATAATAGTCAATATATACATCTATATGAATGTCTCTGGACTCACTACTCGACTATATGAGCTTGGATTTGGTTCGGGTCCAGTCTGAATTAAATTGGTACAAACCTGGTCTCCTACAAGTCAATAACCAATAATAACTAAATAATTAGATTATTTATAGGGTCATGTTACAACTTAGCCTGGTTTTCATAATTAGGACACACTGATGGACAGGTCTTCCTTACCAGGGCTAATATACTAGTCAAAAGCCCGCCACTGCACTATTCATACCACGATTTCTAGTCACCTTGTACTCAATTTCCTAACAATGACTAAAATCATCTTACCGTAATAATTAATTAAATAATTAATTATAAAAACTAATAATCACCATTTAAATCAATTAAAATAATAAATAAAATATTTCAAAATTTTTGGAAAGGGGAGCTACAACTTTAAGGAGCTGCTAGAGATTCAAACTAGTTGACTATGATAGAAGGCGTAAACATCTGCCTATAAGTCTCAATCTGTAAAGTAGAAGATTGATCGGGAAGGAAATAGCTGAAGACAAGAGAAGTAAGAACATCCTAATATTTATTTCATATGCATCTCAAATGGCTGAGGGAAAACCTTGAATCAAATCTAACTCGAGATTCGTATATGAATAACAGAATCAGGGATTATAAACCAATTCCTTACAGCAAAATAGAATTCAAAATAGGCAATTCTAACTTATGATATAAGATTTACATCTAAATAGAGCAAAAGGAAAATTGAACAGTTTATCAAGATTACAGCCTTAATTCTAGGAAAGCCTAACTTACCAAGTGAATAGTATATCCACATTGGATCATACCGTCCTATCAAAAGTAATAGTGTATCTATAAAGATCTGGCAAGCTATCTAAATTTAATAATCCCTTATCTAAATTGCATGGCCTATCTGACTACCTTAACTATCCAACAGTCAATTTGAACAAGGGACTACTAGTCCTAGTCATTCTCTTAAATCAATTTAACTCTAAGTTGTGAATGAGCATTCCTAGTCGCAGGCTCGCAGTAGTACGACTGACATCGGTCCTACCAAGAGTTCTCAATCTTTTACGAAAAATGACCTGCATGGGCCACCACAAAAACTTGTCACGACTCGCACCCGCTTTTTCGGATACGAGACGTGTCCAAGCCAGCCTACGCCGCAGAGTCGGCGGTAGAACGCTGTCAAGCCCGCAAGAAATAAATGCTCACAATAAACTTTATTGCTTATTCACATTTCTAAATTTGATTACAACATTTATAATATTTATAATTAAAGAAAATACAAAGTTCTCACAATTAATAAAAATGATACAACTGCTATCTATTTCTAGGTTTCTGTCTGCAAGTACACCCGTATCTCCCAAAGCTAAGTGAAGCCACAGCTAACCTAAAAAATGTTGGTTTCCAGTCAGGAATGGTACGAGTACAATCTCACAATAGATTCAATAAATGACAAAATCTATAAATCTGTAAATAATAATAAAATACACGACGAAAAGACAAGTATAGAATCATGGCAGAAACTGAGCATGGGGAACAAGGCAAGTGAGTACTAAAAGCAGAGAAGACCTATAGCCAGCAATATATACTATAGAACCAGACACTGTACCTATCTAGTGAGTTGAAATACTACTTCGACATGTAAACGGCTAAGGATAAATCCGGCACCCCGCACATGAAATGTGCGACTGCTATTAGACACGAATAAGATCCCGGCATGCCGCATGTAAAGTGTGCGACTGCTATTAGGCACAAATAATTTGGGTTTGTTTACATGTCTAGGGTATTTCCCTGTCCGACTAGTACTTATGGATCCAAATAGGTCTCGAACACGTAATAGATTGGTCACGAACAACATGTAAAGAATCCATAACTACTATCTCGTGTAACACCGTGTCAAAAACTAATAAAATATCAATGTAAAACACAACTACGTACATGATTCATAGAGATAATCAAATATAAAAACTATCAGAGATGTACTCGCCTGAGGTCCTGTGCTGATGAAACCGATAATACTATACCACTCAATGAGCCACAATCTGTCAACACATGCAGAAGTCTCCGGATGCTGAAATAAACATTACCAACATTTTTAGAATAGTCAAATTAGCTAAAATTTTCTGTCCTTAAGTCCAATTCTGAATATAGGAGCAAAACAGTAATTTTGGGTCAAAACGGTGTCCGTCGTTGGACCCGCTTTGCACCGAAAAGCGTGCTAAAGTCTATGGCCTCTAAAGTCATTAAACTATATGTCTACAGGTCCAGTTTTTCGATACAAACCCAACCGTATGTCCAAAGTTGGATTCCTGCGAGCCGTGCACAAAATCGTCCGTTGAGTCGGATCGTGGGACCCACAAAACGGCGATCCGGTCTACTGTCTCAGAATCGAACCAAACTTGGCATACGGGACCAAAAAAATGATACGGTCCTGTTGGCCCAAGTTTCGTCTTGATCTGACGAATGTGCACAATATAATTGAGAAATTTGCACAGAGGCCGATACGGTAAATTTCGACGGATACGTATCAAATTCGTCGCACACACGCAACCAATTTGAATTCCGTCAAAGCCCACACATCCATGAAGCCATTACGCACCTTTCGATGCTTTCGGTTCGCGACCACGTCGCCCGGATTGGCGGGACACACGTCGTATCAAAATAATTTTCTAAATTTCTAATGTTTTAAAGACAGTTTTTCCTCTAACTTTAACATTGAATAACTTTATGCATACCAATTGAAAATAAGAACTACCAGTTGCGTTTTAATTTCGTTTAGGTTGTCTTCAACTGTGTCCAATTAAATTTTTAAAAACCCTAATATATAGTTCAAAAACTGGCTTCCAATATGGATGATTGGACTGGTTCTCTGTTCCGAATTCGAACAGTTTTTCGAGATTTTTACATCGAATTCTGGGATCGATGGATCGGCCAACCAAAAACTAGTTAGGGGGAACTTAGAGAGGGTCATATAGGCTTTCTACCAGAGTTTACGGGATCGAAATCAGCAAAGTATACGTGAAGAAAAGAGGCAGTAAAAGGGGTACCTGTTACTCTAAAGGGTGTTCCCCTGTTCTGGCGCAGTTTGCAGCGCTGTTGCCGCCTCGCTGCAGTGCCTGGCCGGCCGGAGGTCACCTACGGTGGCGCGCGTACACGCGCGGGGTACCGGGACGGAGCTGCTCGGATTAGGATTGGCTTAGGGTTTATGAGAGATCCTTTTTTTTTTTTTTTGTTCTATACGTATTTATATATACTGCGGTTTGCCTTGGGTTCACAGGGGTCGGGGGAAAGAAGTCTTGGTTGGCTCGGGATGGGCCTGGGCCTTTGGGCTGAGGGGGGCTGCTTTGCTTTGCTACTATTTGTTTTGTTTTGTTATATATATATATATATATATATATATATATCTATATATATATATATATATATATATTTATATATATATATATGTGTTGGTGTGTGTGTGTGTGTATATATATATATATATATATATATATATATATAGATATATATATATATATATACACACACATATACACACA